>LPNX010622254.1:129737-274272 GCA_001517045.1 Pseudotsuga menziesii
TGGATACGAAGTCTGAATTCACAAAACATGGGTTACCTCTATTTGATGGACATAATTATCCTTTTTGGAGTATCAGGATGAAATTGTTTTTACAGACTCAAGGAGTAGATGTTTGGCAAGCTATGTTGAATGAATATAGTGCTCTGATAACCATTCTAACATATGATGTAGGTAAGAAACTTTATGAAATTAATTCCAAAGGCATGTATGCAATACATGGAGGTTTAGCAGGGTCAAAACTTGTAAAGGTTATGCATTGTGAGTCAGCTAAAGAATTATGGAACAAACTGAAAAAATGTTTATGAAGGAGATACTTAGGTGAAAAATGCGAAGTTAAAGTCATATAGGAGTCAATTTGAAAGTTTAAAAATGGAAGAATCTGAAGATATAGCAACTTATTTTCTTCGTATTGATGAAGTAGTAAATACCATGAGAGGTCTAGGAGAAAAGCTTAAATATGTTGATATTGTACAAAAGGTACTTACATCTTTACGTGTAAGATTTAATTCAAAAATATCTACTTTGGAAGAAAGAATTGATATCTCTACTTTAGAAATGGATGAACTACATGGAATACTAACAGCATTTGAGATGAGAAACTCTAGTGAGGATTCCTTCAATAAAGAAGCAGCTTTCAAGGTGGCTAAGAAGAACAAGAAGAAAGTTGAAGTAGAAACCAGCAATCATGATGATTCAGAAGAAGATAAGGAAGAAGCTAATTTTGTCAAAAATCTGAAAAAGGTTTCTGCTAAATACAAAGGTAAGCTTCCTCTAAAATGCTTTGGTTGTGGTAGAATAGGGCATTTTGCCTCCAAGTGTCCTTACAATAAGATTTCTGATGGTGAAGAAGAAAGAAATAGAAAGAGTAAAGAGTACAAGAAAAAATATAAGAAATCTTTTCAAAGAAACTCATATAAAAAAACAAAGTATATTTATTAAAGATGATAGTGATTCTTCAGAAACAGATGAAAGTGATGTTAGCTCAGATATAAGATGCTTTATGGTTGTATAAAATCAGAATGATGAATTTATTGAAGAAGAAGAAGGTGAAGTTGATTTAGAAGCTGAACTTGTAAGTGCATTGACTGAACTTATAAAAGTAAGAAGAGAATGTAAACATTTCAAAGAAGAAAATGAAAATCTTGAAATGAGTTACAGAAATCTAACAAGTTGATAGAAAGCACTGAAAGTATGATAATTGATTTAAATCTCAAAATTGAAGAGGCTAAGTTAACTGAAGAAGCACTAAACAACCTGCTTGTAGAAAAGGATAAGGAAAATGGATATCTAAAATTTGAAGTTGTTTCAGTCAGAAAGAAGGTACAAGAAAATAACATGAATGGTAGTTCAATATTTTAGAACAAATTATTACTAATCAAAGATCAACAAATGACCAAACTGGAATTGGTTATAAATCTGAGACTACTAAGGCAAGTACTAACACAAGTACTGAAAAGACAAGTACTGATGTGAAAAACACTAGCAATTAGATGGAATTAGTAAAGCAAAAATAAAATCAAACCCCCAACAATACATAGAAGAAGTTATGACAAGTTCCAAAACAAGTTTAATGGCTATTGTTTCTTTTGTTACAAGTATGGACATAAAGCTGCTTTTTGTAATGCATTCTCAAGAAACATAATTGTACATAACAACCATGACAAACCTAGAGTTGACTGTGGAAAAAGGCATGATAGAATCATTCAGAACAATGTGAATAATTCCTATAACAGATTTGATGTCTTAAGTTTTGAAATTGAATGTTATAGATGTAACAATTTTGGACATATATCAAGAAATTGTCCAATGAAATTTCATAAATCTGTTGAGTCTAATTATACCAATCTGAAAACTAGATGTTGGAAAAAGAAAAGTGATCATCTAGAATCTGAAAAATGCACTCTAGCTTTACAGGTTGATCATAAAGTGAAATGATGTGTGGATAGTGGATGTTCTAAACATATGACAGGAAGAAAACAGAATTTTGTTACTTTGGATGAAGGAAAAGAAGGTACAGTTCCTTTGGAAATGAACAGTCAGCTAGAATAATTGGAAGAGGTATTGTCTGTTTGAATAATAAGAATATTATGGCTGAAAATGTTTTACTAGTTGAGGATATGGAACATAATTTGTTAAGTGTAAGTCAAATTTGTGATAAAGGGAATTATATGATTTTTTATTCTAAAAATTGTCAAATCAAAGATATCAAAACAAATTGGTTAGTTGGAACAACAACAAGAACACCAAGTAACATTTACATACTAGATGAGAAAAAGGAAGATTGTTATCTTGGAAATGAAGATGAAAATTGGTTATGGCATAAAAGGCTTAGACATATTAATTTTGAAATTCTAATTCAGTTAAACAAAATGGAAGGAATAAGAGGTTTACCTTTCCTAAAGAATCTTACCAACTCTGCTTGCAAACAGTGTCAACATGGTAAACAAACTAGAGTTAAGTTTAAAACAAAAGAATACTCTACAACAAAACCTTTGGAACTAATACATGCTGATGTTTGTGGACCTATGAGGACAAAAGGATTAAATGGTGAAAGATATTTTCTATTATTTGTGGATGATTTTACTCGAATGACTTGGATGTTTCTATTAAGAAGGAAGTCTGAAACATTCAATTGTTTTCAAATTTTCAAAGAGTTGGCTCAAAATGAAATTGACATGAAAATTAAATGCTTAAGATCAGACAATGGAGGAGAATTGGTTTCTAAAGAATTCAATAAGTATTGTGATGATAATGGTATCAAAAGACATTTTTTTGTTACTGAAACACCTCAACAAAATGGTGTTGTTGAAAGAAAAAATAGGACTGTTATGGAGATGGAAAGAACAATGTTAAATGAATCTAAACTAAGTAATATACTTTGGCCTCAAGCTGTTCATACTGCTATGCACATACTAAATAGAAGTTTGTTTAGAAGTAATAGTAACGAGACACCTTATCAGTTATGGAAAGGTAGACCAGCAAGTGTGAAACACTTTAGAATCTTTGGTAGTAAGTTTTACATAAAGAGAGTTGATAAAAATATGGGAAAGTTGGATTCTAGAACTGATGAAGGTATTTTAGTTGGATATTCGTGCTCAAGAAAAGCTTATAAGTGCTACAATTTCAGATTGAAGAAAATTGTTGAAGCCATATATGTAAAATTCGATGAATTTTCATTTTTAAAATCCAAAACTAAAAAGAAATCTCATCAGATATATGCAGAAATATATGACAAACTGAAAATACAAGAAGAATCAAGTGATATAGAGGAAACTAAATCAATTAAAAATGAAAATCTGATTCCTACATTATTACAGGGATCAACTCCATCTAAAACTCTAAGTAAAATAATTCAAAGAAATCATCCTGAAGAACAAATCATTGGTGATATCAATGTAGGTGTTGAAACTAGAAGCAAAAGGCAAGACTCTACTTCCAATCAAGAACAGGTATCATTACTCTCATTCTTTGAACCCAAGAATGTTGAAGAAGCAATTAATGATGAAAACTGGATGAAAGCAATGAAAGAAGAAATAATTCAAATAGAAAACAATAAGACATGGGAATTGGTTCCTAGACCTTTAAATAAAAATGTTATTGGGGCTAAATGGGTTTTAAGAAATAAGTTGGATGAAGCAGGAAACATAACTAGAAATAAATCTAGACTGGTTTGCAAAGTGTATGCACAAGTAGAAGGCATAGATTATGGAGAAACATATGCTCCTGTTGCAAGAATGGAATCCATTAGAGTGATTTTGGCTTATGCTAGTTCTAAGAACATTAAAATTTATCAAATGGATGTAAAATCTACTTTTTTAAATGGTGAGTTAGAGGAAGAAGTTTACATGGAACAACCAGATGGGTTTCAGGTACAAGAAGTAGCAAATCATGTTTATAGGTTGAAAAAGGCTCTATATGGGCTAAAACAAGCTCCAAGAACTTGGTATTCCATGCTTGACAAATACTTAAGGCAGAAAGGATACAAAAAAGGTAATACTGAAAGTAATCTTTATATTAAAGAAGAACATGGTAGCTTGATCATTGTTGAAATATATGTAGATGATATTATATTTGGGAGTGATAATGATCAGCTTAGAAAACTGTTTGCACAAAGTATGCAGAATGAGTTTGAAATGTCTATGCTTGGTGAATTAAAGTTTTTCTTAGGTCTCCAAATTTCACAATCTGGTAAAGGCATTTTTATCTCTCAAACTAAATACATAAAAGAAATGCTAAAGAAATTTCAAATGGACGATTGTAAACCAGTAGGAACTCCCGTGGTTACTAGATGTAAGTTGAGTAACACAAATGATTATGAGAGTGTTGAGCAGAAAATATACATATCTATGATTGGTAGTCTTTTATATGTAACAACTACAAGGCTAGATGTAATGAATGTAGTATGTCAAGTTTCTCGGTTTCAATGATCTCCAAAAGCTTCTCACTTGCTTGCAGTTAAGAGGATTCTTAGATATCTAAAAGGAACAACAGATTATGGCTTATGGTATCCCAAAGGTAACAATCTTGATTTATATGCTTTTACAAATGCAGATTGGGCAGGTTGTGTAGATGATCGAAAAAGCACAAGTGGGGCAGGATTTTATCTGGGAGGATGTTTGGTAAGTTGGTTAAGAAAGAAACAATCAGCAATATCTCTTTCTACTACTGAAGCAGAATACATTGTTGCTGCAAATTGTCGTACACAGATACTATGGATGAAACAAATGCTAGCAGATATACATGTCACTTATGATGATCCTATTCCTATCTTTTGTCACAATACAAGTGCCATCAGCATTTCCAAGAATCCGGTTATGCACTCAAAAACAAAACATATTCCAATTAAGTTTCATTTTCTTAGAGAGCAAGTTTTAAACAATACTATCAAGCTGGAGTATGTTAGCACACACTGTCAAATTGTTGATATATTCACTAAGCCTTTGCCTCGGCAACAATTTGAAAATCTCAGGAAATAGTTAGGTGTTTGTTGTATGTAATCTCTGACATTTTTCTATCAAAGTGATGCTCAACCACCATACCATATTTGTAGATGTTCAATGACAGACTTCTATTGACAAGTTCAGTTTTGATTATAGATTCATTACATCTTTCATAGGTGTTTTTGTTAGGGGGAGAGTTCTCATATCATGTTGTTTGGTTCTTCTCCATCAATGTAAAAGGGGGAGAAGATATATATGTTTTCCATTAATGACAAAGGGGGAGTTTGTTGGTCTGAATGAGTTTGTTTTTCATTGATGTAAAACAATGTCTATTAGAAAATACATAAAATGACTTTGAAAGAATAATTAAATTTGATAGATATTATTCTTTGAGACATAACCAAAGATAGAAATCGTGAATGAGACACAGAAATATGGGAATGTAACAGAAATCGTGAATAAGACACAGAAATTCTTGTCTTCAGACAGAAAGTTTATGATGTTCAGAGAATCACAGAAATGGGCATTATCAATAGTCTGTTGTGGCCAAAACAATTTTTTATCCATCAAGCGCATGATTCCAGGTGTCAAAGCAAAGTTCCAATGACCATCATTAATCAATTATACGGTTTCAAGTTTAACATAAGGTTAAAATAAAATTCTTCTAAATGTAATAGTTAACGCTACCCATAATTTTCAGTTATGATCTTAACGTATTGGCCAACATTTTTTTATCTGTCTTGAAATATTTATATAGTTACAGATAACCATGTCTAACTGTTTAAAGTATGCGTTGTAAGATAAATATTAAGGAGAAGAGCTGTGGAAGAATGGAAATACTCTGTGGTGAATAAGGAGATTGTATCAGCGCAGTATTCAGCAATGGATTGGAGAAGACACGCAGAGTAATGGAATTGGAGAATACGCAGTGAAGTGAATAAATTGGAGAATGCAGTGAATGGATTGGTGAAGACACAGTGAAGAAAACTTATAACGTGGAAAAGTGGATGTTTAGGAAGAACGCAGCACAGTGACTCCATTGGATAAAACGCAGTACTCGGCAATTGAGAAGTTGCAGATCAGTGAAGTATCAGAAATGTTTCAGCAAGCAATGAATGCAGAAATGTATCAGCAATAAAATGATTGATTTTGACTTTACTATAGTTAAAATGGTATGGATTGAAAATTCAGTTATCCCTTTAGTTTTTTTAAATTTTGAATACATCACATATGAAAAAATAGTGGAAGTATTGCGTAGTTCATTGGATTGAGACACAGCCTGTGTATAATTGTGAATTGGTTAGAAGAATAAGAACGTTATCTACAGAAATAAGAAAGTAAATAAATTGAATGATATGCAGAGATTTGAATTGAAGACTGAAGAATCAGAGAAGACTTGTTTGCAATGAAATAGATGTTATATTGCATTATGCTAAGCATAGCTAAAATGCAAAAGAATTGAGAAAGAGTTTAAATCACTGGTATTGAAGTTCTGAGTTTACACTTGCAGTATAAATGAAAGTATGTTACAGAGTTGAATTTGACAGGATGGTTTTGACAAAAGAGGTTTTTGACAGAATTGGTTTGATATGTTGGTTTTGAAAGAGATGGATTTAACAGGTTGGTGTCTATATTACAAGGAGGAAGCGAGGTGCTATGGAGACTGGCAGTCTCATTGCAAGTTGAAGCTTGCATTCAGACAGTAGGAGCTATCTTTCATTAAGAGCTTAAAATAAAGAGGTAGTTTCCTGAGGTAGTAGCCTCATTTGAGTTGTTGCTCAGATAAAACATGATGTAATTAAACTTGCTTGCTTTACATCCATAAGAAGAAGATTTTTTTCCCTTTATGGCTTTCCTCATGAACATTTTGTGTCTCTGTCCATTTTATGTGCTTGATGGTTATAAGCTGCATTAAAAAATATATACAAAATTATAAACAACTGATTCACCCCCCCCCCCTCAGTTGTTTGACTCGATTAACAATTGGTATCAGAGCCAGACACTTCAAATCTCATTTTAATCACTGGAAGTGTGGTCTTTTATGATCGATAAGAAGTCTGAATTCACAAAACATGGGTTACCTATATTTGATGGACATAACTATCCTTTTTGGAGTATCAGGATGAAATTGCTTTTACAGACTCAAGGAGTAGATTTTTGGCAAGTTGTGCTGAATGAATATAGTGCTCCGACAACCATTCCAACATATGTTGTAGGTAAGAAACTTTTTGAAAGTAATTCCAAAGCCATGTATGCAATACTTGGAGGTTTAGCAGGGTTAGAATTTGTTAAGGTTATGCACTGTGAGTCAGCTAAAGAATTATGGGACAAACTAAAAAATGTTTATGAAGGAGATACTAAGGCGAAAATGCTAAGTTACAGTCATATAGGAGTCAATTTGAAAGTTTAAAAATGGAAGAATCTGAAGATATAGCAACTTATTTTCTTCATATTGATGAAGTAGTAAATACCATGAGAGGTCTAGGAGAAAAGGTTAAAGATGTTGATATTGTGCAAAAGGTACTTAGATCTTTACCTATAAGATTTAATTCAAAAATATCTTCTTTAGAAGAAAGAACTGATATCTCTACTTTAGAAATGGATGAACTACATGGAATACTAGCAGCATATGAGATGAGAAACTCTGGTGAGGATTCCTTCAAGAAAGAAGCAGCTTTCAAGGAAGCTAAGAAGAACAAGAAGAAATTTGAAGCAGAAACCAACAGTCATGATGATTCAGAAGAAGATAAGGAAAAAGCTAATTTTGTCAAAAATCTGAAAAAGGGTACTTGTAAATAAAAAGGTGAGCTTCCTCTAAAATGCTTTGGTTGTGGTAGAATAGGGAATTTTGCCTCCAAGTTTCCTTACAATAAGAATTCTGATGGTGAAGAAGAAAGAAATAGAAAGAGTAAAGAATACAACAAAAAATATAAGAAATCTTTTCAAAGAAACTCATATAAAAACAAAGTCTATTTATTAAAGATGATAGTGATTCTTCATAAACAGATGAAAGTGATGTTGGCTCATATATAAGACTCTTTATGGCTGTAGAAAATCAGATTGATGAATTTATTGAAGAAGAAGAAGGTGAAGTTGATTTAGAAGTTGAACATGTAAGTGCATTGACTGAAGTAAGAAGAGAATGTAAACATTTGAAAGAAGAAAATGAAAATCTTGAAAATGAGTTACAGAAATCTAGCAAGTTGATAGAAAGCACTGAAAGTATGATAATTGATTTAAAGCTCAAAATTGAAGAGGCTAAGTTAACTGAAGAAGCACTAAACAACCTGCTTGTAGAAAAGGATAAGGAAAATGAATATCTAAAATTTGAAGTTGTTTCAGTCAGAAAGAAGGTACGAGAAAATAACATGAATGGTAGTTCAAAGATTTTAGAACAAATTATTACTAATCAAAGATCAACAAATGACAAAACTGGAATTGGTTATAAATCTGAGACTACTAAGGCAAGTACTAGCACAAGTAATGAAAAGACAGGTACTGATGTGAAAAACACTAGGAATCAGATGGAATCAGTAAAGAAAAAAGAAAATCAAACCCCAACAGTACATAGAATAAGTTATGACAAGTACCAGAACAAGTTTAATGGTTATTGTTTCTTTTGTTACAAGTATGGACATAAATCTGCTTTTTGTAATGCATTCTCAAGAAACATAATTTCACATAACAACCATGACAAATCTAGAGTTGACTGTGGAAAAAGGCATGCTAGAATCCTTCAGAACAATGTGAATAATTCCTATAATAGATTTAATGCCTTAAGTTTTGAAATTGAATGTTATAGATGTAATAATTTTGGACATATATCAAGAAATTGTCCAATGAACTTTCATAAATATGTTGAGTCTAATTATACCAATCTGAAAACTAGATCTTGGAAAAAGAAAAGTGATCATTTGGAATCTAAAAAAATGCACTCTAGATTTTGTTAGCTGGAATATTTCACCTCCTGCAGACAGCAAGGTGTTCCACTGGTCTGAATGGTTCATATCCAGAACAAATAGAGGACAGAGGTTGAAGACTCTTCCTAGATGTCGTAGATACCTGGAATGTAATGCTTCGATCGTTGCCCTATGTACCCACATTAAGCTTCAACATACAAACATATCGAAACCACTAGAATATAATCTACTAATCTATGTTAGTGACTAAGGAATCTAACAACATACATGTGAAATCATACAACAACAATATATGTGGGACAGAAATCAACTTGCATTAAAGAAATATGAAGAAGTTTACAACCAAGCCTTAGTGTTGACATGCATCTCCATGAAACCAAGCATTCTCATCCCCAAAAGCTCTGACTCTAGCTCTCTATGCTCTCTCAAATGATCTTGGGTCAAGTGATCAATCCAACAGCATAACAATACCTTAAGAGTTCCCCCCCTCAACCATGGCCATAAGCTTGTATTTATAAGGCTAGATGGATAGGGATGGTTGAGATATTAGTGGGTGACGTGGCCTCCAAGATCCTAGGATGGGGGATCTTGAGCTCAACATACCCATAATAGTAGGGATAAGGGAGGACATGAGGCTTATCATCTAGAAGCCTCGAGAAAATTCTCTTTTTGCCTTTTTACCCAGGCTACCTTGTTTCTCCTTCAATAACAGAGCGGTTCTGGTAATTATAGCTTATGGACCAAGGGCCATAAGCAGTGGCACTGCTTGTAGGCAACAGGGGATGGGTGGTGCGAAAAAGGGTACCACTCCTGGATAACAAGGTAAGCATAGTGCTGGGAATTTGTATGAAAGATTGACATTTAGTATGGGTTTCCACTCCAGAAGCTGGGATTCAGGGCAAGTAGGTATATCAAATTTCTTATCACATGATGGTGATAGGATTTTGGTATAACAGGATGCCCCCCAAAGCTTGAGTCTTAGAGGGATATGATAAACGAGAGCTTTGAGAGAACAAGTCATCGTCATGAGATGAAAATGTCGGCTCGATCGGAGCAAGTTGTCAAGTAGGCATTTGTAGTACATCAGTATGTTGACTCATAGACACAAGTAACCGAACCCATGGTTGCAGACCAATACAAGGTAGATCCATGAGAGGAATAAACAAGCATGGCTACTAGAATATAGCGTAGATCCATGTGATAGAGGACTCAAACTTGGACATAGCTACCAGACATAAAACATACATCTATGTCCTAAAGATGAGAAATTTGAGCATACCCATGACCATACAAATGTGGATCCATGCTAGATATACAAAACTCCATCGCAAATTGGGGAAAAGAAATGAGCGCTTTAAACTAACACCTAGGGTCTTTGTCTTGTCTTCCACAAAGTCCGATTCTATCCATGTGATTACAATGATCTGAAATCGAACCTAGTAGAAAACACTTGATTACCGGCCAATGATGTGAACTGTTAACAAGTGCAAGGGAGATCATCATTGATGTCAATGATTCCCAAGGTACTCTAGTACAATCTACTCAGTGTGAATAGATGTCCTGATGTCGAACACCTACTCGATTCTATCGATCAAAGGTCAATGATGTGAACCTATGTCGAGAGCAAGAGAATCTGTCATTAAGGCATATAGATCTCAAGGTACCAAATATTGTTTCTAAGACTATTTCCTAGATGATGACCTGATGTCAACGGGAATAGTCTCATCGAAGGAGGGCCATGATGAGTCCCACATCAACGACACAAAACTCAGAACATAGTTGTGGAATGATGTGAATGTACTAACCATATGAATGACTCAAAGATACTGACGCAAAGACTGTGTAGACTACAGAGGTAAAACTTTTTCAAATCCCTTTTGAGAATCGGGCAGCACAACAAAAAGAATTGGCAGCATGACTGAATGGGACAGACACACAATGCGATAATGGACAATGCATTCTTTTGAAAGACTCAAAGGATTGACATGACTCATGAAAGTGGATCGTCACGAAGATCAGCTGAATACCCAATTGGCTGACATGATTTTGTAGACAAGTGCCATGTTCAAAGGTAACGACAAACAACGACCATTATTTACAAAATGATTCTCTTCCCATTTCCCCAATCATGATCGATGAGTGCCTATTTTCGGTTTTATGAGTTCAAAGAGGGCAACAAACACTCAATATAGCTTGTCGGAAGACAAGTTCGGACTCATATGTTTTACAAACCTGAGAGAGGAGGGGTTCGTTCCCAAAATGGGTCTCTCAATGTTTAATTTAATGAGTCCACTGAAAGAAAACTCGGTATCATTCACGTTTAGAGAGTCTAAACGAATACAGAAAAAGACTCCAAAGGGGTCCTTTTTCGTAAGATTTAGTCCCTAAGGCCCGAAAAAGTGTAAAATCATACCTTAGAGAATTCTTCCAGTCATGATTGGCTAGAGTGTTCCTTTTTCGTAAATAGTCCTATCCGAACCGAAAAAGAAATAACCTACCGTCAGACGGATGACTCTTCAAATACTTTAACGAGCATGAAGAAGACAAGATTGCTCGACGATCTTTTTGTATTTAGGGAGCCTTAAAAGAGTTTAAAGAGAACTCCATGAGGTTTCATTACACAATGTTATATTTTACGAGCCTGGAAAGAATCGGAAACGGACTCGACGACCTTTTCGTATTTAAGGAGCCTGAAAAAGAGGTGAAAAGAGGACTCCATTAGACTTTTTCATGTTTGAATCCAATGCATGAAAAAGTAATAAACTAAGCTCAAACCAAATTTCATGTTTTAACCAAAGCACGAAAAATGAAAAGTAAGCTCAACAGCATCTTACTATTTTTAACGAGCTCGAAGATTAGCTGAAAGAATGCTCAAAGATTGGTTTCATTTTTACACAAGCTCGAAACCAATGGGTAAACTATGCTTGAAAAATCCCATTAACATGGTATACGGAGGTTGGAATCTTGCCCCCAACATGATTGCTAGCGAAGCTTACCCCTAGCATGGTTTCTAATGGCTCGACATGCCCCCAAGATTCATTTCGTTTGACGATTCTTCTTCCATGCCCAACCTAAAAACCTAGTTACTAATGTGAAAGTTTTCACCAGGGGGGTAGGAAGAACGAGAATCGGGTATGTGAAAAGAAGGTTCATGTTCTAACAATAAAGGGAAGACTCGAATCAATGGAAGGGAATCTGTTTCATTTTTACGCAATCTTGAAACAGAAGGTAACTATGATTGGAACATGGTTTCATTTTTATGCAAGATTGGAGCCAAAAGGTAAACTATGCTTAAGGAGATCCATTTCATTTTTTAACGAGATTGACATAGAATGGGAACTTTGCTCATAGGCATCTGTTTCATTTTTTAAAGAGCTTGACATAGAATGGGAAACGGAATCTACGACCTTTTCATATTTAAGGAGCCTGAAAAAGAGGTGAAAAGGGGACTCCATTAGACTTTTTCATGTTTGAATCTAGAGCACGAAAAAGTAATAAACTAAGCTCAAACCAAATTTCATGTTTTAACCAGAGCACGAAAAATGAAAAGTAAGCTCAACAGCATCTTACTATTTTTAACGAGCTCAAATATCAGTTGAAAGAATGGTCAAAGATTGGTTTCATTTTTACGCAAGCTCGAAACCAATGGGTAAACTATGCTTGAAAAATCCCATTAACATGGTATACGTAGGTTGGAATCTTTCCCCCGGCATAATTGCTAGTGAAGCTTACCCCTAGCATGGAATCTTCTTCTGTATTCATTCAGACTCTCTAAACATGAACGATACCGAGTTTTCTTTCAGTGGACTCGTTAAATTAAACATTGAGAGACCCGTTTTTGGAACGAACCCCGCCTCTCTCAGGTTCATCAAACATATGAGTCTAGGCTTGTCTTCCGATAAGCTATATCGAGTGTTTGTTACCCTATTTGAACTCGTAAAACTGAAAAGAGGTACTCATCGATCATGATGGGGGAAATGGGAAGGGAATCATTTGTAAATAATGGCAGTTGTTTGTCGTTACCTTTGAACATTGCACTTGTCTGCACAATCATGTCAGTCAATTGGGTATTCAGCTGATCTCCGTAATGATCCACTTTCATGATTCATGTCAATCCTTTGAGTCTTTCAAAAGAATGCATTGTCCACTGTCGCATTGTGTGTCTATCCCGTTCAGTCATGCTGCCAAGTCTTTTTGTCATGCCACCCGATGTTCAAAGGGGATTTGAAACAGTTTTACCTCTGCAGTCTACATAGTATTTTTGTCAGTATCTTTGAGTTAGTCATATGGTTACTACATTCACATCATTCCAGAACTATGTTCCAAGTTTCCTGTCATCGATGTGGGACTCATCATTTCCCTCCTTCAACAAGACTATTCCGGTCGACATCAGCTCATCATCCGGAAAATAGTCTTAGAAACAATATTTGGTACCTTGAGATCTGTATGCCTTAATGACAGATTCTCTCTCTCTCGACATAGGTTCACATCATTGACCTTTGATCGATAGAATCGACTGTGTGTTCAACATCAGGATATCTATTCACACTCAGTAGATTGTACTAAAGTACCTTGGGAATCATTGACATTAATGGTGATCTCCCTTGCACTTGTTAACGGTTCACATCATTGGCCGATAATCAAGTGGTTTCTACCATGTTCGATTTCAGATCATTGTAATCACATGGATAGAATCGTACTTTGTGGAATACGAGACAAATACCCTGGGTGTTAGTTTAAAGTGCTCATTGCTTTTCCCTAGGTTGCGATGGAGTTTTGTATATGTAGCATGGATCCACATTTGTATGGTTGTGGCTATGCTCAAATTTGCATCTGTATGACATAGATCTACGTTGTATGTCTGGTAGCTATGTCCAAGTTTGAGTCCTCTATCACATGGATCTACGCTGTATTCTAGTATCCATGCTTGTTTATTCCTCTCATGGATCTACCTTGTATTGGTCTGCAGCCATGGGTTCAGTTACTTGTGTCTATGAGTCAACATATTTATGTACTACAGATACCTACTTGACAACTTGCTCTGATCGAGCCGACATTTTCATCTCATGACGACGACTTGTTCTCTCAAAGCTCTCGTTTATCATATCCCTCTAAGACTCATGCTTTGGGGGGCATCCTGTTATACCAAAATCTTGTCACCATCATGTGATAAGACATTTCACATACCTACTTGCCCTAAATCCCAGCTTCTAGAGTGGAAACCCATACTAAATGTCAATCTTTCATACAAATTCCTAGCACCACGATTACCTTGTTATCCAAAAGCGGTACCCTTGTTCACACTGCCCATCCCCTGTTTCCCACAAGCGATGCCACTGCTTATGGCCCTTGGTCCATAGGCGGTTATTACTAGAACCTCTCTGTCATTGAAGGATAAACACAGTACGCTGGGTAAAAAGGGAAAAAGAGAAGTTTCTCGAGGCTTCTAGATGATAAGCCTCCTGTCCACTGTGTTATTGGTGCAGTTCTTGGGTGCTAACGTGTATCCCGCAAGGGGTAGCTGCGGTGCCCACATTTTGAGTTTTAGGGCTCGCAATATGGGTCCAAAACCCCACCAAATCTCAAAATAAATGCTATGAAATGAAATATAATGGTTTTAGCTATTACCTGCAACTGACGATGCTGAAAACAGATGGTGGAAACTCCCGGTATCAGCTGTGGAAAATCTGGCTAAGAAAATGCTCCAAGTGCTCTCTGCTAGAGGTAAATAGTGAAATGATTTGATTTTTTACTATTTGCTTGACTTATATAGGCATTTTTGGGTATGACTTTCTATAGTTTTGATGTAAAATCATGTTTTAGTCAAAATTTATCTGTCGTAATCCCTAATGCTAGTTTTGAATGCATTTAACACTTGTTCTTGAGACTATTGCAGGATAGGAGAACTCTGGCAAAAAGCTTTGAAAGTTTGTTTATGGATTTTTTGCACTTTCATAAAATGGAAAAGGTCGATGAGCGTTTATTACGACACTTTGATCACACTCTTTAAACCTAGTATCAAAGGTTCGAGTCCATTTCTGAATCTTTCCAGGCTCATAAAATTTGACATTTTGTAAAGAAACATTATGGAGTCTTCTTTTCACACCTTTTTTCAGACTCCTTAAACATGAAAAGATCGTTGAGTCCATTTCCAAATCTTTCCAGGCTCGTAAAAAGTGACATTGTGTAAAGAAACCTCATGGAGTCCTCTTTAAACTCTTTTTAGGCTCCTTAAATATGAAAAGATTGTCGAGTACTTGTCTCCTTCATACTCATAAAAGTATTTGAAGAGTCATCCTTTCGACGCTAGGTTATCTCTTTTTTGGTTCGGGTAGGAATACTTACGAAAAAGGAACACTCCAACCAATCATGACTGGAAGAGTTCTCTAAGGTATGATTTTACACTTTTTCAGGCCTTAGAGACTAAATCATACAAAAAAGGACCCCGTTTGGAGTTTTCTTCCGTATTCGTTCAGACTCTCTAAACATGAACAATACCAAGTTTTCTTTCAGTGGACTCGTTAAAATTAAACATTGAAAGACCCGTTTTGGGAATGAACCCCTCCTCTCTCAGGTTCATAAAACATATGAGTCTGGGCTTATCTTCCGACAAGCTATATCGAGTGTTTGTTACCCTCTTTGAACTCATAAAACCAAAAAGAGGCACTCATCAATCATGATGGGGGAAATGGGAAGGGAATCATTTTGCAAATAATGGAAGTTTTTTGTCGTTACCTTTGAACATGGCACTTGTCTACACAAATATTGTCATTCAATTGGGTATTCAGCTGATCTCCATGATGATCCACTTTCATGATTCATGTCAATCCTTTGAGTCTTTCAAAAGAATGCATTATCCACTGTTGCATTGTGTGTCTGTCCTATTCAGTCATGCTGGCAAGTCTTTTTATCGTGCCGCCTGATGTTCAAAAGGGATTTGAAAAAGTTTTACCTCTGCAGTCTACACAGTCTTTGTGTCAGTATATTTGAGTCAGTCATATGGTTACTACATTCACATAATTCCAGAACTATGTTCCGAGTTTTGTGTCATCAATGTGGGACTCATCATGGTCCTCCTTCGCTGAGACTTTTCACGTCGACATCAGCTTATCATCTAGAAAATAGTCTTAGAAACAATATTTAGTACCTTGAGATATGCATACCTTAATGACATATTCTCTCGCTCTCGAAATTGGTTCACATCATTGACCTTTGATCGATAGAATCGATTGGGTGTTCAACATCAGGATATCTATTCACACATAGTAGATTGTACTAGAGTACCTTGGGAATCATTGACATTAATGGTGATCTCCCTCACACTTGTTAACGGTTCACATCATTGGTCGGTAATCAAGTGGTTTCTACCATGTTCGACTTCAGATCATTCTAATCACATGGATAGAATCATACTTTGTGGAAGACAGGACGAAGACCCTGGGTGTTAGTTTAAAGCGCTCATTGCTTTTCCCCAGGTTGTGATGGAGTTTTGTATATCTAGCATGGATCCACATTTGTATGGTCGTGGCTATGCTCAAATTTGCATCTATATGACATAGATCTATGTTGTATGTCTGGTAGCTATGTCCAAGTTTGAGTCCTCTATCACATGTATCATACAAATCCCCAACGAAGTCGCCAGATTTGTTAGCTGGCATATTTCATCTCCTGCGGATAGCAAGGTGTTCCACTGGTCTGAATGGTTCATATGTAGAACAAATAGAGGACAGAGGTTGAAGAATCTCCCTAGACGTCGTAGATACCTGGAATGTAATGATTTGATCGTTACCCTGTGTACCTGCAATAATCTTCAACACGGAAACATATCAAAACCACCAGAATATAATCTACTAATCTATGTTAGTGACTAAGGAATCTATTAACATACATGTGAAATCAAACAACAACAATATATGTGGGACAGAAATCAACTTGCATTAAAGAAATATGAAGAAGTTTATAACCAAGCCTTAGTGTTGACATGCATCTCCATGAAACCAAGCCTTCTCATCCCCGTAAGCTCCGACTATAGCTCTCTCTATGCTCTCTAATGATATGGACCAAGTGATCAATCCAACAACATAACAATACCTTAAGAGTTCTCCCCCTCAACCATGGCCATAAGCTTGTATTTATAAGGCTTAATGGATAGGGTAGGTTGAGATATTAGTGGGTGAGGTGGCCTCTAAGATCCTAGGATGAGGGATCTCGAGCTCAACTAACCCACAACAGTGGGGATAAGGGAGGACACGAGGCTTATCATCTAGAAGCCTCGAGAAACTTCTCTTTTTCCCTTTTTACCCAGGGTACCGCGTTTCTCCTTCAATGATAGAGCGGTTTTGGTAATAACCGCCTATGGACCAAGGGCCATAAGCGGTGGCACCGCTTGTGGGAAACAGGGGATGGGTGGTGCGAACAAGGGTAGCACTTCTTGATAACAAGGTAAGCGTGCTACTGGGAATTTGTATGAAAGATTGACATTTAGTATGGGTTTCCACTCCAGAAGCTGGGATTCAGGGAAAGTAGGTATGTGAAATGTCTTATCACATGATCGTGACAATATTTTGGTATAATAGGATGCCCCCCAAAGCACGAGTCTTAGAGGGATATGATAAACAAGAGCTTTGAGATAACAAGTCGTCATCATAAGATGAAAATGTCGGCTCGATCGGAGCAAGTTGTCAAGTAGGCATTTGTAGTACATTAGTATGTTGACTCATAGACACAAGTAACAGAACCCATGGCTGCAGACCAATACAAGGAAGATCCATGATAGGAATAAACAAGCATGGCTACTAGAATACAGCATAGATCCATGTGATAGAGGACTCAAACTTGGACATAGCTACTAGACATACAACGTAGATCTATCTCATACAGATGCAAATTTGAGCATAGCCACAACCATACAAATGTGGATCCATGCTAGATATACAAAACTCCATCGCAACCTAGGGAAAAGCAATGAGTGCTTTAAACTAACACCTAGGGTCCTTGTCTCGTCTTCCATGAATTACAATTCTATCCATGTGATTACAATGATCTAAAGTCGAACATGGTAGAAACCACTTGATTACCGGCCAATGATGTAAACCATTAACAAGTGCGAGGGAGATCACCATTAATGTCAATGATTCCCAAGGTACTCTAGTACAATCTACTGAGTGTGAATAGATATACTGATGTCGAACACCCAGTCAATTGTATCAATCAAAGGTCAATGATGTGAACCTATGTCGAGAGTGAGAGAATCTGTCATTAAGGCATACAGATCTCAAGGTACCAAATATTGTTTCTAAGACTATTTCCCAGATGATGAGCTGATGTTGACGGGAATAGTCTCATCGAAGGAGGGCCATGATGAGTCCCACATCGATGACACGAAACTCAAAACATAGTTATGGAATGATGTGAATGTAGTAACCATATGACTGAATCAAACATACTGATACAAAGACTATGTAGACTGCAGAGGTAAAACATTTTCAAATCCTCTTTGAACCTCGGGTGGCACGAGAAAAAGACTTGGTAGCATGACTGAACGGGACAGACACACAATGCAACAGTGGACAATGCATTCTTTTGAAAGACTCAAAGGATTTACATGACTCATGAAAGTGGATCGTCACGGAGATCAGCTCAATACCCAATTGACTGACATGATTGTGTAGACAAGTGCCTTGTTCAAAGGTAACGATAAACAAATTCCATTATTTACAAAATGATTCCCTTCCCATTTCCCCCATCATGATCGATGAGTGCCTCTTTTGGATTTTACGAGTTCAAAGAGCGTAACAAACACTCGATATAGCTTGTTGAAAGACATGTCCAGACTCATATGTTTTACGAACCGAAGAGAGGAGGGGTTCGTTCCCAAAATGGGTCTCACAATGTTTAATTTAACGAGTCCACTGAAAGAAAACTTGGTATCATTCACGTTTAGAGATTTTGAATGAATACGGAAGAAGACTCCAAATGGGTCCTTTTTCGTATGATTTTGTCCCTAAGGCCTGAAAAAGTGTAAAATCATACCTTAGAGAACTCTTCTAGTCATGATTGGCTGGAGTGTTCCTTTTTCGTAAATAGTCCTATCCAAACCGAAAAAGAGATAACCTACCGTCGAACGGATGACTCTTCAAATACTTTAATGAGCATGAAGAAGACAAGATCGCTCGACGATCTTTTTGTATTTAGGGAGCCTGAAAAGAGTTTAAAGAGAACTCCATGAGTTTTCTTTACACAATGTTATATTTTACGAGCCTGGAAAGAATTGAAAATGGACTCGATGACCTTTTCGTATTTAAGGAGCCTAAAAAAGAGGTGAAAAGAGGACTCCATTAGAATTTTTCATGTTTGAATCCAGAGCACGAAAAAGTAATAAACTAAGCTCAAACCAAATTTCATGTTTTAACCAGAGCATGAAAAATGAAAAGTAAGCTCAACAGCATCTTACTGTTTTTAACGAGCATGAAGATCAGTTGAAAGAATGCTTGAAGATTGGTTTCATTTTTACGCAAGCTTGAAACCAATGGGTAAACTATGCTTGAAAAATCCCATTAACATGGTATACAGAGGTTGGAATCTTTCCCCCAGCATGATTGCTAGCGAATCTTACCCCTAGCATGGTTTCTAGCGGCTTGACATGCCCCCAAGCTTTGTTTCATTTAACGATCCTGGTTCCATACCCAACCTAAAAACCTGGTTACTAATGTGAAAATTTTCACCAGGGGTGTAGGAAGAATGAGAATCGGGTAGGTGAAAAGAAGGTTCAAGTTCTAACACTAAAGGGAAGACTCGAATCAAGGGAAGGGGTTCTGTTTCATTTTTACGTAACCTTGAAACAAAAGGTAACTATGCTTGGAACATGGTTTCATTTTTATGCAAGCTTGAAGCCAAAAGGTAAACTATGCTTAAGGAGATCCATTTCATTTTTTAACGAGCTTGACATAGAATGGGAACTTTTCTCATAGGCATCTGTTTCATTTTTTAATGAGCTTGACACAGAATGGGAAATTTGCTCAAAGGCATCCATTTCATTTTTTAACGAGCTTGACACAGAATGGGAACTTTGCTAAAAGGAATGGTTTCATTTTTATGAAATCTTGAAACCAAAAGGTAAACTATGCTTGAGGAGTGGTTTTATTTTTTTAACGAGCTTGAAATCAAAAGGTAAACTATGCTCGCAAACCTGCTCCTACCGAACATGATATTCGGAGGTTGGTAGGTTTCCCCCATTTCATAAAATCTAGTGACTTAGCTCCATTATGATATCCATATACTAGAGCCATGCCCCCCATTTTACCTATGATGGGAAGAAGCTAACTGGAAGAAGGGGAAGGAACCACAAGAACATGCGGCACATTCAGGGCAGTCTGATTACTAGGAGTAATGCGATGGTCAGGTGTAACAAAGGAAAGCTAATCAATGGTCACAATCTTCCCATCATGGGGAAAATGCATAACTCTAAAAATTGTGGACACAACAGCCTTCATGGCATAAACATAATCGCGTCCAAGGAGCAGATTGAAATCTAAAGGACCTTGGACCACCATAACATCAATACAGACAGTTTTCCCTCCTAATGTAATAGGAAAATAAGGAAGGGTCCCTAAAGGTGCGGCAGGTATTCGATTAAAATCCATTATCTGATTGATGGATGGCACAAGCTGAGGAGAGCCTAAAGCTTTCCAAGCAATTGAGGATAGAATACTAACAGAAGCCCCTTCGTCAACAATAGTGTGAAGTATCTTCCTAGCAGTAACATTCATAACTATCTGGAAAGGAACACTCGAATGAATATGAGACTCTATTATTTTACTCCAATCAAAGGAAATAACCTCATTACTTGGAGAGGGTTCTATCGAAACAGACAAAATTTCCCCTTGTCGAGAACAATCAGAATGAAGCATAAAAACTTTAGCAGGTTTTGGTTCATTCTCTACTGGAAGAGAAGAACAAGACGAAGATTTGGTCAAAGAGACTACTTCAGTCTTAACACTCTCTGATGAAAGAGTGGGATCGGGTGGAGATGATGTCGACTCGACCACTTCAACTTCACTCTTCAACAAAAGAGTGGGATCGACCAAGGTTAGAACTGGATCAACCACTTTATCAACCAATGGGGGTTCAAGAGACAACTTACGATAACCTGTTGGAAGTTGTTAACGAGAAATAGTAATATCTTCCAACAACTTAGAAGCTTCATCCATGAGAGGAGAAAGGTAAGTAAAGTGCATGTCTTGACAAAGCAAGCAACTATTTCTAACTTTACCCTTCTGACTCTTAACCACAGAGTCATTGGTTGAGGGGGGGTCATAAGTATGATTACTAGAGGCTAATGACATCGATTGTTGGGAAACCTTAGACCACTCTTCTAAAACTAGGGACAAACCATGACAATATTTCAGAAGGTGATCACCCTTGCAAAGCCTACAAGGGAATTTGGGTTTACGCGGTATTTGGGTGTGCAGATCAACACTATCCGCACTGGGAGGAGTGATTGGTTAAGACTTGGTTGTTTGTTTGTTTTTCTTCTTCTTAATCTTCCTTTTCTTCTTCTTCTTATCCACCTGACTACTAGTGCTACGACTTTCAATTACGCGGTATTTGGGTGTGCAGATCAACACTATCCTCACTGGGAGGAGTGATTGGTTAAGACTTGGTTGTTTGTTTGTTTTTCTTCTTCTTAATCTTCCTTTTCTTCTTCTTCTTATCCACCTGACTACTAGTGCTACGACTTTCAA
Source organism: Pseudotsuga menziesii (assembly GCA_001517045.1). Lineage (NCBI taxonomy): Eukaryota > Viridiplantae > Streptophyta > Pinopsida > Pinales > Pinaceae > Pseudotsuga > Pseudotsuga menziesii. Next base: position 151,341 of record LPNX010622254.1, read on the forward strand.
CAGGCGAAGAGGTAGAAATGGTGTAAGACACATCTGGTGAAGAAGGAGAGGGATCAACATCAGGTTGATGCTCTTGCGATGAAGGATTAGGATCAGACGCAACTGGTGTACACGAGATAACTGGACTGGAGAATAACCAAACAGGTAATCCAATAGTCAATCCAAGAAGGCTTAACGTAGCCATGAGAGGAGGACCAACATCCCCATATGGAGGGAACACAAAAGACATGCTTGGTAAAGGAGTCTCTTGGTTAATAGTCCCGGAAGGTGAAGCCATAACTATTAAATAAAAATATCTCTCTCTTCTAAAAAATCCTAACTGTACAGATAACAAGCGCTACTCAAACTAAAAGCAAGAAGCAAACATGTGAAAGGAGTGGATAATAGTCAGGAATCTCACAGGACATGCCAAAAGGATAACTCAGATGGATAGCGTATCCTAGTGGGGTCTCCCGATATACACAAGGTACGTGGGAGCTCAAATCGGTAGTAGTGTTGTCTAATGCATAACCGTACACAAGGGGCCTTCTGATATACAATCGAGTACGTGAAGTACCTTTCTATATACCTCAAGGGTACGTGAAAGACTGTTTGATATACCGATGGTACGTGGAAGAATCACACGAGTCCCGAAATGTAATACTGACAAATAACGACAGCTCCTATGCTTAACAACGCCCGAACACGTCTCTAACCTATCACTCAAGTTACTATGTAATTTTTAACCTACAACTACCGTTAATTTTAACTTATACGGTTAGGTGAATGCATGATGTTTTGACAGAAAAGTAAAACCATGCAATAATCTAGTGCAAAATGTTCACTTTACCGTTTAGTATGCCTACTTATAAAAGGAAAAGAGAGTGTTTTCCTTTTGTTTCAAAACCAAAAATACTTCCACACAACAGTCATGAACATCAAAATCAAAGAAAAGCAATCACTTTTCCAAACTGATTTCTTCTTTCTGAAAGCAAATGAGAAGGGGAAGAATCTCTTTTCCTAAGAGAAAAACAAGAAGCACACCTATATGCAAATGCACTCTATTTTTTCAATTTTCTCAAAACATAAGCAAATATAACTTAAAACTACCATTTTTTTTATTTTGATCGAGATAGTTCTAAATGTATGAGAGATGAAAGATCATGAATTTCCTGAAATCTTGTAAATCCAATCAGAAAACCAATGTCCAACGCTCAATGATAATATCCTAGTCTCAGTCAAAAAATTTCTTTTTTAAAGGAAGGAAAAAGAAGTTTACTATGCAATTAAGAAATGAAACCTAGAAACTAATCTAGTGTTCTTGTTTTAGTCTATGCAACATAAATGAAAAGAGATTTTAATAACAGCCTGAGCTTTTCAGAAAACAAGAAATCCTTTCGTAAACACAACCAACAAACATAGAAGTGAATGAACAATCAAAAGACCTAATCAAACTTTTGAAATTCCACTCAAATCAATCTTAAACCATAAAATTATCAGACCACAAGCATCAGGTTCAGTAACACAAGTCTGATAAGCAGAATTGAAAGCAACAAAATCCAAAATTTTTCAAAGAAAAATGAGGAAAAAAGGCGTTGGAATGATGCCTACTTGGCACCGCGCTTTGCAGGCATTGACAGAGCATTTCCAACACAGTACCGCTTGTCGCCAATAGGTTATAGGCGGTGGCACCGTGTACTGGCCACTTTGTTCAGGCGGTGGCACCACTTCTCGTACACAACATAGGCGTGCTTCCTTGTAGATGACCAAAACACAAGAAGAATTATGGATCAAGTCAGAAAAAGACTAGATCAGGGCAAATACTGTTGAATTGAGTATGAAAATAGAGCATAAAAGATCGAAATGACTCAGACCTGAAAAGATCTGGAAGTTTTAAACCCAAATGGACTAAGTCAGAAACTAGATCTGACTGAAGAGAGTTGAAGAAGGAGCCTGGATTTCGACAAGAGTTGCAGACTAGGGAAGATCAGAACAACTAATACACAATTCTATTCCCCAGCGGAGTCGCCAGATTTGTTAGCTGGAATATTTCACCTTTTGTGGACAGCAAGGTGTTCCACTGGTCTGAATGGTTCAGATCCAGAACAAATAGAGCACAGATGTTGAAAAATATCCCTAGACACCGTAGATACTTGGAATATAATGCTTCGATCGTTACCCTGTGTACCTGCAATAAGCTTCAACATGCAAACATATCGAAACCACCAGAATATAATCTACTAATCTGTGTTAGTGACTAAGAAATCTAACAACATACATGTGAAATCATACAACAACAATATATGTGGGACATAAATTAACATACATTAAATAAATATGAAGAATTTTATAACCAAGCCTTAGTGTTGACATGCATCTCCATGAAACCAAGCATTCTCATCCCCAAACGCTCCAACTCTAGCTCTCTGTGCTCTCTCAAATGATCTTGGGTCAAGTGATCAATCCAACAGCATAACAATACCTTAAGAGTTCCCCCCCTCAACCATGGCCATAACCTTGTATTTATAAGGCTAGATAGATAGGGATGGTTGAGAGATTAGTGGGTGAGGTGGCCTCCAAGATCCTAGGATGGAGGATCTCGAGCTCAACAGACCCATAACAGTAGGGATAAGGGAGGACATGAGGCTTATCATCTAGAAGCCTCGAGAAACTTCTCTTTTTCCCTTTTTACCTAGGGTACCGTGTTTCTCCTTCAATAACAAAGCGGTTCTAGTAATAACTACTTATGGACCAAGGGCCATAAGCAGTGGCACTGCTTGTGGGCAATAGGGGATGGGCGATGCGAACAAGGGTACTGCTCCTGGATAACAAGGTAAGCACGGTGCTAGGAATTTGTATGAAAGATTGACATTTAGTATGGGTTTCCACTCCATAAGCTGGGATTCAGGGCAATTAGGTATGTCAAATGTCATATCACATGATGGTGACAGGATTTTGGTATAACAGCCTTACAGGCTGATCATAAAGTGAAATGGTGTGTGGATAGTGGATGTTCTAAACATATGACAGGAAGAAAACATAATTTTGTTACTTTGGATGAAGGAAAAGAAGGTACAGTTACTTTTGGAAATGAACAATCAGCTAGAATAATTGGAAGAGGTACTATGTGTTTGAATAATAAGAATATTATGGCTGAAAATGTTTTACTAGTTGAGGATATGGAACATAATTTGTTAAGTGTAAGTCAAATTTGTGATAAAGGGCATTATATGATTTTTTATTCTAAAAATTGTCAAATCAGAGATGTCAAAACAAATTGGTTGGTTGGAACAGCTACTAGAACACCAAGTAACATTTACATACCAGTTGAGAAAAAGGAAGATTGTTATATTGGAAATGAAGATGAAAATTGGTTGTGGCATAAAAGGCTTCGACATATTAACTTTGAAAGTCTAATTCCGTTAAACAAAAAGGAAGGAATAAGAGGTTTACCTTTCATAAATAATCTTACCAACTATGTTTGCAAACAATGTCAACATGGTAAACAAACTAGAGTTAAGTTTAAAACAAAAGAATACTCTACAACAAAACCTTTGGAACTAATACATGCTGATGTTTGTGGACCTATGAGGACAAAACGATTAAATGGTGAAAGATATTTTATATTATTTGTGGATGATTTTACTCGAATGATTTGGATGTTTATGTTAAGAAGGAAGTCTGAAACATTCAATTGTTTTCAAATTTTCAAAGACTTGATTGAAAATGAAATTGACATGAAAATTAAAAGCTTAAGATCAGACAATGGAGGAGAATTCGTTTCTAAAGAATTTAATAAGTATTGTGATGATAATGGTATCAAAAGACATTTTTCTGTTACTGAAACACCTCAACAAAATGGTGTTGTTGAAAGAAAAAATAGGACTATTATGGAGATGGAAAGAACAATGTTAAATGAATCTAAACTAAGTAATATACTTTGGCCTCAAGCTATTCATACTGCTTTGCACATACTAAATAGAATTATGTTGAAAAGTAATAGTAACAAGACACCTTATCACTTATGGAAAGGTACACCAGCAAGTGTGAAACACTTTAGAATCTTTGGTAGTAAGTGTTACATAAAGAGAGTTGATAAAAATATGGGAAAGTTGGATTCTAGAACTGATGAAGGTATTTTAGTTGGATATTCATGCTCGAGAAAAGATTATAAGTGCTACAATTTCATATTGAAGAAACTTGTTGAAGCCATAGATGTAAAATTCAATGAATCTTCATTTTTAAAATCCAAAACTTAAAAGAAAGATCATCAGATATATGAAATATATGACAAACTGAAAATGGAAGAAGAATCAAGTGATATAGAGGAAACTAAATCAGTTAAAAATGAAAATCTGATTCCTACATTATTACAGGGATCAACTCCATCTAAGACTCCAAGTAAAAGAATTCAAAGAAATCATCCTGAAGAACAAATCATTGGTGATATCAATGCAGGTGTTCAAACTAGAAGCAAAAGGCAAGAATCTACTTCCAATCAAGAACAGGTATCATTACTCTCACTGTTTGAATCCAAGAATGTTGAAGAAGCAATTAATGATGAAAACTGGATGAAAGCAATGAAAGAAGAAATAATTCAAATAGAAAAGAATAAGACATGGGAATTGGTTCCTAGACCTTTAAATAAAAATGTTAATGGGGTTAAATGGGTTTTCATAAATAAGTTGGATGAAACAGGCAACATAACTAGAAATAAATCTAGACTAGTTTGCAAAGGATATGCATAAGTAGAAGGCATAGATTATGGAGAAACGTATGCTCCTGTTGCAAGAATGGAATCCATTAGACTGATTTTGGCTTATGCTAGTTCTAAGAACATTAAAGTTTATCAAATGGATGTAAAATATCCTTTTTTAAATAGTGAGTTAGAGGAAGAAGTTTACATGGAACAACCATATGGGTTTGAAGTACAAGAAGCAGCAAATCATGTTTATAGGTTGAAAAAGGCTCTGTATGGGATAAAACAAGGTCCAAGAGCTTGGTATTCTAGGCTTGACAAATACTTAAGGCATCAAGGATACAGAAAAGGTAATACTGACAGTAATATTTATATTAAAGAAGAACATGGTAGTTTGATCATTGTTGAAATATATGTAGATGATATTATATTTGGGAGTGATAATGATCAGCTTAGCAAACTGTTTGCACAAAGTATGCAGAATGAGTTTGAAATGTCTATGCTTGGTGAATTAAAGTATTTCTTAGGTCTCCAAATTTCACAATCTGATAAAGGCATTTTTATCTCTCAAACTAAATACATAAAAGAAATGCTAAAGAAATTTCAAATGGAAGATTGTAAACTAGTAGGAACTCCCATGGTTACTGGATGTAAGTTGAGTAACACAGATGATTCTGAGAGTGTTGAGCAGAAAATATACAGATCTATGATTGGTAGTATTTTATATGTAACAACGACAAGGCCAGATGTAATGAATGCAGTATGTCAATTTGCTTAGTTTCAATCATCTCCAAAAGCTTCTCACTTGCTTGCAGTTAAGAGGATTTTAGATATCTAAAAGGAACAACAGATTATGGCTTATGGTATCCCAAAGGTAACAATATTGATTTATATGCTTTTACAGATGCAGATTGGGCAGGTTGTGTAGATGATCAAAAAAGCACAAGTGAGGCAGCATTTTTTCTAGGAGGATGTTTGGTAAGTTGGTTAAGCAAGAAACAATCATCAATATCTCTTTCTACTGCTGAAGCAGAATACATTGCTGCTACAAATTTTTGTACACAGATACTATGGATGAAACAAATGCTAGCAAATATACATGTCACTTATGTGATCCTATTCCTATTTTCGGTCACAATACAAGTGCCATCAGCATTTCCAAGAATCTGGTTATGCACTCAAAAACAAAACATATTCCAATTAAGTTTCATTTTCTCAAAGAGAAGGTTTTAAACAATACTATCAAGCTAGAGTATGTTAGCACACACTGTCAAATTGCTGATATGTTCACTAAGCCTTTTCCTCAGCAACAATTTGAAAATCTCAGCGAACAGTTAGGTGTTTTTTGTATGTAATCTTGGACATTTTTGTTATCAAAGTGATACTCAACTGCCATATCAGATTTGCAGATTTTCAATGACAGACTTCTATTGACAGGTTCAGTTTTGATTACAGATTGGTTATAGCTTTCACAGGTGTTTTTGTTAGGGGGAGAGTTCTCAGAACATGTTGTTTGGTTCTTTGCCATCGATGTAAAAGGGGGAGAAACTATATATGTTTTCCATCAATGACAAAGGGGGATTTTGCTGGTCTAAATGAGTTTGTTTATCATTGATGTAAAAGAATGTCTATTAGCAAATACATAAAATGAATTTGAAAGAATAATTAAATTTGATAGATATTATTCTTTGAGAAAGAACCAAAGACAGAAATCATGAATGAGACACAGAAATATGGGAATGCAATAGAAATCATGAATAAGACACAAAAATTCTTGTCTCTGGACATAAAGTTTATTATGTTCATAGAATCACAAAAATGGGCATTAGCAAAGCGCTTGATTCCAAGAGTCAAAGCACATTTCCAATGACCATCATTAATCAATTATACGGTTTCAAGTTTAACATAAGGTTAAAATAAAATTTTGCTAAATGTAATAGTTAAAGCTACCTAGAATTTTCAGTTATGATCTTAACATATTGGCCAACGTTTTTTTCTCTATCTTGAACCGTTTATATAGTTATAGCTAACCATTTCTAACTATTTAAAGTATGCCCTGTAAGATAAATATTAAGGAGCAAAGCTGTGGAAGTATGGAAATACTCTGTGGTGAATAAGGAGATTGTATCAGCGCAGTGAACGCATAGAAGTATTCTGCAATGGATTGGAGAAGACACGCAGAGTAATGGAGCTGGAGAATACGCAGTGAAGTGAATAAATTGGAGAACATAGTGTAGTGAAAGTAGCGCAGTGAAAGGATTGCTGAAGACACAGTGAAGAAAACTTTTAACACAGCAAAGTGGATGTTTAGGAAGAACTCAGCACAGTGAGTGCATTGGAGAAAACGCAGTACTCATCAATTGAGAAGTTGCAGATCGGTGAAGTATCAGAAATGTTTCAGCAAGCAATGGATGCAGAAATGTATCAACAATAAAATGATTGATTTTGAGTGGAATGTAGTTAAAATGGTATGGATTGAAAATTCAGTTATCCCTTTAGTTCTGTTTAAATTTTGAATACATCACATATGAAAAAATAGAGGAAGTATTGCGCAGTTCATTGGATTGAGACACTACCTATGTATAATTGTGAATTGGTTAGCAGAATAAGAACGTTATCTAAACAAATAAGAAATTAAATAACTTGAATGATATGCAAAGATTTGAATTGAAGACTGAAGAATCAGAGAAGACATTTTTGCAATGAAATAGATGTTATATTGCATTATGCTAAGCGTAACTAAAATGCAAAAGAATTGAGAAAGAGTTTAAATAATTGGTATTGAAGTTCTAAGTTTACACTTGCACTATAAATGAAAGTATGTTACAGAGTTGAATTTGACTGGATGGTTTTGACAAAAGAGGTTTTTGACAGAATTGGTTTTATATGTTGGTTTTGAAAGAGCTGGATTTAATAGGTTGGTGTCTATATTACAGGGAGGAAGGGATGTGCTAGGGAGAATGGAAATCTCATTGTAAGTTGAAGCTTGCATTCAGACAGTAGGAGATGTCTTTCAGTAAGAGCTGAAAATGAAGATGTAGTTTCCTGAGGTAGTAGCCTCATCTGAGTTGTTCCTCAGATAAAACATGATGTAATTAAAGTTGCTTGATTTATATCCATAAGAAGAAGAGGTTTTTCCCTTTATGGGTTTCCTCATGAACATTTTGTGTCTCTGTCCATTTTATGTGTTTGACGGTTATAAGTTGCATTAAAAAATATATACAAAATTATAAACAACCGATTCACGCCCCGCTCTTAGTCATTTGACTTGATTAACAATTGGTATCAGAGCCAGACACTTCAAATCTCAGTTTAATCACTAGAAGTGTGGTATTTTATGATGGATAAGAAGTCTAAATTCACAAAACATGGTTTACCTCTATTTGATGGACATAATTATGCTTTTTGGAGTATCAGGAAGAAATTTTTTTACAGACTCAAGGAGTAGATGTTTGGCAAGCTGTGTTGAATGAATATAGTGCTCCGACAACCATTCCAACAGATGTTGTAGTTAAGAAACTTTATGAAAGTAATTCCAAAGCCATGTATACAATACTTGGAGGTTTAGCAGGGTCAGAATTTGTTAAGTTTATGCACTGTGATTCAACTAAATAATTATGGGACAAACTGAAAAATGTTTATGAAGGAGATGCTAAGGTTAAAATGCTAAGTTACAGTCATATAGGAGTCAATTTGAAAGTTTAAAAATTGAAGAATCTGAAGATATAGCAACTTATTTTCGTTGTATTGATGAAGTAGTAAATACCATGAGATCTCTAGGAGAAAAGGTTAAAGATGTTGATATTGTGCAAAAGGTACTTAGATCTTTACCTGTAAGATTTAATTTAAAAATATATGCTTTGGAAGAAAGAACCGGTAACTCTACTTTAGAAATGGATGAACTACATGGAATACAAACAGCACATGAGATGAGAAACTCTGGTGAGGATTCCTTCATGAAAGAAGCATCTTTCAAGGTGGCTAACAAGAACAAGAAGAAAGTTGAAGTAGAAACTAGCAATCATGATAATTCAAAAGAAGATAAGGAAGAAGCTAATTTTGTCAAAAATCTGAAAAAGGGTACTGGTAAATACAAAGGTAAGCTTCCTCTAAAATGCTTTGGTTGTGGTAGAATAGGGAATTTTGCCTCCAAGTGTCCTTATAATAAGCATTCTGATGGTGATGAAGAAAGCAATAGAAAGAGTAAAGAAAACAAGAAAAAATATAAGAAATATTTTCAAATAAACTCATATAAGAAACAAAGTCTATTTATTAAATATGATAGTGATTCTTCATAAACAGATGAAAGTGATGTTACCTCATATATAAGACTCTTTATGGCTGTAGAAAATCAAAATGATGAATTTATTGAAGAAGAAGAAGGTGAAGTTGATTTAGAAGTTGAACTTGTAAGTGCATTGACCAACTTAGAAAAATAAGAACAGAATGTAAACATTTCAAAGAAGAAAATGAAAATCTTGAAAATGAGTTACAAAAATATAACAATTTGATAGAAATCACTTAAAGTATGATGATTTATTTAAAGCTCAAAATTGAAAAGGCTAAGTTAACTAAACAACCTGCTTGTAGAAAAGGATAAGGAAAATGAATGTCTAAAATGTGAAGTTGTTTCAGTCAGAAAGAAGGTACAAGAAAATAACATGAATGGTAGTTCAAAGGTTTTAGAACAAATTATTAGTAATCAAAGATCAACAAATGACAAAACTCGAATTGGTTATAAATCTAAGACTACTAAGGCAAGTACTAGCACAAGTAATCAAAAGACGAGTATTGATGTGAAAAACACTAGCAATCAAATGGAATTAGTAAAGCAAAAAGAAAATCAAACCCCAACAGTACATAGAAGAAGTTATGACAAGTGCAAGAACAATTTAAATGGCTATTGTTTCTTTTGTTACAAGTATGGACATAAAGTTGCTTTTTGTAACGCATTCTCAAGAAACATAATTGCACATAACAACCATGACAAATCTAGAGTTGACTATGGAAAAAGGTCTGATAGAATCATTCAGAACAATGTGAATAATTCCTATAACAGATTTGATGTCTTAAGTTTTGAAATTGAATGTTATAGATGTAATAATTTTGGACATATATCAATAAATTGTCCAATGAACTTTCATAAATCTGTTGAGTCTAATTATACCAATCTGAAAACTAGATGTTGGAAAAATAAAAGTGATCATCTGGAATCTGAAAAATGCACTCTATCTTTATAGGTTGATCATAAAGTGAAATGGTGTGTGGATAGTGGATGTTCTAAACATATGACAAGAAGAAAACAGAATTTTGTTACTTTGGATGAAGGAAAAGAAGGTACAGTTACTTTTGGAAATGAACAATCAGCTAGAATAATTGGAAGAGGTAATGTGTGTTTGAATAATAAGAATATTATGGCTAAAAATGTTTTACTAGTTGAGGATGTGGAACATAATTTGTTAAGCGTAAGTCAAATTTGTGATAAAGGGCATTATATGATTTTTTATTCTAAAAATTGTCAAATCAGAGATGTCAAAACAAATTGGTTAGTTGGAACAGCTACAAGAACACCAAGTAACATTTTTTATACTAGATGAGAAAAAGGAAGATTGTTATCTTGGAAATGAAGATGAAAATTGGTTGTGGCATAAAACTATTGGACATATTAACTTTGAAAGTCTAATTCAGTTAAACAAAAAGGAAGCAATAAGAGGTTTACCTTTCATAAATAATCTTACCAACTCTGTTTGCAAACAATGTCAACATGGTAAACAAACTAGAGTTAAGTTTAAAACAAAATAATACTCTACAACAAAACCTTTGGAACTAATACATGATGATGTTTGTTGACCTATGAGAACAAAAGGATTAAATGGTGAAAGATATTTTCTATTATTTGTGGATGATTTTACTCGAATGACTTGGATGTTTCTGTTAAGAAGGAAGTATGAAACGTTCAATTGTTTTCAAATTTTCAAGGAGTTGACTGAAAATTAAATTGACATGAAAATTAAATTCTTAAGATCAGACAATGGAGGAGAATTTCTTTCTAAAGAATTCAATAAGTATTGTGATGATAATGGTATCAAAAGACATTTTTCTATTACTAAAATACCTCAACAAAATGGTGTTGAGGAATACCAGAACGTATTTCAAGATCTGAGCAGAGTACCTCTGCATTGTCAGGTAATACACTCCATTGAACTTGTTCATGGTTCTTCATTACTTAACGCATTTTTTTACAGAATATCCATTCTCAAGAATGAAGAAATTCGCAGGAAAATCCAGGATTTGATCGACAAGGGTCATATCCACCCCAATTCCTCTCCTTGCGGATGTCTAGTCATCCTAATTCAAAAGAAAGACCGGACTTAGAGCATGTGAATCGACTATCTAGCTCTCAACAAAATTTCAATAAAGAACATATACCCTCTTCCATGGATAGATGAACTCATCAACATTCTGAAAGGTGCTAAGTTCTTTACGAAACTCAACCTTATGTCGAGATATCATTAAATTCTGATAGAGTCCATCAATGTATGGAAAACGAATTTCAATACCAAGGAAGGATATTTGAATTGTTAGTCATGCCATTTTTACTTAACCAATGCACCTACAACCTTCATGAGATATATGGATGACCTTATGCAACCTTTCATCGACAAGTGTGTCATTGTCTATCTCGACGATATCTTGATTTTCAGTCGATCATGGAAGAACATGTGAGACATCATTGACAATTCTTTGACACTCTCCAGCAACATCAACTATATATGAACCTAGACAAATTCTCATTTGCGATGACCATCATCAAATATTTGGGGTATGTAATTGACTCTGCAAGAATTCATGTCAACCCAGAAAAAATACAGATATGCAAAGATTGGCCCATTCCTTAAAAAATTCATGAACTAAGAATTTTTCTTGGTTTGTTGAATTTCTATCGATGGTTCATACTCAGCTTCAACCACATCGCATGGACTTTGAATCAGTTGACTAAAGGAAATGGGAAAATTGTATTTAAATGGGCACCAACACAACAACAAGCTTTTGAAAAACTCAAAAACAAGCTTTGTATTGCACCAGTACTTATGTTACCTAATTTGCATCATCCTTTTGAGATTGAGATGAGCGCATCGGACTATGCTCTTGGCGTAGTGATTACTCAGTCGGGTCACCCAATCGTGTTTCATTCCAAGAATTTCAATGACACCGTTAGAAGGTATTCGATGTATGAAAAAGCATTGTACTCCATTGTGCAAGCTCTTAAGCAATGGAGACACTACATTCTTGGAAAGCAAATGGTCATCCTCACTAACCATAAAAATTTGTAGCTTGCTCCATCCCAGTCAAAATTATAGACAAATCAAGAACTCAAGTGGATTAATTACCTGTAAAAAATTCAGTTGATAATTAAGTATCGGAAAGGAAAATCCAATGCCATAGTCGATTGTCTCGGTTGGTCGCCCATTACTCTATTGTCTACAGTGATGAGTATGCAAGGTTACAACACCACTACTTGGCCACAATTGTATTTGGTAGACTATGAATTCTCCATAATTTATTGACAACTTCATACTGACATGTTTTCTACTACCGACAACTTCCTAAAGGACACCTTGCTATACAAGCTTCGACAACTTTGTGTACCAACCAGTGAGCACCGATAGAAGCTCATTTGGGATGCACACTACAGTAAGATTGCATGAAATTTTGGAGTCGCAAAAACACTTTTTATCCTCCAAAATTATTTTTATTGGCCTTCACTTAAATATGACATTAACAAGTACATTCGATCGTGCGTATTTTGTGTCATTGCTAAACTGTCGAACTGATGACAAGGACTGTACATAGCCCTACCAGTTCCTAGTCGACCATGGGAATCTATTTCTATGGACTACTTGATGGGATATCCTACTACCAAACATCAACATGACGTGATATTAGTAGTAGTCAACATATTTTCCAAGATGGCTATACTCATACCATGCAAGAACACTACGACAGCACAACAAACTGCTCACCTCTTCTTCAAACATGTGTGGAAACATTATGGCCTCCTAACGACCATTATTCCAACAGAGATGTTATATTTGTCAGCACCTTTTGGAAAACTCTCTGGAAACGTATCGACACAAAACTTTTTTTTTCGACATCCTTCCATCCGTAGACAGAGGGGCAAATGGAAGTTGTAAATCACTTGGTAGGACAATTGCTTCACATGTGTAACCACAAGCATCGTCAAACATGGGATGACAGCCTTCCATACATACAACACAACTACAATCGTGCTCAACACAGTTCTATGGGAAAGATTCCATTTGAGATCCGTTATGGATTTCAACCCTCAGCACCTATCGACTTGATCAGTTCCTCGACATAATCGAATGACACTGACTTCGAAAGACGAGAATTGGATAAAGCATTAAATTTTGGAGATCAAATCTACGACATCCAGAAGCAAACATAGGAAATGTTGCAATGAGCTGATGCAAAAGCTAATTCCTGACACTACAAGAATCATATTCTTTGTTCATTCCAAATTGGGTGTAACCCACCTAGAATTGGAAAATAAATATTTTTATTTATTTGAGAAAACATTATGTTAAAATGATTATAAATTTTTTATAACCAAGTTGGTCAAGGATGACTATAATTGAATATTTATTTATTTAAATAATTAAATAGAAGAGACACATATCCAAAGGAGACTATTGAAAGAGTGGTCACTGACCCACTAAGAGGAATCAGAAGCTGTAGGAGGCTAAATGGAAAGTGGTAGCACTAGCGTTTCTCTTTCTAGTTGTTGCACGAAGCAAAATCCCTAAAATTGTGGTCAGGTTTCCTTGAGAGGGGAAACTGAGCAGGTGGCTCATTTAATTTCAAAACTGACCCAAATACCTAGGCAATCTTATAAATACCATTGAATTGAGCAATAGGCTCACTACATTCTATTTCCAAGTGAATGAACCTTATGACTGCAGCAAACTGAAAAGTCGGGCACACAAGGAATTCGCTGAGGGAATAACTAAAGTGAAATTGTTTAGTTAAGTCTACTATTGAGTGTTAAGATTTAGGAAGTTCTGTGTATGTTTTTTCATAGTCTCTTCATCCTTGTGGTTTAGTGAACAGGAGGGGGGGTCCTAAGCAAGTAATCTTGGTTTCTTCAGGAGACGGTTGGGTGGAACGGTCTCCTTTGGGTGTTTGTTCCTCTTCTGCAAATTACTCAGGTTCTAAACTGTTTTTTATTTATCTGTGATTTTAATCTATATTTATATTGTGTTTATACAGAATGTGTAGCATTTATAGAGTTTCAATGGTAACTATCCTATATGGTATCTTCTCTGAAAACAAATTTCTTTAGTTATTTTCTTATGTTATTATAAACAATTGTTATGATGTACTTTACTCCAATGGCTTCAAGATCCATCATTATAGTCATCGGTTATGATAATAAGTGATATTTAGAAAATGCATTTGTCTTTCAGCTAGTATTAGTTATATTACATCTAATTCATTTAGAATTGTTAAGTTTCCAATTAGAATTTGAATCCCTCTCTTAGCACCAAGTATACCCGGGAATTAACTTAGATAATTTTTATATTATCATAATTTTCTTATTAGCGTTAACTAAACTAGGGTTTTAAAGAGTTATTTTCTAAGATATTTTAGAACCTCGTTTAAAATCTTACAGACTCGACAGAGTCTTATTTAAAAAATATTTTCTATATAAATATACCTTACAGTATTTAAACATCAGTTAAACATTTATACTTAAAAGTTATCCACTACAAACTTTAGGAAGGTATTATTTCACAGTACAATATTAGTATACTTATGTATTTTATTTCACAGAACAGTTTTAGTATACTTAAGTATTTATATATTAAAATCCCTAATATGTGCTAACTTCAACAATTCAAGATGCAAATATGTAACCCTCGACAGACAGAGGGAACATATTTATATTACACTATAGGGTTTTACAACCAAAAATAAAAAATGAACTTAAACCAAAAACCAAATCAATAAAATTATATGTTAAAACATTATGGCTCAATCTGTATCATATATATATTGAATATAGGAATCATAATTTCAATCTACGACAGAGTTAATAATACTTCAGCCTCACGTCCCAAAACCCCAGTTACGAATTACAATAAGCTTAGCAATTTTAATAAGTAATAATTAACTAATTTATGGAATCGAACCCTGCTGAGGGAATTCGATTAACTGAAAAACTATGCTTGTAAATCATTAAAATATTAGGACAGGAATTCCAAATTCCAAATTCTTTCCACTATCAACACAAATGCCTTGTGTCACTAATCATCTAGCTAGTTTTCTCTACTAAACATTGCTCTTTGAAAATAAAAACCAAAATATATTATAAAGAGAGTAAATAGCCTCATGACCCTAGATTCATAGTTATCAAACCACTGCATCATCTAAACATTGGAAATATTACAACCAGCCTTTACAGCTTTCAAAGGAATTCTTACTATTAAAACAAAATTGATAGAGTCAAAAGCAGAGACAGTTCAAAAATAATTAAATCGACTGTGTAAACATAACATTACACCCTTATGGGAGTTTTGTTAAAATAAATCCACAAATTTACAAGAACTGGAGCGATAGTCAAAACGACTGATCAAAACACTCCTTAAAATATCCAAAACTCTGTCTTTTTAATAAACATATTACATCATCAAATGCCTCATAGGAAAAATACAAAGGAGGTTACCATTGTTGACAACAAAGAAACACAGTATTTAGCCCAAGCCAAGAGAACGTTGTTCAATCCACGGTTTCCACAAGCCTTAGAGCCACAGGGAAACTAGGGGACGGGTCTTACCAGGACCAAAGCACCTTCAAATGCATAGACCATTAAAAACCCAACACTGTAATCCTTAGTCGAACCTCTTGCACACGAGATTTTTAGAGGTCAAATAAAAGTTTTCATAAATGAATTGTGGAGCAATGATAGCATGCTAGCAATAGAAAGGACTCACCATGTAATGTCTTTATAAGGGGCAGCTAAAGCAATAAAAGTTTCGCTGCAAGTGTTCTTCCATCGCGTTGAACAGAGACAACCTTAGTGTTGATAAGAAGAAACGTAAGCCACTAAGTACAACAAAGTGTTAATAGAAATACTTTTACATAGTCGGGGGTGGAAGGCCGACAACCTAAGGGCCGAAGTCCGACAACTTGAGGGCCGAAGGCCAAGGCTAATAGCTCGTCTCTCTCCCTCTCCTCTCTGTTTAACCAAAATAAAAATGCAACCACTGACCATAAATGAAATTCAAGGGACAATAAAACCCTTAGGTTTTTTCTAGGTATTTGACATGTCTTCCAGCTGTTGTATTAAATCCATCACGTGGCTCGTACCTCATTACATTAAAAACCAAACTTCAACATCAAATCGTTTTAATATCTCCCAACCTTGGTTATCTTGTCGATGCTATACACTTTTCTTTTTACATGTTGCACTATCATATGGAAAGGATAAGCCTTATCTTTCCTTGTTTATTACTTATATCATTGCTTAGGAGTCATGTATAGTCTAGATTAGGACTTGTATAACTAGAAGGTTGTAAGCCTTCATCGTCACTACCTGCAAGAAGTTCATAAGGGTTGGTTTAGCTATATGAGCTAAGTAAGACCCATAAACCACTTTTCCCAACATCTAATTAAGATCAAAAGAAAAAGAAAAATAACATAACCAGCAAGTTGAACAACTTTAACTGACAGAGAATAATGGGATGTTTCTTTCTAAGAATACATAAGAAGTAAAAATAGAAATAAGATGCATCATAAGATTTTCGCAAAGAGATTACGTTGAATAGATAAAGACGGAACATATTTTAAATGGTTGTATGAGTATATACTTCCTTACATATGTTACAACTAGACCTAAAGTTGCATTGTGTTGTTTTATCATAACTGTTTCTTTTATGCAAATCATATGGATTTATTTATCCTAGGTAATTTCAGTTGGACATATATTTTAATTTTTTATTTTTATTTTTATTTTTATGAATTTTCGGATATGTTACATTGGGGATCAGGTCTGGTTACATCTAAAGAAAGAGCAATTCATTGGTCCATATAGAAATTTGAAACCCTTGCAATATGGCCCATACATTATCCTTAAACAAATTAGTGAAAATGATTTTCAACTCAGCATTCATGCATTCCTTGGCCTACATCCAGTATTCAATGTATATCTACTTCAACCATACCATGCACCATTGTTGGAATAGAACAACTTGCATACAACAGAACCCAAAGATATCCATCTAGATGTTCAGGAACCTATTCCTTGTGACACCATTGTGGGACGATTCATACACCATACAAGGATGAACTCCATTCCCTTGTCTCAAGTAGCTAAAGATGGGCAGCTCCCTGTGCAAGGAAAATGGTACTCTGCTACTAAAGTAGCCAACAAGTTTCCTCATATGGACGAATACACAATGGAAACCATTGTTTCTTAAGGAAGGAGGAATGATCTAACCAATAGTTGGCATGTTGTCAAACTTCTACAAAGTCTAGCACTTTGACTGCTTCGACAGGTTCAGTAGGTATGCACCTTGATAGGTTAGCACTCGACATCCAACATCTCGACATGCCTTGTCAGCACCTGTCGAACATCGATACAATGTATCTGTCTTTTAGTTGTCTGCGATGGTTGAACTTTTGAACCATTATAAATTCTTGTAACTGAATGTAATGGGTATTCACCCAAGCATCTCATCATTTTATATAAACATGTACATTATTGTAACAATCAACCAACCTTAATAGAGAATAAGTAATAATTCTTGCATATTGTCTATGAGCATACCTTTTGTCGACATAGTGTATTTCATGCTTTGCTTGTTCTTTTTCTATGCTTCTGCCATAACAATGTTCGACTCTTTCAGTCAACTATTGTCCCTAGTGTGCACCTAGGCATGACCTGGATCACAATAACTACCAATTCAGGTTTAAATCACATGAACAATAATTATCAAAACTAAGGAAAAATAAACTCTCCAAATTTGCTAAAGGAATACACAATAGTTAAGAATCCTAAAATGCAAGACCTTTAAAATAATTCCATACCAAATATACGCTAACAATTACATTTGCAAAACCTACTCAATGAGGTAAGTTACATGAGTGATCCCATATTTCACAAAAATAGGCTTTTTTACTTCAATAGTCTTCCCTTATGCCTCAACCTACGGTTTCTTCAAGAGCCTTATAAACTAATAGAAATGAGAATAATACTCATAGTTGTATATGAGAAAATTGTTTGAAAATACGTAATGTTCTTATTGTTGAGGGATCCATAAGAATTGTCTCCAAATCGACATTGTTCAACTAATAGACAAGATGATTAATAGTCCAATATAGTTTGTTCTCTTATGTTGTCCTAACCTATTGCACGAGCATCCATCTCGGATTTCTTAGGTTGATGAGTCAACATTCCATGTAATCACTTCAAGAAGATAGTAGGGTTCATTGTTTTTTTTCTATAAGTTAGAACCTTGAATTAAAAGAAAATAATGATACAATCCATTTTCCGCTTCCTGCTAGAGGGTCAAGAGAGGTGGAAAGAGAGGCTAACAGCCAGAAGAAAGTTTCAGAGTGCTTAGCCGAAAACAACATCGAGACAACAGAGCCAGATCCAATGTAGGATCAAGGAAGAGAGAAGCTGAAAGAAAAGTGGAGACTTGGAGAGGACCATGAAGAAACCCAACCCTGAATGGGATGAATCTTAGGTCTTTCCTTTCTTTCCTAGTTTTTTCTTGACTTGAATCCATTCCCTTGAATTTGAGGACATTAAGGCCAGATGCGAAGCAGTAGTGGAATCATGGAGGAGTTCCTTATAAAATTTTGAAGAGGAAGATTCATGGTATCTTTTTATCCCTTGAGGAGGTTTGTGTTTCGTGATTTCATCTTCTTGAAGAGGCATATGCACCTCAGGTGGAGGTGGAGCAGATATCTGTACCTATTCTACTACAGGTGAGTCTTCTTCAAGCTAGTCATCTTACATATTTTCTTCATGCGAATGCATCCCGGGTTGCCATCTTTTGGCTCTATGTGCCTTCGTGGTTCGTTGCAATTGGGTCTTCCGTTCCTGACAAGAACTAAGAAGATGGCTCATTTGTCAACAATTCTTGTACTTGAAGGCTGTGTTTTCATCATCCAAGGCTTGAATCCAAATGGGCTAGCCTAATTTTAGGTTGATCTTGTTAGGGAGCCCTGAACTGATATCAATGGTGGCCCAAATGCAAGCATAGGTGAAAAGACCCTGAGCAGAGCGAGTGTCATCGAAGGACAAGAAGCGACCCAGAGCATTTCCAATCCCTTCAAAGATCGATTGAATCCAGAAGTGCATAGGTAATTTTGGAAGATGTACCCAGATGGGAACCTTTGTCACTACCATAGTAGTAGGGTCAAACTTAGGGAATCATGGGGTTATGAAAAGCCCAGCAGAACCCCAAAACCAAGGCCCTTTACTTGAAACGGAAAGAATATCTTCTTGAAAAGGGAAAGTCACTAAGAAAAAACCTTTGGAACAAAGTGATACCTTGCAGTCCTTGGGCCAGTTTGAGTTAATCCCTGCAGTGAGATCTCTTTTTTTTTGCCATATTCCATTAAATATGTAGATAAGGGTTTGCTCCTTGTGGAGGAATAGTTTCTCAAGGATATCCAGTTGCAGATTCTCCAAGGTGGGAACCTCCTTTGATTTATCTA
Source organism: Pseudotsuga menziesii (assembly GCA_001517045.1). NCBI lineage: Eukaryota > Viridiplantae > Streptophyta > Pinopsida > Pinales > Pinaceae > Pseudotsuga > Pseudotsuga menziesii. The sequence goes on from LPNX010622254.1 coordinate 170,770, forward strand.
CAATGTAGACCGAGTGAGGGGTCTAGATCAGATTTTGAGAAGTAGAGAGCCCCTCATGCATTGCATCCTTGAAGGACATAGGATAAGAAGAAGAGGGCATGTTGTTTCCTCCTCGAAGACTGCCCACCAGAGAGATGCACATGTCCTTTGAGATTCCAAGGCTATGAATTTTCTTGTGGTCTGAGAGTTGTTGTCTGGAAAAGATAAGCTCGTACAGTCCTGAAGGGGTTCCTTCTACCTATTGGATCAATGATTTCAGCTATGAAACAAAGATTTGAGGGGTCACTCACATGCAAAAAGAGACCCCCTTAAGAGATATTACAAATATCAAAAAGGGTTTGGGTTCTAGAGGAAACAAGGAGGATTTGGCATGTCTGGAGAATGTTGGATCCAATGGGGCGACCAAGACTGAAGGGGAAAGATCGCTGGATGTTTCCTTGAGAGCCTTAGCTCAAGAAGGCCGCATTAAGTCTATTGGGATTGAGACCCCCAATTCTTCATCGAAAATGTCCATAGCTGCAGAGGCAGTATCCCTTTCCTCAACCAGAACCGAAATGAGTCTGGTATTGTTTGCGATGGCAGCCGAAACCTCTGTGGATGCATCCATTCGCCCAGTTGCTGCCTCTTCCTTCAAAAATGTGAGGAGAATCCCAAGCTTCTTATCTATCTGTAAGCTAGGGTTTGCTTGTCTCTGTGTCAGCAAATTGATTTCCTTAATGTGCTCCAATGTCTTCTTAGTGGCCTTAGTGTGAGGTGTCTTAGAGACGCCCAAGAACTTTTGCATGGCTGACACAATGGGGCGTGGTAGAGTGATGCCTCCTCGGTAGTTGTATCTCGCCTTCTTATGTGTCTCTGCACGATTGACCACCAGGGGCTGAGAATAGCACACCTAATTACCATCTCTGGATTGCAGAGGGCAAGTGAACAAGGGGAGTGCTTGAAAGAAAGATGCCATTAGAGCCATCTCTAGGGTTTCTCCGCCACTATCGAGATCAATAATCTTCTTCCCGATATTAGAAATCAAGTATTCATAATCGGTAGGGTTCGTTGTTAGATAGATAGGATTAGTTTTATTTTGTAATAAGTGAAAATTTGTCATTATTCTCCTTGAACCCTGCAAGGAATTCTTCAAGGATTGATCTTTGTTGATAGGATTTACTTTTATTAGTTGATCAAATCCAATCTATTCGGATATGGTAGGTTTGCGATGTGTTATAAAGGAAACTGAATGTAGAAGATAGGGCATGAGTGGATGAGTGAAGAGTGTGTGGAGTACAAAGAGAATAGAGAATAGAGTGTGTGTTTATGACTGGTTGATTGAATGAAGAACAAGGTTTTTTATACTCTGCATATGCTTTCTTAAATTGACATCTTCTTTTCAATAACCAGGAGTATGAATTTTAATTCTCTATGTGTATGAATATGATAGTCTGAGAAATCCAAAAATTTTGTTTGTAGAGTGTGCAGAAAAAAATTGATCGTTGCACTGATCAATATACTTGTAAAATATCTTAGAGTTAAAGATCTGTATCTTAGATAGATCCATGGCCGTAATTGAGTTTCGCAAATAGAATATGCGTCGAGTTAAAACTAAACCAATCGCCCATATAACTTAAGATCATACGGTGGAGTTAGATCTTGGAGAATATAAACAGTCGTAGTTAATTTCCACAGCAAAGGGACGTAGATCCACAGATTTAGATCGTGGTACACATATGGAGATAGATCAATGATTGAGGGAGAATCCACAAGGATCGACAGTGCGGAAGAGTGAAGTGCAGAAATCGAGAAAGTGGAGAAGTGCGGAAACCCGGTCTTGAAAGTCGATAAGCCAAATTATGCCACCCGAACTAGAAAAGTGGAAAGTGTGGAAACCCAATTTCGAAAGTTGACAAACCGAATTCTGCAACTCGTTAAACTATAGAAGGAGTTGTTTGGAAATCAGAAATTAGAAAAGTTAAAATTTGCGGAGGTCTAATTTTGAAAAGTCGAGTACCCAAGACCTAAAATCTGCTAGTTTGTTGAAAGGAAATAATTGCAAACCAAGCTTACATAAATGGTTTTTGGATACCAATTGGATGAAAACAGTCTATGAAAAGGAGGTTAGACAGTTCGCCAAGTTATTTAACATAAATTTAAGGCCTATTAGTTTTCACAACTCTCAGTTTTGAGGTCTGTAAGAATAGTTCCATCAGTTTGGTATCAGAGCACGTATAGCTTGTATAAAGATGTCGCCAAGACAAGGATGAGCACATGGGGTTCCTGTAGGACATGATCGAGGAAGACAACCTGCAGAGACAGATGTACAAAGAGACATGAGAAGACTAGAAGAAGGACTGTAAGCTATGGAAAGGAAGAACCACTCAGAAGAAGAAGAAGATCCTAAAGAAGTCAGAGTCTTGAAGATGCTGATGAAGGCCAGTAGTAGACCAATAGTGGAAGTACCTATGTATGAAGGTAACTTAAATGTTGAAGAACTCATGGATTGGATTAATGCTATGAATAAATATTTTTATTTTGAATAAATTTAAGACAAGAAGAAAGTAAGATATGCAGCTACCAGACTGAAGGGACATGCAGCTATCTAGTGGGATGAGCTCCAGATCCATCGAGAAAGAAGAGGTAAGTCAAAAATAAACTCTTGTAATAAGATTCTACATAAGAATAAGAGTCAGTTTATTCCTAAGGACTATCAATTGAATCTTATTAGACAGTTACGTAACCTTAGACAAAAGACCATGACTGTAAGAGAATACACAGAAGAATTTTTTAGACTGAGTATTAGAGATGGACACACACAGGGAAGTCTAGAAAGAGTAGCTAGGTATATCAATGGATTAAGATATGATATACAATATTAAATCATTTTATTAAATTTGAAAACTGTAGAAGATGCATATCAGGTAGCTTCAAAGGTAGAAGAGAAATTGTTAAGAAAGCAGAACCAGAAAAACAGAGGAAAGAATATAGTAAGAGGAAGAGGATCTCCTAGTAGTGGAGGTAGGACTTCCAAAGATGGATTTTAGGGTTCTAGCAGTCATTCATCCCAGAGAGGAGGATTCAGAGGAGGCAGGGGAAGAGGAAGGAATAGAGAAGTAAAGTGTTATGCTTATGGAGAGATTGGATATATGTCTTGGAATTGTCCAAGAAATCATTCTTCAAGTCATAGAAATGTGAAAGTTGTAGAGGCTCAAGAAGATTCAAAAGAAGAAATAGAGATGAACAACCCTCCATAGGAAAGAGAATCTCTTATGTTGAAGAGAGTTTTGATAAAATCAGAGAAACAAGTACATGAACCATCTCAAAGGAAAATTTTGTTCAGAACAAGGTTTAAGTCACAAGGTAAGTGTTATAAAATGGTTATTGATAGTGGTAGTACAGATAATTTGGTTTCCAATGAGATGGTAGAGAAGTTGGGATTCAAGAGGATGAATCATCCCACTCCCTACAAAGTGTCCTGGTTGTAGAAAGGACATCATATCTTGGTAAATGAGCAGTGTAATGTGGAATTCCATATTGGTACTTACAAAGATAAAATATTATGTGACATAATTCCTATGGATGTGTGCCATATACTCTTAGGGATGATATGGTATTATGATAGGAAAGTTGTTCATGATGGAAAGAAAAATACTTATTCTCTGGGGAAAGATGGGAGAGACGTACTTTTTCACCCTTGGAAGATGAAGCAGTTTAGTAAGGTTCAGGATCAAACATTTTGTTGATGTTTGGAAAAGAATTGTTGCAAGAAGTTCTGAAAGAGAGGGATCTACATTTTTCCCCTGTTGGTAATCCAAAGGTAATCTTTGTAACATCCCTGACCCTTCGATCGGTGAAGAGGACGCTACCACACACCAAATCAACCGGTCATCTAGCCCCATGAACATGAACATACATGCATATAATGCTGAAGCATGATACTTAAAAACATAAAACATATTATGAAGCATAATCATTCATATACACAATGAAAGTAAAACATATCAATCAGAATTTAACATGTACATCATCATTCATCAATGGTAAATATGGTTGCAGACACAAGTTAGGAAAGAATACTTATCTTATAAATAACTTGTTCCGCAACCAGCTATGTCGTTGCAACGTTCCACCCAACCATAGTCCCGCGTGCTCCTTAATCTCTCAGCAATGCTGCCAACCCCGAGTTGGGCATGATTCCCCAAGGAATAAGGAACTAGCAGGCTTACACATAGCTAGGTATAACAACACCACAAGGGTACACAAATCAGCCAAGCCAACACAGTTGGTTTTATCAGGCGAACAACTGATCATCCAAGCCAATGGCAAGTTGGGTTTATCAGGCCATCCAGAAGTTGGGGAAAGGATAAATGCTAAGCTGGTGAGCCCATTCAAGAGTTACAGACACTGACACCAGAACCAGCCTGGCTTCTAAAACACCCACACACACACCCAACACAAGGAAGTCAATCCTTTCTCTACAACGTAGTCCCTCAGACCCTGATCTCCCTTCTAGTTCTATTCAGGGGTTGTGGAGAAGAAATCCAGCCCACTACCTCTGTCTGTGTGGTTCCTAACCCACCAGGTTTATCAAGCACATCAATCCCTCATTCACCACTTCCAATGCAGTCTGAGGACAAAAACACTGCGTGCATGCAGCAAACTAGCTATTAAGATTTAACAGGGGAAAAGTAACTCCCTGGATCGTTCTTGGCCCTATCGTGGCCAAAAAAATCCCACAGCCACCTACCGCAACCAATTCACAACAAAAAACACAGCCGACACAGGTGGAAAACAACAGGAGAAAACCACAGCAACGGCTCACGTTGAAGCAATAGAATGTCGCACAGTCAAGACATAGCGGCAACATTGGAAAACAATGGTGGAGTAAAAATGCAGACTCTATGCAGGAGCAGGAGGAAGTACAGATCCGCGGACTAATGATCGGTGAGGAAGAGGAGAATGAACCCCCACACAAGGATTGTAATCCCTTTCAAATCCACTCTGCATGGGAAAAATGAACAGCTCATGATTGGATAGTGGGCAGACCATCCACAACCCAAAAGGCACATCATGGAGAGAGTGCAAGTGTGGGCGTAGTGGTTTTCCTACCATAAATTAGATGCCCCAACTAACAACAGAATAGTTAAGGTGGCGATTGGATGAGACAAGGAAAGGTGAGCAATAAAACAGGGTGGTGACACATGGATTTTCCCACGGGATCCAGGTTTATCAATCCCCCCCTTAACCTTAGTAAATCATGCCCCTTCTCAATTTGGTTGTAGTGAACACAGCCAGTTGGGTTTATTTAATTAAAAATCATAGTTACATGATGCCACAACTTAATATATGTTGTGTGTCCCGATATACTATCAGTGACAATTCCAATACGAAACATAACATAACCAAATCTATGGTGGGGCCTTGGCCTTTAGCTCCGCACCATGATTATTTGCAATGTACATATATATATATATATATATTATTTAATGCATCGGGGTCAAAACCAGGGTGTTACATTCCCCTCGCCCTTAAATGGCACTGTCCTCAGTGCTTTACAAAATTTGAACAAAATGCTACACTGGTACCGCCTCAGTGTTCCACATAATTGAACAAAAATGGATGTGCCAATCGCATGGCATCCTCTAGCTCCCACATAGCCTCTTCAGGTCCGTAGTGCTCCCATTGCACCTTTACCTGCCCTATGGCTCAATTCTGGAGCATTGTGACCTTCCTGTCGAGGATGCCCATTGGCTCGATTTGGAACTCTCCCTCAAGTTCCACCTGAATCACATCCCAATTTATCACATGGTTAGGATCATGTACATATTTCTTAAGAAAATAAACATGAAAAACATTATGAGCTCTAGTACTAGCAGGCAATGCAACTCTATATGAAACAGGCCCTTTTCTTTCAAGCCCTTCAAACGCCCCACAACATCTAAGTGACAGCTTGGCACAACTTCCAAGCTTCAAGGAACTTTTCTTTGTTTTCACTCTGAGGTAAACATGATCCCCAACACTGAACTCTCTGTTCATCCTATGCTTATCTGCATAGCTTTTCTATCTGTCTTGTGCTGCTTTCAGATTCTGTCTAATCTTTACAACCTCTTGCTCCATTTCCTTGAGCAATTCTAGTCCAAGAACAACCCTGTTTACTAGATTGTCCCAAGTCATTGGTGTCCTACACCTTCTTCCATACAAAGCTTCATACAAACTCATCCCCAAGGATGACTGCTCTCCATTGTTGTAAGCAAACTCTACCAAGTGTAAGTAATCTTCCCACTTGGTTGGTTTGTCCATCACATACATACGAAGCATATCTTCAAGCACCTGATTAACCCTTTCTGTCTACCCATCTGTCTGAGGATGGTAGGCAATGTTGAAGTTTAACTTTGTACCCAAATCTGCAAACACCCCCCTCCAAAAATTGGAACTGAACTTGACATCTCTGTCAGAAACTATTTCCTTCGGCAATCCATGCAATATGAAAATATCCTTCATGAAGATCTTTGCAATGTCATCAGTCTTATACGTAGACTTCACCGGTATAAAATGTGTTTCCTTTGTTAAGTTTTCTACCACAATCATGATGGAATCATGTTGTCTCCAAGTCATCGGCAATCCTGTAATAAAATCCATGGAAATAACTTCCCATTTCCATTATGGGACTGGCAAAGGCTACAACAAACCTGCAGGGTGTTGATGCTCAACATTTACCTGTTGACATTTCATACACCTTGAAATGTATTCAGCCATGTCCTTTTTCATTCCTAGCCAAAATTATTGCTTTCTAGCTGTAGCAATTGTCTTCTGGTATCCTGGGTGACCAGAATACGAAGCTTGATGGATCTCATCCATAACAACTCTCCTCAAATTTGCTACATTAGGAATATAAATTCTACCTTTATAAGTGAGAAGTCCATCTTCTTCCAGTTTATATCCCTCATACCTCTTCTCAAGACTTTGCTATTGCAATTTGTCTTTTACCTGCTCATACAATTCATCTCTAGCAGTATGATTAACAATTTGCTGCCTCAAATCTGATTGGCAAATACTAAGAGATGTCACATGTATTTCCTGCACCTTCCTGCTGAGCGCATCAGCTACTTGTTTTCTTTCCCCTTTATGTGCTTGATTTCAAAATCAAACTCACATAAAAATTCTAGCCATCTTGCTTGCCTAGCATTCAAAGTAGGCTTATCAAATAGATACTTCAGACCACAATGGTCTATTCTGAGCTCAAATCTTCTACCCATCAAGTAATTCCTTTACATCTTGAGAGCATGTACTATGGCTACAAGCTCTAGATCATGAGTGGCATATTTTTTCTCATGCTCCTTTAGCTTTCTTGACTCATAACATATCATGTGGTTGTCCTGCATAAGGACTCATCCAAGCCCTTGTTCGCATGCATCAGTACATACCACAAAATCTTTCTCTGGATCTGCAACTTTCAATACTGGTGCACTGGTGAGAAGATTCTTCAACCACTGGAAGCTTTCTTCACACTTCGAAGTCCATTCGAACCTTACCCCCTTCTTTTGCAAAGAAGTGATGGCATGTGCAACCTTGGAAAATCCCTCAATGAATCTCCTGTAGTATCCTGCAAGTCCCATAAAATATCTTACATCCGTCACATTTCTTGGAGTAGGCCAATTCATAATGGCTTCAATCTTCTTAGGGTCTACTGATATACCCTCTTCTGAGATAATGTGACCCAAATACTGCATTCTATCTCTGTAGAAGTCACACTTGCTCAGTTTTGCATACAGCTGATGCTCCCTGACCAATTGCAATGTCAATCTCAAATGCTCTTCATGTTCTTCCTCATTCTTAGAATAAACAAGAATATCATCAAGGAAAACAAGAACAAACTTGTCCAAATACTTACTGAAGACACTACTCATAAGGCACATAAATGTAGCTGGTGCATTGGTGAGACCAAATGGTACCACTACAAATTCATAATGCCCATTCCTTGTCCTGAAGGTTGTCTTATGAATGTCTTCATCCTTGATTCTCACCTGATGATAACTAGACCACAAGTCAATCTTGGAAAATACCTTTGCTCATCTCATTTGATCAAAGAGGTCATCAATCCTAGGCAAAGGATATTTATTCTTCACAGTGACCTTGTTCAACTATCTGTAATCAATACATAACCTGAGTGTACCATCTTTCTTCTTTACAAACAGAACCATTTCTCCCCAAGGAGACACACTTGATCGGATATAATTCTTTTCCAACAACTCTTGCAGTTGCATCTTCAACTCTAGCATCTCTGGTGTACTCATCCTGTAGGGTGTCTTGGACACTGGTGCCGCTCCTGGCACAAGTTCAATGGAGAAATCAATTTCCCTCTTTGGAGGAAGACCTGGAATCTCATCAGGAAACACATCCTTGAATTCATGTAACACCTGATAGTCCACCAATCTAGGAGTTTCATCTCCTATTGATTCCAGAATATGAGTTGCATACAACTGGAAACCCTTCCTACAGAACTTCTTCAACTGCATTACTGAAACCTGCCTTACTGAAATTACCTTTGGAATACCTTTTACAACTACTGGGTTTCCTTCTTCATCTATGCATTCAAAAGTCTTGTTGTAACAGTCAAGCTTTACTCTATGAGCTTCTAACCGATAAATTCCAATGAGAACATCATAGGAACCAAGCGGTAGAATATTCAGATCTACACAAGTGATCAATCCATTCATAGCCAATGGGCATTTCTCCACTACTTCACTGACTTTTCTCTTAGTTCCAGTGGCTAGCTGAACTAACCAATATTTCCTATGATTTACTTTCTTAAAAGCACAAATCTCCACTACTCTAGGAGTAATGTAACTATGAGTAGAACCAGGGTCAATCAAAATAAAAACAGATTGTTCAACAATCTTACCTACAACTTCAACCACAGTTGACTGATGATCTACCTGGCGGTCCTCTAATGCTGCATAAATTATAGGGGTTGCTCTTGCTACTTGACCCATTGTTTCTGCTTCCTGAATGTTATAAGCTAGCCTTGCACTTTCATTCTTAAGTGGACAATATCTGCGCAAGTGGGGTCCTTCACATTTCCAACATTTGAGTGGACCTTTATTCTGTGGTGGATCTTTTGGCTTTCCACCTGTCACTCCAACCGGCTTACTCGTAGCTTGGGATGGCTGCTTCTATTGATTCCTAAATCTAGAAGGTTCAAAACCTTTCTTTCTTTGATCAAACTTTTCATTTTTTTTGTCCTTCCATGCCTTATGGTAATCAGGTTTACCTTTGCTTTGCTTATAGAAATACTTAGCCTTCCTTATTGCTTCTTCAAGAGTTCTAGGTTCATAAAACTCAATTCTATCTTTGTAAGACTAAGGCAATCCACTCAGAAACCGTTGCACCTTCACTTTTTCATATCTGATGTATCGGACATACCTCAATAATTCCAAGAAGTTATTTGCATATTCATCCATGGTCTACTGCCCCAATCTCAACTCATGGAACTCTTTAATATTGTCATCATAATACCTATTGGAGAGGTATTTCTAACTAAAATACTTCTTGAACTGCTTCCACTTCAGTTTCCTTTCACTGATCCTCTTTACTTTCTTGAAGTGTTCCCACCAAATGGATGCTCTTCCATTCAAATTGAATATGGCAATTCTTGCCTTCATGTTTCCTGAATAATCCTGCACTTGGAAGTACTTATTTATCCCAAGAAGCCAAGCTTCAGCCTCTTGTCCGGTCTTTATCTCACCATCAAATGTAGGAGGTTTAGCTTTCTTAAATTCATCCCGAGAGCGATCCCTATGGTGCCTTCTTCTTTTCATTTTACGAGAAGACGAACTTGTATTTCCACTGGATTCTTTAGAGTCAGATGATCCACTAGAAGTCCTTCTCCTCCTCCTAGTGCTGCTATTACTACCTTCTGGCCTTGATGTGCCTCGTCCAGAATCTATCTTTTTCTGCAAGTCTATCAAACTCTACAACATGGCAACATTCAACTGATGCTGCTCTTCCTAGGCTTTAATCAAGCTTCTCATGGTGGCTGCAACCTCATATGGTGTCTCATGGAATCTCCTTCCATTAGACTCTATGTCATCATTTCCATTACAGACATTTTCTCCCATGGCATCTCCTGCACACTCATAAGAATCTCGAGCATCATATCCATCATGGGTTCTCATGACTGAACCACCTCTTGCTTTACCACACTGTTCTTCCTGGAATACTACTCTTGGAGGTGTCTATAATTCTACAAATGTGTTAGTAGCAAACTGTTAGATGCATATCATTAATGTAATTCAAAACTACTTACCTTCCTTTTTCTAGAAATTCATAAAAACAACAATTTTTCTAAAACACAAAAATTTTCTCTCTCACTCATGTTCAGCCTAGTAATCCATTGACAACCTGCTGAAAGTCCACTGAAAGACAGTTGAAAACTACATGAAAAATTGCTGAGAGGTTCCCTCGAAAAACCCAAATCTCCTTTGGTCCAATCAGACCTCCTCCCAACTATCTTTCCAACACTTCGGTGGTCAAAACACCTAGCTCCTCAATGGTCTGTTCGTTTATTTCTCTTCGGCATGTCGAGTCCGTAGTGATCTAACCCTCTGAACTATAATGGTGATGCCAAGGTCTATCCATCAATAGTTTCATCAGCTAAGGTTTTCTACTGTATCGGTATTCGAACATGTTATTCATCAGGTGCGCAGTCCCTTGGGCAGCCGCAACGGCGAAAAGTGATCTCACTGCGGGTTCAGTGGACATCTATCAGCTATTGGACCTACTATCCATCAGGTGGATAGTGTCTTAGACTGCCGCAATGGCAGATTTACAACCCTCAAATTCTTTCAATCGGTGGCCAACAAACCTTCTAGGGTTTTCGCGGATCACAGCTTCTCGACGGTCAGAGCGACTAATCTTTGTGGCATCGACAAGTGGAAATACTAATGCATCAGCAGAATAGTTCCCTCGACAGCCACAACGGCGGACTGACAAACAGCTAAATTCTTCTGCATCGGTAGTCCAAACAACTAATTTCTTTCGGTGTCCGCTACCACATCAACGGTTCCGTCATCTAAATTTCGTCGACGATTCCCATACTTAGATAAATTTTCAAAACTTTTCTCTTTAGTCTTCTTTTCCACCACTTCATCGGCTCAACCATCTCTTATTATTCGCCGATCCGTTGAACTATCTATCGGTGAAAGCTTCCTTTATCTTCCATCGACTCTGTCAACTCCATATTCCCCTATACGTCATCGATCAAATCAATTGTTTGTCGCTGCCGTATCGACGAATTAAACCTCAACACTTCTGCAGTGTCGGCGCTCCCGAGCACTAAATGCCACCGTATTTATGTTATCGAAACTCGGAGCCACTATTCACTAAACACCTCTGCATCGGCAAGTGGAAAGACTAATGCATTGGCGGGATAGTTCACTAACCAGCCACAATGGTGGACGCTCGAACAACTAATTTCCACCAATCAGCGATGGTTTCCCACACTCAAACAAAATTTCAAAAATTTTCTTCTTCCTCCCATGTCGGCGATCCCATCTTCTAGTCATCGACGATCCCAACCACTAACATTTTTCGACGGCCGATGATCTCGTGCCTTAGAAATTTTTCGGAACTTTCCTCCTCTATCTTCCACCGCATCAGCCATCAAATCAAATATCTTCTGTGGCATCGACAATCGGAGGCTCTACCTGTCGAAAACATAGTTGCCTAGCCATTCGCAACGACAGTGCACAATCAGCCAATCTCTTCCAGTGTAGTTGTCAAACTTTCACCGCATCGGCAACTTAATCATCTAAGCATCGGCAATGCAATCAACTAATCATTGCCAATCATCGATGATTTCGCTACTTCGTAATTTTTTTCCAAATTCCTCTCCATCGCCGATCAATCTACTATCCTCCACCAACGTGTCATCGGCGATTCCTTCAACTAAGTGGCACCGATCGCCGATGTTCAGCTTCGAGTGGTCTTCAGACTAATTCTTCCGCTATGTCGAAAGAACTTCTCACTGAGTTCTCTGATGCGCCAACGATTTTAACACTTAAGAAAAATTTCGCAAAACCTTCCGCCGTTGGGTGGGCTTCAAACTAACACTTCCGCCGTGTTGGAGGAACTTTGCACTAAGTTCTCCGATGGGCCGACGAGTGACGAACGCAATTCCTTCCACAATATTCTTCCGATTGTCATACATCGGGTGACCTTCAGACTATCTTTTCCACTACATTGAAAGAACTTTGCACTAAGTTTTTCGATGAGCTGACAATTATGGCGCTTAGAAAATTTTATGAATTTTCCTGTCATTCACCCATTTCCTCCTGGTTTCTTCTGGGCAGTAAACCACCTGCCTCCACTAACTGATCTTTCATGGCCCTCTGAGGCCCAAATGCTGCAACATAAGCTCTGTCACTCCATCTTCACGGCCCATTCAGGCCCATGTTGCAACCTTTGCTCTGATACCACACTGTAACGTCCCCGACCCTCCAACCGGCTAAGAAGACGCTACCACACACCAAATCAACCAGGAATATAGCCCCATGAACATGAACATACATGCATATAATGCTGAAGCATGATACTTAAAAACATAAAACATATTATGAAGCATAATCATTCATATACACAATGGAAGCAAAACATATCAATCAGCATTTAACGTGTACATCAGCATTCATCAATGGTAAATATGGTTGCAGACACAAGTTAGGCAAGAATACTTATCTTATAAAGAACTTGTTTCGCAACCAGCTATGTCACTACAATGTTCCACCCAACCATAGGCCCGCGTGCTCCTTAATCTCTCATCAACGCTGCCACCCCTGAGCCAGGCATGATTCCCCAAGGAATAAGGAACTAGCAAGCTTACACATAGCCAAGAATAACAACACCACAAGGGTACACAGTTTATCCAAGCCAACACAGTTGGGTTTATCAGGCGAACAACTAATCAGCCAAGCCAATCAAGTTGGGTTTATCAGGCCATCCAGGAGCTGGGGAAAGGCTAAATGCTAAGCTGGTGAGCCCATTTAAGAGTTACAGACACTGACACCAGAACCATCCTGGCTTCTAAAACCACCACACACACACCCAACACAAGGAATTCAGTCATTTCTCTACAACGCAATCCCTCAGACCCTGATCTCCCTTCCAGTGCTATTCAGGGGTTGTGGAGAAGAAAGACAACCCACTAGCTCTGTCTGTGTGGTTCCTAACCCACAAGGTTTATCAAGCATATCAGGCCCTCATTCACCACTTCCAATGCATTCCGAGGACAAAACCACTGCATGCATGCAACAAACCAGCTATTAAGCTTTAACAAGGGAAAATCAACTCTTTGGATCATTCTTGGCCCTATCGTGGCCAAAACGATCCCACAGCCTCTTATCGTAGCCAATTCACAAGGGAAAATGCAGCCGACATAGGTGGAAAACAACAAGAGAAAACCACAGCAACGGCTCACGATGAAGCAACAAAACGTCGCATTGTCCAAACACAGCGACAATGTTGGAAAACAATGGTGAAGTAAAAACACAGACTCTATGCAGGAGTAGGAGGAAGTACAGATCCGCAGACTAATGGTCAGTGAGGAAGAGGAGAATGAACCCCCACACAAGGATTGTAATCCCTTTTAACTCTGCTCTGCATGGGAAAAACGAACAACTCATGATCAGGATAGTGGGCAGACCATCCGCAACCCAAAAGGCACATCGTGGAGAGAGTGCGGGCGTGGGCGTAGTGGTTTTCTTGCCAGCAATTAGATGCCCCAACTAACAACAGAATAGTTAAGGTGGTGGTTGAATGAGACAAGGAAAGGTGAGCAATCAAACAGGGTGGTGACACATGGCTTTTCCCACGGGATCTAGGTTTATCAATCCCCCCCTTAACCTTAGGAAATCATGCCCCTTCTCAATTTGGTTGCAGTGAACATAGCTGGTTGGGTTTATTTAATTAAAAAGCATAATTACATGATGCCACAACTTAATATATGTCCTATGTCCCGATATACTATCACTGACAATTCCAATCCGAAACATAACATAACCAAATCGATGGTGGGGCCTTGGCCTTTAGCTCCACACCATGATTATTTACAATGTATATATATATCATGTATATTTAATGCATCGGGGTCAAAACCGGGGTGTTACAATCTTAACTTCTACAAATTTAGATGATTTTTCTAATGAAGTTAAAACTTTGCTTGATGAGTGTGGTGACATTATTGTGGATGAGTTTCCAAATGCTTTACCCCCTGTAAGAATTATTAGTCATCACATTGACTTAATACCTGGTGCAAGTGTACCTAATAAAGCATCATATAGATTAACTCCTCAAGAAAATGAAGAAATCAAACACCAGGTACAGAACTGTTGGAGAAAGGGTTGGTAAAAGAAATATTGAGTCCTTGTGCAGTGCCCACTGTACTTAGTCCAAATAAATATGGTGGGTGGAGGATGCGCACTGACTGTAGGGAAATCAACATTATCACTATCAGGTATATATTCCCTTTACCCAGAATTAATGATCTAATGGACTGTTTAAGTGGTTCAAAATATTTTTCCAAAATAGATTTGAAAAGTGGATATCATCATATTAGGATAATGGAAGGGGATGAATGGAAGACAACAGTTAAAACTAATGATGGTTTGTATGAATGGTTAGTGATGTCATTTGGGCTTACTAATGCACCTAGTACCTCTATGAGCTTGATGAATGAGGAAATAATTTACTGGGAAGTTTGTGATACTGTGATGACTTTCTGATTTTTAGTCAGAATAGAGAGGAACATTTAAGGCACCTTAAGTCGGTGTTAAGAACTTTGCAAAAAGAGAAGCTGTTAATAAATCTAAGGAAATGTAGTTTCTTAAAGAAATAGTTAGTTTACTTTGGATTTGTAGTTTCAAAAGAAGGACTGAAGATGGATCCTGACAAGGTACAAGCGATTTTAAATTGGCCAATTCCAAAGAATGCTTATGAGGTAAGAAGTTTCCATGGACTTGCTGGTTTTTATAGGAATTTTAGTAAAAAAATTAGTCAAATTTGTGCACCTTTGATAGATACTTTCAGAGGAAGTAGAAAACATTTCAAATGGAAAGAAGAAACTGATAGGAATTTTAAGTTGTTGAAGAAAAAGATAACTGAGAATCCTATCTTGGCTTTGCCCAATTTTGACAAAGTGTTTCAAGTTGAAACAGATGCTAGTGGAACAGCAATGGGAGCAGTTTTGATTCAAGATAAAAGGCCAGTGGCATACTTCAGTGAAAAATTGAATGAAGCAAAATAGAAATATTCTTCATATGATAAAGAATTATATGTTGTTGTGCAGGATATTAAGAAATGGAGACATTATTTGAGTCCTAAGGAATTTGTGTTATATTCTGACAATCATGCTTTGTAGTTTATAAACAGACAGCTTAAGTTAAACCAGAGACATGTTAAATGGGTATAATTTTTGCAAAACTCTACCTTTGTTATCAAACATACAAGTAGTAAGTTTAATAAAGTTGATGATCCTTTGAGCAGGATAAATCTAGTATTGCAAGAAGTTAAGGTTAGTACTTTGGGATTTGAAAACTTGACTGATATGTATAAGGAATATTTAGATTTAAAGGATATATATGCTGCCTATGAAAATCTAGTTATCCATAATAGAAGCCGGTGGTGTAATGTCCTCATCTGATTAGGAATTGAGGACCAAAACCGCTAACCTATGTGATTCTTGTGGGTTCGAGCAGTTACTGATAGTTAGGGAATCATCTAAAGACAGATGCCATCTATAGAAAATCTAGGGCATCATCATGTTATCACCATTAGGTCAAGAAGGGCCACCATCATGCATGCCATCTAAGCATTATTTAATGATGCGTGCACTCAAGTCTCCATGCGCATGCATGCAAGTCAACTGCAAATTATAAAATAAAGAGACCTAATTAGGTCAAAGATTAGGGTTTTCGCAATTGAAAGTTATAAAAGGAAGATAAAGTGAAAGGAGACTCACTTTTGATGATTATTATTTTGGAGCTCTCGAATAGCAGCACAGCAGTTGGGGTTGGAGACGATGTCTTTAGCTAGCGGGGTTTCGGCAGTGAGGTATTTTCCCTAGTCTCATTCAGGGTAACCCATACAGGTTCACCATTTTCTCTTCCATTCATTCATAGTTATCCAGTTTACTACAGAGATTGTTGCAGGGGCACGTGTGCAGTCATAAGGGGTTTTCAGACATAAATCCCTAATCATTCGCTGGGTCTTTAGATCTCATTTTTACTTCGCAACCCAGGCACCATTCTCGTCATCGGCATCTTACTCTAGTACCCGGAGATTATCAGATCCGATCGTGCTCATCCTGAGCAGTTATCAACCATTTCGGGATTAGGGGGGCGTGAGCATCTGCACCTCTAGAACAATTCGCTAGCCTACCTAGAGACCTCAGAACTTCCGCATGTGCCAAGCATTCTCTTCGGCACAGGAAGGATATCAGTCCTGCAAATCAGCAGCTTCATTAGACACCTCCTTCACTGAAAACATCACCCTTAGATGATCTGGGGTTCGTGCTGCTGAGGTTTCACCAAAAGCAGAAGATATCAATTCATCTCCGATTCAGCTCTTGACACATGCATACTCTCTCAGGAGCAGTCCAGCCAGCTTATTAGTGGTAAGTGTTCATTCTATCTGTTGTTCAGGAATAAACACCCTTATAACCTAGGGTCTGGGGTTACCAACTTACTCTTAAAACTTGCATACAATTAGCTTTAGTTAAGTATCGAAAGGAAATAGGAAGAAATATTGGACTCACCTGATTACAGATGGTTGATCCAAGCTTTATCTTCTTCCTCTCTACTTCTCTCCAAAGCTTTCAGGGATGCACCTCCTTACCTACAAAGAGCAAATTCTCCAAGTATGATCTTATACACGTATATATAATAGGTTAGATAAACAACATATATAGTGCTTAATCAAATATATTCATCAAAATCTAATACATGAAAGAGACTCAACACAATGTTGGAAGAAGAATTCTCTTTATTAAAAATCAGTGAATGAGACAGGTGTACAACCCAGTGCCTGAGAGAAGGACTCCTATGAAACCAAAGGACTCTGAGTTTTGCTTCTCCAATACATCTGAAGATATACTAACCAGCATAACTTTGCTCTCCAATATTCATTGATTAATTCCCTCCCCAAGGCCTCTATTTATACTTTGGGAAATAGAGTAGTTTCGAAGGTTGAGGAGGTTGAGATGGGTGGGGTAGTTGATGATTAAGGGCCAACTAATCTCCATTAATCATGATTTATATTTTTTAATGCCGAATGGATATGTACATGACTATTAATATAAGTAACCCATGTATGACACGTGAGTCTCTTAAAGGAAACCCGCGTATAGATCTGTACGCGGGTTGTAATGGAGATAATCGCGTACAGTACGCGAGTTGTCAACTAGAATAGTCTCGTATGTACGCAAGTTTCAATGGAGATAGTCACGTACGCCAATCTACACTTAGAAAAATAAAATGGCAAGCTGGTTGAAGGATAAATGCATCTCATGTCATGCCCATCTATAGCGTTTTGGCAAACTTCAATCCTCAAATGTCCTTTTGTGTACCAACATAAGGAATGTCAACACTCGGACGGAGAAGTTCCATTTGGGTTGATAACAGATTCCCCCTAATGTGTGAGGTCAGAGGGAAGCGATGGCTGAAATACATTATAATCATTATCTTTGGAGAACTCAGAAGTTGAATGGAGCAAAGGTAGTACCTGAAACAAATACATAATAATGTCATATACAAAGTCATATATGAGGATGTTATGTTCAATATACTGGAACACTAGCTCCTTTACAATATTTGAGTACATCATATAGTACGGGTACAAGACCACGTATATTACAAAGGTGGATCGAAGCTACAATATACAATAAGGATGAGTCGTCAAAGAGATAGAAGTTGTGTAAGTAACCACAACATAATCTTGCACAACTTAGTCCATGAATGTGAAACTAAGGTCTTCATAAACAATCCCAAAGAACCAGTACAATCCAAGCCATGTGAATAGATGTTATTGAAGTCAAACATGGAGCAGATTCAACAGATTTTCAATCAATAGGTGATAATCAACAATTGAAGCAAAGGAATTCACCAATAATGAAAGTGAATCCTGAGGTACAATCGTCAAAACTCTAGGTCTTCGTCATCAGGAAGTGCTAATGCGGAACCATACTGTGATTAGGAAGGCAATAGATCCTCCAATGGATCACAAGAGTGACTAGTAACTGGGTAAAGGAATGGATACATAAGTAGTAACAAATACGACAATGATGGAATCAAGATATAGATCAGACACAGGGTTAAATCCTTGAACAATGAGCACGAGACAAATATGACCCAAGGCAACTTTTTAACTTTATAGATAGGACAACTAAACTTATCTGTCATGTAGGAGACATGATCAGATTCCCCAGGTAGAACTGACAAGAGGAGGAGTAAGAAACTCAAAGTAATAGCTGAACTAAAAGTGAACACTGAGACATGAGTATAAAAAAAAACAGAGAGTGCTTTGTTCAAGGATGACATACTGCCACTAACTGAGAACCAAAAGAAAACTTCTTCCTTACCTTCCTTGTTAAATTTTAACGTGTCCAGGAAATTCAACTCGGATCTCTCTTCATTTTTTGACAAGCTTGAAGAGAAGAGGGAATAATGCTTGATAGTGTCACTGATTCATGGATTTTATGAGCCCGAACTAGTACATGCTCACTCGATGTTTTCATATTTATAGAGTTTGAAAATTCCAAAGAAGACTCTAGGGGGGTCCTTTTTCATCCAATTTAGTCTCCTAAGGCCAGAAAAGTATAAAACATACCACAGAAGAACTCTCTTAACCTCCGTAGAAGAAAAGGTGAACCTTTTTCATACTTAGTCAAGGAGGTCCGAAAAAGGTTAAATTACCACCTACCCAATGCTCCTTCGAGAGAATCATATAGCTTGAGTTTTACGAGTGTGAAGGAAAGAAAGATCACTCAGAAAGATCCATTTGAGTACGAGAAATGGGGATTACAACAATAAACTCGATGCTTTGTTCTTAGTGTTTAAGGAGCATGGCAAAGACACAAAGCACACTCGGAATCTTTTTCATGTTTAGGTCCAGAGCACGAAAAAGAGAAAACTGAGCTCATATCGGGTGTTCCTTTTCCATAAATTTAGTCCCTCAGGTCCGAAAAAGTGATAAAACTGTACCTAAGAATACTCTTCTTAGTTCCATAGAAAAGAGAGTGATCATTTCTCGTATTATTCCACGTGGTTCGAGAAAGAGATAACCTACCACCAATGTGGATGCCCATTCACATATTCTTAACGAGCTTGAACAGACAAGTTAACTCAGCAGTCAAGTCTGTTTTAAGGAGTTAGACCCGGGCCTAGAGAAACTTCATAAGGGTAGGGAGTCCTATAAAGGGATAGCTTGTAAAAAGAGACCAAAATGAGGCTCAATTTGGCATGAAAAATAGCCAAAAATATTCCCCTGAACCTATGACAGTTACAGCATGAGTATCGAAAGACATTAAATAGGTTTTAAATGATGATACTCATGGTAGGAAGGCCCTATCCATGGAAGAACAATGGTAAAGACAAGGAGCTAATGGTTAAAAATACCATAGTCCGTGTTAAAAATGTTAATGCTAGGTTTAATATGGAGTAGGTATAGATGCAAAATGCATGTAAAATGACAAAAAATCATCCTATATGAGCAAAACACTTTAAAAACAATGATAAACCTGTCACATGGAAGAAAAAATATGGTATTAGTTTTACAAATTATGAACTATAGGGAAAAAACCCACTTGAAAAATAATTTTTCTATAAATAATTCAAATCATAAATAAAAACTCACCATTTGGATTTTCAACCATAAAAGACAAGTTTATACCTCTACCTTCAATTGCTCGGTGTGGACAATCCGATGGACCATTTCCAAAACCGCAAGTGTCTGAGTAAGACTACATGCCATGCTCTTTCTTTTGATCCAAGCATTTTTCAAAATTGAGCCCTAAATTCATGTTTTTAGATGCCCTCAAAACAACAATGTTGTGTACGTGGGTTTGGTATAGTAAAAGTCGCGTACACACGTTCTATACATGGGTTGTCTGAAGGAAAGTCGCGTACAGTACGCAACCTGCCTTAAAATACAGTCACGTACGCTGTATGAGGTGAAAAAAGAGTATGTAGGGTCAAAATTTCAAAATTTTATATGAAACTCAAGGTTGGAAATTGCTTGGTTATTAGGTTGAAATATGGTGCTTGAGTGGAGGGGGTGAGAACATGAAGACATGGACCAAGAAGCTCTTCAAGATGCGCCCTCAGTGCATATTTTACGTCAAAGTGGGTTACTGAAGTTTTTATGTACCTCACCTATGTGGGCCAATGTCTACCTCTTAGAGTTCCTGATAAATTATTGGGATCATGACTTGGGCATGTTTGACCTTCAAGGTGAGTCCTTGGAGATTACTTCGGAGGATGTCTATTTCATTGCTAGTCTATCACGACGGGGAGCTCCAGTAAACTTGAAAGGCACCAGCAGAGGCGGTGATCCTCTAAGTGTACAGAACTATATTGATATATACTGCATGCCAAGCACACAAAAGAGGGGTAGCAGCATCCCTATTTTTCACATATGCGACCTTCCTTTACAGGTGTTAACGAGTACTATAGTGAGGGTTGTAGGGTCGTCATCACTCCACCTTGCAACTAGGAACTAGATGAGACTAGCAGTAGATTGTATGCAGGGAGCCCTATATGACTGGTGCTCGAGAGTGATCCCAATTATGAGAAAATGGCTCTCTAACTGTAAGAGAGGAAGGAGGAAGAATTTTGGTTATTCCAACATACTAGTAGCCTTCTTCTTTGAGAGAGTGTTGGTATTGAGTCCTGCAGTGCCACTACCAGTTTGTTCTCCTCGTCAGCCTAGGGTGAGTAGATGGGGAGATATTTTCCTCCACTAGGGAGGTGGTGGATCACTGCAGAGTGTCTATGATGATGACTTCTGCCTTTGGTGGGAGCGACAGTTGCCAGGTTTGGAGCAGTTTCCATATGCTGGAATGGATTTCTGTGGTGATACTGACCTCATCCTCCCTTCAGGAAGAGCATGGGGAGAGTTAGGTAATTTTTATTTTCAAAATTTAAAATTTTTAAGAATTTTAAATAGAAAGATATATACATATGTATAAGAGTTCTAATCCTTTTAAAATGTCAAAATGCAAATATTGGACCAGTCCACCCTGAAGGGCATCCACGTATGTATGTACGTCCTGTCTTGGGAGAATACCAGGGCTTGATTAGGGTTCTCGAGGGGAAGCTGGCCAGGCTTACCTAGAGAGTACCTACCTTACAGATTGAGCACATCCCAGCCATCATGCAGGAGTTCGTGGTTGGTGTACCACCTGTCTGGATACACCTTCTGAGGCGGGTAGCCAGAGCAGTACTGGTATACATAGATGCTGTTGAGGCTAGCGAAGCTGAAGAGCCTGAAGAAGCCAGATTACAGGGTGACCGGGGGGACCAGGGTAGTCAAGCTTAGACCTAGGGCATTTTGATGGACTTAGATCCATATTTTGTATATTTTTTGTATACTATACAGTTATGACTGGATCTGAGGATCAGAGACTCGACCTATCTATATGGACAGATATTCACACACACACACACACACACACACACACATATATATATATATATATATATATATTGTCGGTTTATTTACAAATGCTTTTTATGTGTTTGTTGTATACTTTTATGTAAGATGTGTTAAATGCCAATCCAAGATGTAATTAGCGTATGCATCAGTTAATGAATTTTGATTCCTTGAAATATGATTGAATGTAATGAACTCAAAATTTCTTTCCAATAACCTAACTTGCATAAAATGACGTAATAGAATAGGGTTCCATACCTAATAAGCCCAATTGAGTTGGGAAACCACCAATTGAGAGTCCAGTCGGACTTCTAGCTGAGTGATACCACGTGACAAAGCATCCCATAGAAGCTCAATGATAGCCCTATATTCAGCCACATTATTGGAAGCAAGACCTAAGCAAGTGCCTCCTAAGAAAACTAACTGTCCTGAGGGCAAATAAATGACCCATGCAGCCGAAGCTAAATTACAAGTGTGGCGACTGGCGCCATCAGCAAAACCTACGAAGCTCCCAGAATACATCTAAAACAACCAGCAGATGGTATAAAAAATACAAACTAACGAACTAGTGTACATAAAAATACATACAAATAAAATACAAGAAAAAGTGTTAAGCCTAAGCATAGTACTTTTTCAGGTAGAGCCCATTTCTAGGCTAAGCCAGCTTATTCCCATCGAAATCTATCAATTCATATGTGCCCGTCTTTAACACTTTTGACACGATATAAGGTCCTAACCACATAGACCTGAACTTTCCTGCCCCAGGGGTTCTTTGTCTTGGTCCCAGAGAAAAACACATTCCCCCTCAGAGAAAATTCGAGGCTTGACCGATTTATCATATTAGCTTTTGACCCTATTTTCATGAGCTTGGTTTGTTGTTAGCGCATCTCTACATTGTTCATCAAGATGTTCTAAATGTAAGAGATGTTCTTCAAGCTCAGTCATATCAGGTAACACATGAATAGCAATTCTTAAAGACGGGATTTCACATTTAATCGAGGTAACAGCTTCCACTCCATGGACGAGTTGGAAAGGTGAAAACCCCATAGCAGTTTTTACATTAGTCCGATATGCCCAAAGTGCAGGATATAGCATGATATGCCAATTGGAACATGTTGCATTAATAGTACATTTCAGGGATAGTATTCAAAGTCTTATTAACAGCCTCAACCTGACCATTTTCTTGAGGATAGAGCGAAAATGAATGTTCTTGTCTAAATCCTAGCATAGTGGTCAGTTCAGTCATCATGCTATTTTGAAAATGACTTCCATGCTCAGTGACAATCACCTTGGGTATACCGAATCGTGCTATAATTTGATTGAACACGAAGAAAGTTGTAGTTTCCCCATCAGCTTTAACGGTGGGCATTGCCTCTGCACATTTCATAAAATAGTCCATAGCGACAATGATATATTTGTGCCCCCTAGCCGAGGCTAGGTTACATGTCACGTAATCAATCCCCCACTTCATGAAGGGGCACACTGAGATGACAAGAAATAACGGAGCGGGTTGGGACCACATTTTTGTGGTGTAAAGCTGACAAGGATGATAGTGCTTCACTGCTTCCACACAATCTTTAAAGACTGTGGGCCAGAAATAACCGGCACGTATTATCTTCTGGGTCATTGCTAACCCAGATAAATGACCCCCACATGCTCCACTATGGGCATCATTTAGTACAATCTCCGATTTCTCATGGGTAAGACATCGATGCAAAATGGAATCTACCCCCCTATGGTATAAAGTATCTCCTATGATGAGGTAGTTCTTGGCATGTAGGTGTAGATTACGTCATTCTTCCTGCAAGAAAGTTGTAGGATACTTCAATGTCTGGAGATAGAGAAGTATATCTTCGTACCAAGGATCAGAGGTGGAAATCAAAAAGATGTGCTCATCTGGGAATGAGTCTTCTTCAATAGCTACATCCTCTTCTACTGGAAATTATGCAATAAGCTTAGCAAAAACTAACGATTTTTGGGATTTAGCGGATTGAAAATCCAAGTCAAACTCTTGGAGAATGACTATCCATTTGTTGAATTTTCCTCCAACTATCCGTCAGGACAAAACATATTGAAAAGGATTAACATATGCCACTACCGTTGTAGTCCTTAGTAAGATGTAGTGACGTAACCTCTAAACAGCATAAACAACTGCTAAAGCCAACTTCTCAACGTGGGAGTACCTAAGTTCAGGTCCGGCTAAAGCATGGCTAAGATAGTAAATGGCATGCTCTTGGAGCTTATAGTCCCCCTGGACTAGGACTACCCTTATGGTCGACTCAGACGTGGCCAGATACAATATAAAATCCCTAGAGTAATCTGGCGCATGCAATAATGGTGCCGACAACAAAGCTTTTTTCAATGCCTCGAATGTGAGTTGTGCAATTTCATCCCATACAAATGGGGTGTCTTGTTTTAACAAGTGCATGAAACCCTTAGTAATCTTGGCGTAGTTTACAATGAAACGTTGAAGAAAATTGGACTTCCCTTGCAGGCTTTGAAGTTGCCTGATAGAACAAGGAGGGGGCAGATTTACAATGGCCTAAACTTTTAAAGGATCCACCTGAATGCCTTTGTTAGAGACAATGAATCCGAGCAATCTCCCTGACTCGACACAGAACACACACTTGTGGGGATTCAAGCGAATTTTATAGTATCTGCATCATTCAAATATCAAATGCAAGTGGTCTGGATGGTCAATCCTCTTACGAGAATGTGCAGGCAGATCATCAAGGTAGGGTTCAACAATGGCTTTAATATCATGAAAGGAAAAATTCATTGCCCGCTGAAAGGTAGCCCCAACATTTTTCAATCCAAAGAGAATTTTCTTGTATGCGAAGGTACCCCAAGGACAAATGAAAGCAGTTTTATGTTGGTCTTCCGGTTTTATTTGAATTTGATTATATCCGGAGAAACCATCCATAAACGAAAAAAATTCACTTCCCACGCAAGCATCAATAATTCAATCTATAAATGGCGTGGGATAGTTGTCTTTAGGATAGGCTTTGTTTAAATCTCTAAATTCAGTATAGATGTGTATGGTCTCTTGCTTCTTATCAACAGGAATAGGGTTGGATACCCATTCCGTCAAAGCTATGGGATAAATAAAACTAGCTTTCAGAAGTTTTTCCACTTCAGCCTTCACTGCCGCCACTTTACGTGAGTTAACAGGTCTCAACTTTTACTGAATAGGTTTAGTGCCAGGGTGTGTTCGGATCTCGTGCTTGACTATAGATGGATCAATTCCTGGCATCTCCTCATATGACCAGGAAAAAACGTCGCGGAATTCCTTAAATAAGGCTGTATATATCGCAATCTCCTCAGGAGAGAAGTTTGAGCTGATATGTATATTTTCCACAACGTCAGGATTTACAGATATGTTGATAGGGATGGTAGCAAAAATATTTTCCATATTCCCCTCAACAAACATTCCTTCCCTTGGTAAGGGATTAACGGGCGTATCAACATCATCTGCCAGTCTCACATGAAACTCCTGATTCTCTATCCTGCTTAATTCGGGAAGAAAATGGGATCGATGGTGAAGATCTTCGCAGATCTTATCTTGTCCACACATGGCTTCCAGAATGGCTTCATCTGAAGGTAAAACCATATCTAAGCAATCTATAGAATACAAATATTTTTCTGCCCAAGCAGGCAAATATACTTCTTCCAGTTCCTCTGAGACTGTGAGTTGAACCGGAATGGGATCAACAGTGGTTTGGGTGATAGCTTGATAAGCCACTTCCAATGCCGATAAGGGCACTTCAGGTTCATGGTGGGAAGGGAGAACCCAAGGATCAGTCCTATCAACAACCGTGGCTATGGACTTTCCCACACTAGTAGAACCTATATAATTAATCGGAGATGGAAGATCAAATGTGCCCATCAATGATGTGTACATTCCAGCTCCTAAGCTCTCCGCAATAGGTTTGGCCTGATCAACCAATGGTATAGTGGACTCATTAGATTTCATGCGGCCTTTTCGAGTAAAATTGAGTTGGTCAGCAATAACCAACTTCCCTTCGTGTGGAAACACTACCACCCGAAAGACGGCTGATGCAATAGCAGACATGGCATAAGTCTAGCTTCTTCCTAAGAGAAAATTATATTCCAAAGGTGCATCAATCACCTCCACCTCAACAGACACCACTTTCCCTTCCAGCTTAATTTCAAAATCCAGTAGGATACCATGCGGACGGAATGACCTTCCGTCGAAAGCAGTAAGCAGGGTGTTTGATGGGACCAGCTCTGGGGATCCAAGAGCTTTCCAACATGACAAGGACATAACACATGTAGAAACACCCTCATCAAAAACTACCCTTCCAATGGTGTTTCCACCATGGATGACATATATCGACAAGGATACAAGATAAGGTAGGCAAATTTTGACATCAAACAAATTAAATTTCACCATGAGACTCGATGAGTCCATACTGCCTAAAGCTGCTAAGAGTGCATCCCGCTGGGCGAGACAACTTTGTAACACTTCTAAAGCCGACATTGCACAAGGTTTCTGGGCTAAGTCTTCAACTACAGAGTATTTTTTTGTGGCCCTAGCATTAGTATTATGCAAGGTCTTCTTTAAGACACCTTTCAGTATCTTGGGCATAATTTCGGCAGATTTCTCAATCGTGAGAGGGTTAGAAGTTTCACCTAGGGACTTACCCTTCTCCGAGGTCTCTTTTTCATAGTTATTATTCTTGGTCTGTTGTAAAGTTTGAGATCAAACCATGTTGATATAATTTGGGTCAGGGGCATTTGGGGTGCCCCCTACTGCATTCGAAGCTGAAGTAGAACTCTATCCTTGGGGGAAAGGATCCTTTAGGACAGCCGGTTGTTGAGATTTTAATAGCTTCTGAGCTTGTTCCATAAGGGGACAAATATGGGTGAAGTGATATTCATGACACAACTTACATGGGAATTTCACCTTCTTCTTTTCTTTCTTCCCCCCATCAGCATTATCTGCGGGTTTCTGCTTGTTTTGATTTCCCTCCCCTTTCTTTCCTCTCTTCTTTTTCCCACCGGGCTGCTAATTTCCCTTCTCAAAGGTTTGTGCAAAAACATTTGCATTTTGGGGTGAGGGGGAAGCATTTGCTGCTTACGTCGTAGAATGTTTGATGGACAGCTGATGGAGCTATTTGGCCAAAGATTCTACAGTGGGAGAATTCACAGAACCAACCACACCATCGGCATGGGGTCCAGGCTTAAGTTTCTCTACATCGTGTGTTGGCCTCGGTGCCTCATGGATAAACTCATATAAGATCCCAGACTGAGAATATATCAAATCAAGTTGCTGGGCCCTGAGGATAGCTTCTTCCTCATTCATCACTCCTGAAGTAGATACGTCCTTAGATATATAAGGCAATATGGATTTAAGGAACCATTCTAATAAGAACTCAAGAGGAATAGTGGCTTTAATAAGGCTCTTCCGCCTCCTCCACTCTTGGATGTGATCCGAGATATGGGTGGCCTTGTTCTGCCTAAAGGTAGACAACAAGTCCGTTCCAAAATCATATCAGACAGGAAGCTGGAAGTGACTAAGGAATGCGTTAGCCAAGTCCCAAAAACTGCTGAACGCAGTAGAAGGTAACTCAATGTACCATTTTTCTACTGTACTCATCAAGGTTCTTTGGAATAGCCTCAACCGAACTGAATCTTCATTCAGTGATTTGGAAGAGTGCCATAAATGAAAAGTAGTGGCATGAGCCCCAGGATCTTCACCAACTTTTCCTTCGAATTTTGGGATGTCCGAGGGAAACTTGGTAGGTACAGGTGGCCAGGAGGGATCATGCCTCACCGGCTCATTCATCAGTTTAGTCAAATCTGGCAAGTTTAACGTTGCCAGGAAAGGAAGCTTAGGTCTAACCGAAGCACTAAAAGTACCAGTTTGGGGATTAGAGGGACTTGCCCCCAAATTCCCATATGTAAAGGTGGGGTTGCCCCCTGCCACCGGTTGCGAAGTAGATGGGTTACTTTGGAACGGATTCCATCTATAAGCCACAGGATTGTTTATGTGAGGTGCAGTATAAGAGGTTCTAGCTGCCCTAGTTGAAACTGGGGTTTGAAATATAAGAGCAGGTATCCCTCTGCTAAAAATAAAAAAGGGAGAGCTCGTGAATGGAGCCGAAACCAAAGTTTGAAAACCTTGACCATAAGGGTTAGTGTTTCCAAACTGCACCCCTACATAAGAGGGTGGTGGGCCTACGTATGGAGTGGATGGGGCAATGTGCCCCCCATTCCAAGGAAATCCTTGGACAAAAGCCGAGGATCCTATAGGACCACTATGGTCAGTGTGTGTGAAGGAGGTTGGAACTGTAGGTACACTAGGTATCCCAGTGACCATACCACCAGAAGCACCTGTTAGGCTTGTGGGAACCAACGGTTGAACCACTTGGCTCGCTAGAGTTAAGGGCGTAGTAGGTATGCTTGATCTAGGGGTACCTATTGGGGGAGGTAGCACCCCTTCAGCCAAGACGACTGAGGTGAAAATAAAAGAAATTTCTCCTACATTAGACATTATTCTGCCCACAGGGACACCAATCACGGGTGGATCAAAAGGATGAACTTGAACGATCACAGGATCGTTTAAGTCAGTTAGAGGTGTATTAAAATTCCTTGCAAACTCGTCAGCCTGCAAGTCTTATATCTCAACTATGTTTAAATTAAGACTGTTTTCCCTAAGTTCTAGTTCACCCAGAACTTCACTGACTCCTATCGATTCAAAAGAACCGTCTATGTCCAATCTCTGCCTTTGAGGGGGAGGTGGAGGTTCCAATGTGATAAGAGGAGGAAGGTTTTGCAACCTTCGTGAACTTCTGTTAGGTTGGTGCTCCAAGATTGTAAATTTGACACTTCAAACCCTAAGGTCGACTAAACATAGACAGACCACAGAGAAATCACTACGAAAATTCCTAAAGTCTCAACAGTCAGAAAGGGTAAAAGATATGCTTTCTCGAAGAAAGATGAAAGACAGTTTCTTGGAATCCTTGAAGAGGTTCTTAGGCACAAGTAGAGGAATCACCCACCGCCCTCCTACACTTTCAACAAGGGTTACCTTCCAAGCTCGTCCAAGGTGAACCAGAAATAGCCTTCCAGTTTACCTGTGCATGAACCCTAAATGTCAAGAGACTAGAGGCTACCTTAACTATACCAACAGTCTAGGGGGACAGTCGCAAGCCTGATTCGTATGCATGGGCAGGGTAGCTGAGCCCGAAACTCTATCTAGGACAAAATCCCCAGATGCCTAAAAATCTTGGTTTACGTTTTGACAAGGAATCGAAGGGTTATCTCCTCAGTCCAATGCCTCCACACGGCCTCGTGCTTGACTCCCATTTGAGAGGAGCTTCCCAGATACTATCGATAAAGAGAAGGATTTACCTATCGATTGGCCCACTATGTCTGAATTTAAATACTTATGGGGAGTTTACACTTCCTATCCCACAAGTCTAGCCTAAGCTAGTAGGTGTATGTCCCTATAAAACAAAAATTACTAATAAATTTTAATTATAGCATTCATTTTAAGGGCTATTTTTTACTCAAAAGGCAAGTGGAGTGAAAGACTATGATGTTATTGACTCGATAAGAAATGTAAAAATAACAGGTGTATAAATCAATTTCAAAGCAAATGATCACTACTTAAAACAAGCTTCTCTTTTCTTTTTCTTTTTTGTAAATATAAACTGATGAAAAATGAAACTAATCAAGGGAAAACTAAGACTTTATTTTTGTAATTTTTGAGATCTTATTTAAAAACTAAAAATAAAACTACTCTATGAAAATCAAAAGAAAAAGTTTCTAATGTTTTCTTTTCACTTTTCAAATTCCTCAAAAACTACTATGCACCTAAATGCACAATTCTTGAGTATGCTTGAATAAATTAACTGTATAAAGTAAGCAAAATGAAGCAAAGTAGATTCATAAAACCAAAGATCAACCACCTAAGGAAGACTTGGAAAACAAAAACCTAGCTTGGGAAGACACAATGAAAGGAAATCACTGAAATCAATCAAAGGAAAGTGACAAACCAACCCTATCTAGAGATAGAAAAGGATAAAACCGTGTCTAGAACCCTGATCACTGATTCAGACAAACAGCACTCAAACCTCTCACCCAACAGGCAAATCCACTTCAAGTTGCTAACAGAAAGACAATCCAAACAATAAAAACTCAAGGGCTTAACTAGGAAGCACAAAGTATGGCTAACATGGTCATCAAACTTACAGTACAATGCCAATACTGAAGACCACTAAGCAAAACAAAATCCACATAAGGACAGGGACAAGCAAACCCTAACCCAAAAATTTTGTTGCTCAGGCTTGTACGCAACTGTGTACAAGAGCAACCCGGGTACTGTACGCGACTGTGCAATAGAGAAACCCACGTACACAGACCTCTGTACGTGACTGTGTAGCACAGCAACCTGCGTACAGGAGTTAAATTTTTCAAAAAAAAGAGAAAATTTATAAAGGTCTTCAAACACCAGTGCAAGTATGAACCAAGACAAGACACCACACATTGAATCAAAGCAAATATTGGGCACGGATCTACAGAGTTAACCCACAGCAGTCTGGGCTCCCCAACAGAGTCGCCAGTTCTGTCGTTCAGGAATAAACACTCTTATAACCTAGGGTCTAGGGTTACCAACTTACTTCTAAAACTTGCATACAATTATCTTTAGTTAAGTACAGAAAGGAAATAGGAAGAAATATTGGACTCACCTGATTACCGACGGTTGATCCAAGCTTTATCTTCTTCTGCTCTGCTTCTCTCCAAATATTTCAGGGATGCACCTCCTTCACCTGCAAAGAGCAAATTCTCCAAGTACAATCTTATAAATGTATATATAATAGGTTAGATAAACAACATATATAGTGCTTAATCAAATCTATTCATCAAACCCTAATACATGAAAGAGACTCAACACAATGTTGGAAGAAGAATTCTCTTTATTAACAATTAGTGAATGAGATAAGTGTACAACCCAATGCCTAAGACAAGGACTCCTCTGCAACCAAAGGACTCTGAGTTCTGCTGCTCCAAGACTTCTGAAGATATACCACGAGCATAACTTTTCTCTCCAATATCCATTAATTAATGCCCTCTCCAAGGCCTCTATTTATACTTTGGGAAATAGATTAGTTTCGAAGGTTGAGGAGGTTGAGATGGTTGGGGTAGTTGATGATTAAGGGCCAACTAATCTCCATTAATCATGATTTATATTTTTTAAGTCGAATGGAGATGTACGCAACTATTAATATAAGCAACCCGCGTATGACACGCGAGTCTCTTAAATGAAACCCGCGTACAAATCTATACGTCGGTTGTAATGGAGATAGTCGCATACAGTACACGAGTTGTCAACTAGAATAATCACCTATGTACGTGAGTTTCAATGGACATATTCGTGTACGCCAATCTACACTTAGAAAAATAAAATGGCAAGCTAGTTGAAGGATAAATGCATCTCATGTCATGCCCATCTATAGTGTTTTGGCAAACTTCAATCCTCAAATGTCTTTTTGTGTACCAACATAAGGAATGTCGGCACTCAGATGGAGAAGTTCCATTTGGGTTGATAACACTATCCCACATACCTAACCCTAATTTTTGCTATAAAATAGGGATTTTTGTATGGAAGTTTGCTTGCCTGGTTGTATGAGCGTATTTGCTTAGAATTATAAAATATCAGGATTTGGGATATTACAATGGTATCAAAGCTATCTTCTTGGCCAGCAGTGGGTGTTGGGAAATAAGGCAGACCCGTGTTTAAACCTTTTTCTTTGCACCAACAAAAGACCCACAGTGTTGGCCCTTTCGGCAACAACCTGCGAACAGGCTGCAGTCTCACCCGAAACAGCTATGGGATGCCGCAGAATCAGGTTTCTGCAAGCAGAAGAGGGATATTACTGTACCTTTAGTCTCTAACAACCTATATCCAATCAACACAGAGCTTCGACTAGTATATATAGCTTGCATATAAATA
The DNA here is from genome assembly GCA_001517045.1 of Pseudotsuga menziesii. Lineage (NCBI taxonomy): Eukaryota > Viridiplantae > Streptophyta > Pinopsida > Pinales > Pinaceae > Pseudotsuga > Pseudotsuga menziesii. The sequence continues at coordinate 202,433 of LPNX010622254.1, forward strand.
AACACACAGTGACTTGCTCAACCCTTTACTGGGAATTCGCAGCGAAGCTATTTATTAGCAGTGATCTTATTTATCAGATATATCTAGCTATTAATGCAAGAAAGATAAACAGAAACAGAGATAATCACAAGAACCACAACACCAGATATAACGTGGTTCACCCCCAGTGTAGGGGTTACGTCCACAGAACTGTGTTTTATTCAACTTGCTACAAAATCACAGTTCTGATCTGCGCACTCAGCTGCAGATATCTTCTTATCCTTAAAAGTTGTGCACACAGCAGCAGGCCTCTGCGCACATAGCTGCAGGTCTTCTTAACCTCTTACAAAATACCCTCTGCGCACACAGCTGCAGAGGTCGTCCACGCACACAGCTGGGACTTAAACTTTTCCTTATAAAATAGCCTTAGCTTCGCCTTAACTTTCTTACCTTTGAAAACCTAACCTCACTTCTTTACACGAGCGCATATTTATACCGCGCACCAATACAAAACCATGGTCTTAAACCATGGGCACCCCGAACCCTAAACCCTGGACATAAACCATGGGTTTATTACAATAAGAAAGATTTAACTTAACCCCGGCACCCCTAAGACTATTTTGAACTGTGACTCCACTTAGAAGCTTACAAAGACCCACGGGGTTACTCATCTCAAGAACCGTTAGGGTGCGCGCCCCAACAGGCCCCTAAGACTCACCAGTGTCCTGTCTCGGGACACTCAGCTACTGGGCTCGTGATAGACGTTGCTAGCGAAGACATAGTGCTCTGCTTGCTGATGCCCCTTCTGCTGCTGTCAGCTGCTCGCTTCCTTCTTTTGTGGTATTTTATGCTGAGGGTGGACTTCTAGATCCATCTGCAACCCCATCCTTCACTCTGTCTGTCGGGCACTTGACCATCCACAACTAGGGGTCCTTAGAATTGCGTGTCAAGCTGCATAAGGCAAACATCCGCCTCAGTTCTGTCAAACCAAGAGGATACATGGCAGTATTTTCCAGAGTCTTGTTATGAGGTCTTGTGCCCTTCGTCACTCCACGTTAGAGCGAACTTGTGCCTGTCCTCGCCCGGTTTAGAGCAAACTTCTGCCTGCCTTTGTACCTGAGTCGGATAGGACTGTACTGGTGAGTTGCTTAGAAGTTTCTGCAACCCTTTCTCCACGAACTCTCGTACTAACGCATGGACTTCACAATTGTTTGACATGGCTCCAACTGAACAACTCAAAGAATTGCTTAATGCAGGAGTCGCAGGCCGATGCAGTGTTTTATAGAATCCTGTAGCAGAATCCGTCATCATGGTGCATTAATGATACCAAATCTTATGGAATGCCAGAAATCTTGCCCACATAGCGCCAGATTTTCTCCCAAAATCTCATTATTACAGGTATGGAGAGCAGTTTCCATTCCAGCGCCTCCAAATCCATTTTGTCCCATCCGTCATATTTGAGGCTGCGACATACCTTGGTCCTTCAACATAACAACTACCCGCAACTGCGACACAATATTAACCCTCGATACTTACGACTACATGCGAGACCCAAGGTTCAACTGTTCTTAGGGATTAGACCGTCCTTCCAGGGGCTACTTCGGAACAGGGGGTCCCCGCCTGTCCCTATACCTTTTCAGATGACTGCCATTTACCATCGAAGGTAAAATTTCTCCATTCAACTTAGCTAGCTGAACTGCGTCCCCATCAGTAATTTTCTGTACGATGTACGGTCCTTTCCAATGTGTCTTGAATTTACCTAGAAATTTCATGAATTTGTTGTCGTATAAGAGCACAAAATCACCCTGCTGGAACTATTTCTTCTTGATGTGTCTACCATGCCATGCTTTTTCTCGATCCTTCTGCACTTGCTGTTGGAACCCTGCAACAAATCTGTCCTCTTCCAGCTCTAGTATCTTTGTCAGCCTTGCTGTGACTCTAGCTGGGTCATCCATCTCTGTAAAGGCGGATATTTTGAGGCTAGGAACAATGTACTCCATGGGCATGACTGCTTCTTGCCCATAAACCAACCTAAAAGGTGTATATCCTGTCAATTTCTTGCAGGTAGTTCGATATGCCTAAAGAACTGCTGGAATTCTAAGATCCCAGTCATTTCTGTTAACATTACAAACCTTCGTCAGAGCATGTTCAAGGATCTTGTTGAAAGCTTCGACAGTTCCATTTGCTTGTGGATGATAGGCAGTACTCTTCTGATGATATACCTGAAATTCTTCAGTCAAGACTTCAATAGTCTTGTTTAGAAAATGTGATCCTTGATCACTCATAAGAATTCTAGGACACCCAAATCTGGACAAGATGTTGTCGAAGATGAACTTCGCAGCTACAGCAGCGCTACAAGTCTTGACTGGTTGAGCTTCGGCCCAACGGGTAAGGTAATCAGTCGCTGTAATAATGTATCGTGCTCCTGACTTCTTTGCAGGGGGATTGATAGGGACAACAAAATCAATTGCCCATTTGTCAAATGCTTGTAAAGTCACCTGTGGGACTAGAGGCATCTCATCCCTCCTGGATGGTTTGCCGGTTCTTTGATAGATGTCGCAGCTGTGGCAATATTCTCTTGCATCCTTGTGAACCGTAGGCCACCACAATCCGGCTGTCAAAATATTCTGTGCCGTGGCTTTACCTGCATAATGACCTCCTGCGGGGCCAAAGTGTGCCTCAGCCAAAATTAGTGGCTTATCATCCTCCAAAATGCATCTGCGCAGTATTTCGTCTGGCCCCATTTTATACAGCTGTCCTGCTATTAGAGTGAAGTCCATTGTGCGAACAACAAACTGCTTCTTCTGCTATGTGGTCATCTCAGCAGGGGGAAAACCTGTAGACAAATACTGGACAATATCCTGAAAGTTTTCATCAACCATCTGGATAGCAAACAACTGGGCATCGGGAAGACTCTCATCCAAACTGGTAGGTTCTTCTCCCGACTCGAGCCTCGAAAAATGGTCAGGTCCTAGGTTAAGTCTTCCAGGCTTAACTATGATCTCAAAATCATATTCCTGAAATAGAATTAGCCATCAACATATCCTTCCACCCAGGACAGGTTTGTTAACCAAATACTTCAAAGCAGAGTGGTCAGTGAATATTTTAAAGTGGGATCCTAACAGATAATGTCGAAACTTCTCATGTAGGGCATATACCATAGCGAGACCTTCGCGTTCTGTCGTAGTATAATTTTTCTCTGCTGTGGACAATTTTCTACTTGCAAAAGCGATGGGATGATCGATATTGCCTTCGCCCGATTGAGCCAAGACAATACCCAAAGCAATGGAGGATGCATCAACATGTACATGGAATTCCTTATTCCAGTCAGGGAATACTAAAATAGGGGCGGTGACCATTTTTTCTTTTAGCACATCCAAGCTCTCTTGGCACTCAGGTGTCCACGCAAACTTAATATCTTTCTTCAGCTGCTTTTCCATCGGCGCGGTGATCTGGGCATAGTTTTGGATGAATTTCCTGTAATAGCCAGTGTGACCCAGTGTGGTGCGAAGTTGCTTAACAGACTTCGGAGGTGGCAGGTTCACAATAATAGCTATCTTCGCAGGATCCATCATTAATCCTTGCTTACATACAATGTGTCCAAGCAATATCCCAAATGGTGCACAAAAGATGCATTTTTTCAAGTTCAAGGAGATATGGTGCTGCCTACACTTATCCAACATAAGTCTTAAACTAGTGATATGGTCTTTTACTAGCCCAAAGATAGTCCAGTCATCAAAATATACTTCGAGGAATTTATGGATGAATTCCTTAAATGTGGCGATGACTACTCTAGAAAACATCGCAGGAGCATTCTTCAACCCAAATGGCATAACTGTATACTGAAAGGATCCCATTTCTGTAGCAAAGGTGGTCTTATGTCGATCTTCTGGAGCAATTCTAATCTGATGGTAACCTAAAAATCCATCAGTGAAATAATAGATCTCTTGACCCCCGACATTGTTGAGCACTTCATCCGTAAAGGGGGTGGGGAAGGGATCATGTAAGCAAGCATCATTCAATTTCCTTAGATCAACACAGATTCGGATCTCGCCTTTAGTCTTCTTCTCTTGCACCACCATAGGACTTACCCACTCAGATTCTTCGACAGGTTCAATGATTCCTGCAGCGAGCATTTTATCCAGCTCCAACCGAACTTTTTCCTTATACTTAGGTTTCAACCTATAAGGACGTTGTTTCACAGGCTTCACATCCGGTTTCAACGGGATTTTTATCACACCGATATCCCCCAGGATACATTTCATCTCTGAGAACTTCGTTGGGAACAGGTCCTGGTATTCATGGAGAAGTTGGGTCACTTTGCTTACCATCTCATCATCCCAATAATCTCCAATGGTAGCATGCTTAGGCTGGTCTTCTGATCCGATGTTGACGGTCCGCGTCTTCAGGGGCTGAGTCACATCTGCTACTTCGACTGCTGGTCCTTGTACTTCGCAGTGCCCTTCTGACTCAGGAATATCAATGTTGCGTGGATCCTCATCCTCATCAATTGCGAGGTTATAGAATTCTATGGCATGAGCTTCTTGTGTCTTCCAATCAGGTCGGTATTCTTCTACCTCTTGATCATAAAATACCTTAGTATGGATGAGCCTGATCGCTACATCTAAAGCTGGACAAACTTCATTAGTAGAAAAGGTAAGTACAAAACTATCAACAAGACAATCCCAAATTACAGTATCCCGGTGAAGCTCAGCCTCTGCGTACCAGTTCCTTGCAACCAGCTCCAGGGTATGCACAAATCTATGTACCCATTCTTCCTGAGGTACATATTTCCATGCCTCGTAGCATTTTTCCAGATGCTCCTGGGAGCTAGACTTTCCATCAAACTTGCTTCACAGCTCCTTGGGCGGGTCCCGGAATCTCAAGCGAAGGAGCCGTTGACAGGTTTTACAATTAGTAATATTTTTCTTATGGCCGTTCCACCATTTGGCTGTTGTGGCCCTGAATGTAGAATCCAAGGTTTCTAGTCTATGTGATGCAGGTACCTGTTTGGAAAATTGTCCAAGAAACTGCTCTGGATCGGACAACCCATCGAAAATAGGTAGGGTGTTGTCCTAAATACCAAGCCATCTGAGAGACTTGGTAATTCTAGCGCATCTATGTCCATGCAGCTCATGGATTCTATTCTGCCAGTTCTCTAACCCATCATCGAAGTCTGTCATACAGGAACTGTCACACTGCCAATCCAGAATACCTTCGGCAGTAGGATCGACATAATCTTCGTCCTTAGCTGTAATGTTGTAGATGTGCTCCAAGTCATCCTGATCTTCATCTCTGATTGGTTCGGTGTACCTTTCTCCTTGTGAGGGGTCCAGGGGTACGATGACTCTCAAATATTTCCCTTCAAAGGTCATTTGTCTCTTCTTAAGGTTAATGACTGCGGCATTGTCCATCGCCCAACCAATTCCTAACAGAGCTGGGTAGGGGTTACTGTCATCAATGATCTCAATAAATTCGAAATATGCTAAAGTGCTGACCCCATCAATATCGATTGGAACACTAAGGAATCTCCCTAGGGGAACAATCCATTGCTGATTGGCTAACTTCAACTGTATAGGATACCAGGCAAGGGCAGGTTTCCCCATTTGCTCCTAGGTCTGCTTAGTTAGAACATTGACTTCTGATCCTAGATCCAAAATGACATCAGTCATCTCATATTCTCCTACCTGAGCATTCAATCTCATTTCCCTGCCAGTTCTTCTGACTCTATTAACAGTTTTGTCCCGACCATAGCCTTGCTGAGGGTCGCAGGAAGTAATGACTTCCTGTAGCTTATTTAAAGCATGCTGGCTTCGTAAGAGTTTCAGATAGCTCTGTAAAAAGGAGGACAGTGTACTTACTGTATCCATCGAAGCTTCTTGCGGTTGCGCTAGTGGCGGAGGTGGTTGCGCAAGTGCAACTGGTGTACCAGGGTTGGAAAAATCTTTCTTGGCTTCCATGAATGTCTCTTTTTCTCTTTTGACATCAAATGCTGGGATTTTCGCGGGAGCTTTACGAACACAAGGCTCGGTAGGCCGTGTCTCCGTAGTCTGTATGTGCGTCGTAGCTCCACTCCATGTAACAACATTAATAACTGTGGCAGGTCGTGGTTCGACGGAAATCATCTGGATATTCTGAGTAGGAATACTGTTTCTGGCCTGATTCTTAGCTATCAACTGCGGACACTGCTCAATCACATGATCCGCTGCACGGCAATACCGACATGTCGTAGTGGGGTTTCTACAGTCACGGGTGAGATGCCCGGCTTGGTTACAATTGTAGCACACAACCTGGCCTCGGCCTCGTCCTGCCACACCACCACGACCGCTCCCGCCAAAAGCACCTCGGCTGGATGCACCACCACGATAACCATAACCATCATTGCTCTGCGCTTCATTTTGTATCCGATAGGCGTCATAGGTGCGACACTCAGCTTCATTATGTCCTACAGATTTATAGAACTTACAATAGGAATTCTGAGAGCCGTGACCATACCTTTGGAGCAGATGGTAGTCCTCAGGTCGATGCTGACCTGTCATTCTGCAGAGCTCACAATATAGAACTTGCGGTGGAAATGGGTTTGGCGCACCCGTATTCAGGTAATTTCTTACCAGAGGACACCGATCCTTGTCGTGACCTTTAGTCCGACATTGTGTACACCAAACCTCTGCGCGGCCAGTTTTTCCTGTCTTCATATCCCAGAGCTCCAGGGCCATCGCTGCCAACTGCGCTTGGATTTGAGCAATACCAGAATTATCTCCGACAGGGGCAGTCTCAAGCTTCATCGTGATTTCCAGAGCCTCCTGTTGGTCAGCAACCTTCTGTTGCATGAGCGGAGTTCTGATATGTGGTAGCAATGCTGCAATGAACCATTCCTTGTGCTGCGCAAGACCAATAGTGAAACTGAATTGGTCCAGTAGAGCTTTGAACCGCTGGTCAAAGTCCCATACTGATTCACCTTGCTTCTGTTGAATCTCCTTTAATTCTGTGATACACTGCGACTCTGATTTGGGCTTCTTAAATTCTTTGATCATTGTTGCTTTAATATCGACTAAGACAGGAGTCTGAGTACTGGAGAATTTCATGAACCAAGTCAACGCCCGGTCCCTAAAGGAAGTAATGAGTTGCGCGGTTCGTACAGCCGGGTCTGTAATGATCTTAGTATTCCACACTGCTTCACATAAAAACCAAAACTGTTCTGGATCCTCTGATCCCGTTCCTTTGAAAAGAGGGAGCCTGATATCATCAGTCATGTGGGCCATAGCGGATCTAGGGGGGATTGGAGGGGAACTGGAGGTAGGCGGGGAAGAACTAACTGGGGTAGACTGCCCTGCGACGGGAATATTCATGCTAGGGTGACTTGTCGACTGCGATGGAGTCTCAGGGATAACGGGTCTGTGCTGCGGGGTTACCGGAGGATGGCCAACAGAAAGATTGTCTTCAGTGTCTGAACCGGTGGGGCTGACAGGGGTAGTCACGATATCCTGACCTAGGGTATAGGACTCAAAATTTTGCTTATACCTTTTTCCACTTCGCAGCAAACCACTTTGCTCGTCGAAGGGAGTATCACTTGCAACCATAGGTTAGTACTGCTAAACTAATAGTCAGATTCGGAAAGCAATATACCTTTTTCAGCTAATAGTAACTTAATGCTCAAACTAAAAGAATTCAAAAACTTACCCCTTGGGCCTTTGAAGAACTGTCGTTCAGCTTCGCTGAAGGAGATACTGGTGTCGATGGAAACCTCCATCACGAAGGCTTCCAACGTTCGCGTCGTCCAGGAATCAACAGCGCGGGATATCTCGTTGTTCACGTGTTTCACAAGATTAACTCGTGCAGGGGTCCAAGCAGGAAACAGACGAACTTGGAAATTCTTCCTTCGCTCTACTAACCTGGATAACCACTGGAAAAAATTCTCATAAACATCAGCAAAAACATACCTTTGTAAAAAAGTCATGTGCACTATGACGCGGATCTGTATTCTCTTGCGCAGCGAATTTTAGATAAGTCTCGTCAAGCCAATCACCGATTTCCTTCACGAAGGTCCTCCAGAACATAGCCCTCGTGGTACACGTAAACCCCTCTTGAGCAGATACTGAGTTCAACCATCAACGGAACCAATTTGTTGGGCAATAGGGCAGACCCGGGTTTAAACCTTTTGCTTTGCACCAACAAAAGACCCACAGTGTTGGCCCTTTCGGCAACAACCTGCGAACAGGTTGCAGTCTCACCCGAAACAGCTATGGGATGCCGCAGAATCAGGTTTCTGCAATCAGAAGAGGGATATTACTGTACCTTTAGTCTCTAACAGCCTATATCCAATCAACACAGAGCTTCAACTAGTATATATAGCTTGCATATAAATAAACACACAGTGACTTGCTCAACCCTTTACTAGGAATTCGCAGCGAAGCTATTTATTAGCAGTGATCTTATTTATCAGATATATCTAGCTATTAATGCAACAAAGATAAACAAAAATAGAGACAATCACAAGAACCACAACACCAGATATAACGTGGTTCACCCCCAGTGTAGGGGTTACGTCCACAGAACTGTGTTTTATTCAACTTGCTACAAAATCACAGTTCTGATCTACGCACTCAGCTATAGATCTCTTCTTATCCTTAAAATCCGCGAACACAGCAGCAGGCCTCTGCGCACACAGCTGCAGGTCTTCTTAACCTCTTACAAAATACCCTCTGCGCACACAGCTGCAGAGATCGTCCACGCACACAGCTGGGACTTAACCTTTTCCTTATAAAATAGCCTTAGCTTCGCCTTAACTTTCTTACCTTTGAAAACCTAACCTCACTTTTTTACACAAGCGCATATTTATACCGCGCACCAATACAAAACCATGGTCTTAAACCATGGGCACCCCGAACCCTAAACCCTGGACATAAACCATGGGTTTATTACAATAAGAAAGCTTTAACTTAACCCCGACACCCCTAAGACTATTTTGAACTGTGACTCCGCTTAGAAGCTTACAAAGACCCGCGGGGTTACTCATCTCAAGAACCGTTAGGGTGCGCGGCCCAACAGTGAGCTTAAGAAATGAGACACAGATGAATACAGAAGGAGACCCTTTTGTAACCTATAGGAGAAGAAAGAGTAGATACACGGGGGAATTTGAGGATATCCAACTAGAGGATATCAGCTCAAACATGGAACAAACAGGTATACACTCTGATAAGGGAAAAGGAACGGGAGAAGAGGAGGATAGGATGGAGTTTCTCAACTTAGTATCTGCATTGCAAGACTTAACCAAAGGGAAAAAATATGTACTCAATGTAATTAATAGATTATATAAGAAACCAGAAATAGGTATCAATAGTACACCTCCCTCACCGGTAGATCGAGGATCTACAAGTAGCAGTGGAAAGGTTGCGTACACTAATATATAGAATACATTGCACATATATAGCAGACCTTCCAACAGGCCTACCATGCCTCACTTCTTGGCAGATACAGTAGGTGGTCCAGTCATGTAGGTAGAACCTAGCGAACCTTTTGGGGCTTATTTGCAGGAATATAGAGACTTAGGGGATGAGTTTCATGCTGCCGTGTCTTTTTCGGATTTCTGAAACATGAAGAGTAGGAACAGGCCTAGGAATTTCAACAAGGGATTCAATCACAACTATGAGTTGCAGAAGACCTTGGGCAGGTTGACAATCCCAAACTTTGATGGGACTCATGGAGGTTCAGCGAGGATATGGGTTCAAAAGTTGGATACCTATTTCCAACTCAATCCCATGACAGAGATAGATGCCATTAAATTGGCTACACTCCACCTGGAAGGAGAGGCTCACGAGTGGTGGTACCATGAATTGGTGACATTGGGTCACAACACCATACACTCCTATGGTGAGTTCACTCAAAAGCTCATGGAGTGGTTTGATAGGAAGGATCCAGAGATACATTTCAGGGAGTTGGATCAAGTCAAACATACAGGTAGTGTAGAAGCCTTCATCTCAGAATTCTAGAGGATAACGGTCATGGTAATAGATGTGTCAGAGAACAGGTTGACTATGTTATTCACTGAGGCCCTAACAGAGCCAATACGAGGATGGGTGAAAGCCTGCAAACCCCTCACTCTACAGGATTCCATTACCAGAGCCAAAGATCTATAGGATTTGGTCCCCAAGAACAGGTTCCCACTCAAAACCAACTTTCCTGTTAGGGACAAGGACAGGAAACCTTTCCAGCAGGATGTTCCCAAGAAAACATGGTTAGACGAGGACACTAGGAAAGACTTGAGGAGGAAGAAACTATGTTTCACTTGTCAGGAACCATGGGTACTAAGACACAGTTATGTAGGGAAGGTGAAGGCTCACTACATCGAGGTATCTTCGGATTGTGATGAGGATGACTATGAGCAGGAGGCCACAGAAGAACTACGGGAAACTGAGGAAGAATCACACCAGGGTGATACACCAGAGGGATTCATTGCTACATTATCTGGAGTACCAAGATTCCATACTCTTAGGGTCATAGGAGTAGTATAGGGTCACAGAGTAGGAGTATTGATTGAAGGGGGAGCAACCCACAATTTCATTGACTCCTCTTGGGTAGCCAAGAGAGGTATTCAGACCGAGAAGTTCGAAGGATTCACTGTAGCAGTAGCCGGGAACTCCAGTATGGAGTGCAACTACTGGATTCCAAAATTGAATGTCACCTTAGGTAACTATCAGATGACAGATTCCTTCTATGTAGTAGATGTATCAAATACTCATGTAGTATTGGGTGTTCAGTGGCTTTATTCCTTAGGGAAATACACTACAGACTACAGGGCAATGGAAATGGAATTCCAGGGGCTAGACGATAAACGAGTAGTTTTGAGGGGCATGAACACTTATCCCCCAAAACCGGTCTCATCACAGAGAATGGAGGCAGTACTCCGACAGGATGATATCATAATGGGTGGAAAAATGTTTGGTCACCTTTAGGAAACCCCCAGAAACCAGCACACAACACCCAAGTGACACTCAGGCCTTACTACAGAAGCATGAAAAGGTTTTTCGGGACCTTCTATTAGGTAGACTGCCAGACCGAGGCTTTGAACACATTATTGAGCTAGAGGAGGGGACACACGCAGTCATCGCCACTCCTTACCAGCATCCCAAAAGATACAAGGATGAGATCGAGAAAATAATCAAATAATTACTGGAGCTTGGATACATTCGGTCCAATTCTAGCCCCTTCGCATCCTCAGTAGTATTGGTCAAGAAGAAGGATGGTACACTGCGAATGTGCATTGACTATCGAGCACTCAACAAAAAGGCCATTAATAATAGGTATCCCATCCCTAGAATTTATGAACTCATGGATGAACTTTGGGGAGCCAAATACTTCTCCAAGATTTATCTTCGCTCAAGGTACCATCATATCCGAGTAAGGGACCAAGACATCTCCAAAATAGCTTTTCGTTGTCACTATAGTCACTATGATTTTCTGGTCATGCCTTTTGGGCTTACCAATGCTCCAGCCACTTTTCAGTCATGCATGAACCATACCTTCCGAGTTCAACTACGTAATTTTCTGCTAGTATTCTTTGATGACATCCTGATTTACAGCAAAACATGGGAGGAGCATCTGAAACACCTGGACGAAGTACTGAGCATTCTAGAAGAACACTCGCTTTATGTGAAAATGTCCAAGTGTGATTTTGGCATGAAGGAAATGTTGTACCTAGGGCACATAATCAATGAGGAAGGAGTACAGGTTGACATGGTGAAAATCAGAGCTATCAGAGATTGGCCCGTGCCAAAAATAGTCACAGAATTGAGAGGTTTCTTAGGATTGTGCACCTATTACCGACGGTACGTTAAGGGATTCTCCTAATTTGCAGCACCCCTCACAGATCTCACAAAGAAGGGAGCATTCACCTGGACAGACTTGGCACAGAAAACTTTCAAGGAGATGAAAGTTATTATGAGTTCTTGTCCATTTTTAGCATTACCAGACTTCTCACAACCCTTTGTAGTGGAATGTGATGCCTCAGGGGAAGGGTTAGGAGTAGTATTGATGCAAAATCATCACCCGATTGCATTTGAGAGACGTAAATTGAAGAACTATGAGCACCACTACTCCATATATGACAAAGAGATGCTAGCCATCTTACATGCTCTCACGAAATTCAGACAGTACCTAGTGGACAGTAAGTTCAAAATCAAAATAGATCATAACAGCCTCAAGTATTTCCTGGAGCAGAAGGAATTGAATGAGCGCCAGCAAAAATGGGTCAACAAAGTACAAGCCTACGATTTCGAGATCGAGTATGTAAAGGGTAAGAATAATGTAGTAGCTGATGCATTATAAAGGCGTCCCGTCTCACTATCTCTCAGGAGTATGTCCACAGATTGGAGGGCACTTCTCTTAGTAGAATACTCCAAAAATAAATTCTCTTGTGAATTATTGGATGGACAAATTAGGGATGACAGGTACAGGATTGTTGATGACATCATTTATTACAAGAACAGGATATACCTCGTCCCAGAATCCATGTTGAGGAAAAAGATCATTCAAGCAGCACATGACTCTCCATTATCAGGACATCAGGGTTTCTTGAAGACCTACAAATAGATCTGAGAGAGGTTCTCATGGAAGGGCCTCAAGGGAGAAGTTATGTAGCACGTACGAGAATGTAGCATCTGTCAACATAACAAGATTGAGAACATTCATCCAGTAGGGTTGCTTCAGCCACTACCAATTCCAGAACATAAGTGGGAAAGCGTCTCTATGGACTTCATTACAGCGTTCCCAAGGTCCAAGGGCGAGATTGTTTATATGTAGTAGTTGACATACTGACCAAGTTTGCACATTTCTTTTCTATATCATCAGATTACTCTGCAGCTCAAGTAGCTAAATTATTCTTCAGGGAGGTCTTCAAGTTACATGGGTTACCTAAGACCATTGTCAGTGATCGGGATAGCAGATTCACATGTGCCTTCTGGGAGGAACTATTCAGATTAGTGGGGACCGAACTAGCTACCATCACGAGTTATCATCCTCAGAGCGGTGGACAAACTGAAATAGTCAACAAGTGGATTGAACGATATCTGAGGAACTATGTAACAGGGCAACAGCGAACCTAGATCAAATGGCTACAGTTAGGGGAGTATTGCTACAGTACTACCTATCACATGTCTATTAGGATGACTCCTTTTAAGGCATTATATGGCTACGAGGCCTTGGACTATGCATATTTGGCATTTGGAGATAGTAGGGATCCTAAGGCAAAGGATTGGATACAGGGCAGTCAATATATTCTTATAATCTTGAAGGAAAACTTATAGACAGCCCAGAATCAGCAGAATTTATATGCAGACAAACACAGGATTGGGTGGAGCTTTGAGGTAGGGGATTTGGTATACTTAAGGCTCCAACCTTACAGACAGTCTTCGCTTAAGAAGAAAGGAGCAGAAAAGTTAAAACCTTGCTTCTATGGACCCTACAGAATAATCAGGAAGGTGGGAGAGGTGGCATATGAACTAGAACTACCACAGGAAAGTAAAATTCACAATGTGTTCCATGTGTCCAACCTGAAAAATACCCTTGGGAAACACATTGCTCCATCAACAGAATTACCTCCTTTAGATGATGAAGGACTGCTGATACTGCTTCCTGAACGGATCATACAGACTAGAGAAAGGAAACTCAGGAACAGGGTAATTAGGGAATACTTGGTTCAGTGGAAGTAACTACCACCAGAGGATGCCACATGGGAAGGTGAACAGGTATTGCAGCATCCCAGTTTGCAGTTGCTTGAGGACAAGCAATCTCAAGTGGGGAGGACTATAGTTTCCTCATATGATTAGGCATTGAGGACCAAAACCGCTAACCTATGTGATTCCTGTGGGTTCGAGCGGTTACTGATAGTTAGGGAATCATCTAAATACTGATGCCATCTATAGAAAATCTAGGGCATCATCATGTTATCACCATTAGGTCAAGAAGGGCCACCAGGACCAAAGGCCACCATCATGCATGCCATCTAAGCATTATTTAATGATGCATGCACTCATTTAAGTCTCCATACGCATGCATGCAAGTCAACTGCAAATAGAAAATAAAGTGACCTAATCGGGTCAAAGATTAGGGTTTTCACAGTTGAAAGTTATAAAAGGAAGATAAAGTGAAAGGAGACTCACTTTTGATGATTATTATTTTGGAGTTCTTGAATAGCAGCACAGCAGTTGGGGTTGGAGACGGTGTCTTCAGCTAGCGGGTTTTCGGCAGTGAGATATCTTCCCTAGTCGCCTTCAGGGTAAACCATACATGTTCACCATTTTCTCTTCCATTCATTCATAGTTATACAGTATACTACAGAGATTGTTGCAGGGGCACGTGTGCAGCCATAAGGGGTTTTCAACCAGAAATCCCTAACCATTCACTGGGTCTTTAGATCTCAGTTTTACTTCGCAACGCAGGAACCATTCTCATCATCGTATCTTACTCTAGTACTCGGTGATTATCAGATCCGATCGTGCTCATCCTGAGCAGTTATCAGCCATTTCGGGATTAGGGGGGCGTGAGCAGCTGCACCTCTAGAAAAATTTTCTAGCCTGCCTAGAGACCTCAGAACTTCCGCATGTGCTAGGCATTCTCTTCGGCACGGGAAGGCTATCAGTCCTGCAAATCAGCAGCTTCATCGGACACCTCCTTCACTGAAAACGTCACCCTTAGCTGATCTGGGGTTCGTGCTGCTGAGGTTTCACTGGAAGCAGAAGATATCAGTTCATCTTCGATTCAGCTCTTGATGCATGCATACTCTCTTAGGAGCAGTCCAGCCATCTTATCAGTGGTAAGTGCTCATTCTATCCCACAAACCCTAACCCTAATTTTTGCTATAAAATAGCGATTTTTGTATGGCATTTTGCATGCCCGGTTATATCAGTGTATTTACTTAGAATTAGAAAATATCAGGATTTGGGATATTACAGGTGGTTAGATTATATGTTGCAGGAAGGTTTTCTATTCAATGATTGTAAATTGTGTATTCCAAGATGTTCAATGAGAGAGAATTTAATTCAGGAAAAGCATAGTGGAGGTCTTTTAGGACATTTTGGGCAAGACGAGAATTTTTCTCCGGTGAGTAATTTTTATTTTTGGCCAAAGATGCAACATGATATGAAGAAATTTGTTGAAAGATGCAGAATCTTTCAACATGCAAAAGGGAGAAGTCAGAACATGGGATTGTATCAACCCTTGCCTATTCCATCTTGGCCTTGGGATTCCATAAGCATGGATTTTGTTTTGGGTTTACCTAGAACTCAGAGAGGTCATGATTCAATTTATGTTGTGGTAGATAGATTTTCCAAAATGGATCATTTTATTACATGTAAGAAGACTAATGATGCAACCAATATTGCTAATCTATTGTTTTTTGAAATTGTAAAGTTGCATGGGTTTCCCTTGAGTATTGTGTCTAATAGAGATACAAAGTTTGTTGGTCATTTTTGGAGAACTCTATGGAAATATTGGAGACTAATATTAGTTTTATTTTGCTCATCACCCTCAGAATGATAGCCATACTGAAGTGGTAAATAGGATTTTGGGAAACATATTGAGAAGTATTGTGTATGAACATCCAAAACGGTGGGACTTGGCTCTTACTCAGGCTGAGTTCACATACAATGATTCACCCAACAGAAGTACAGGCATGAGTCCTTTTCAAATTGTTTATGGGATGCATCCAAGAGGTTTATATGAACTTAGAGATTTGGGAAAATAGGAAAGAAGAACTGCAAAGGGTGAATACTTTGCAATTAGCATGCGTGAGCTACAGGAGAATATCAAGAAGAGATTACAGGAAAGTGCAGAAAAATATAAACAGAGAGCAGACTTAAAGAGAAGAGAAGAAAACTTTCAGGTATCCAGACAGATGGTATGACTTCAGATGGAGATGATTCGGCTATAGATTGGAAAGGACGAATTCCATGGAAAGAACAACCTCAAATTGAATCCATCCTTGAAAAAAGAATCCTAAGGAAGACCAGGAATAAAACCTTCTTTCAATACTTAGTCAAATGGAAGAATCAATCTACTGAAGGTGCAGCCTGGATGACAGATCAAGGAATTTACAAATACAATATGCACCCTGAAGATTTATTGAAGAATTCTTTTCTTCCCCAATAGTATGATGCAGGAGCATCCAACTCGAAATTCTTGGGTTGATGAGTCAACATTCAATGTAATCACTTCTAGAAGACAGAGTTTGTTGTTAGATAGATAGAATTAGTTTTATTTTGTAATAAGTGGCAATCTGCCATTATTCTCCTTGAACCATGCGAGGAATTAATCAAGGATTGATCTTTGTTGATAGGATTTACTTTTATTAGTTGTTAAGATCCAATCTATTTAGATTTGGTAGGTTTGCAATGTGTTATAAAGGAAATTGAATGTAGAAGATAGGGCATGAGCGGATGAGTGAAGAGTGTGTGGAGTACATAGAGCATAGAGAACAGAGTGTCTGTTTATTCCTGGTTGATTGAATGAAGAACAAGGTTTTTTATACTCTGCATATGCTTTCTTAAATTGACGTCTTCTTTTCAATAACCGGGAGTATGATTTTTAATTCTCTACGCGTATGAATCTGATAGTCTGAGAAATCCAAAAATTTTGTATGTAGAGTGTGCAGAAAAAAATTGATTGTTGCACTGATCAATTTACACGTAAAATATATCAAAGTTAAAGATCTGTATCTTAGACAGATCCACGATCGTAATTGAATTCCGCAAATAGAAGATGCGTCGAGTTAAAACTAAACCAATTTCCTAGATAATTTAATATCATGCGGTGGAGATAGATCTTGGAGAAGATCAACGGTCGTAGTTAATTTCCATAGCAAAGGGACATAGATCCACAGAGTTAGATTGTGATCCGCATCTAGAGATAGATCAACAATCGAGGTCGAATCCACAAGGATCGACAATGTAGAAGAGTGAAGTGCGGAAACCGGGAAAGTGGAGAAGTGCGGAAACCCAGTTTCGAAAGTTGATAAGCCGAATTCCGCAGCCCGAACCGGAAAAGTGGAAAGGTGCAGAAACCCAATTTCGAAAGTTGCCAACCCGAATTCTGTAACCCTCTAAATTGCAGGAGTTATTCGAAAATTGGAAATCAAAAATCGAAAAAGTTGAAATTTGTGGAGGTCCGATTTTGAAAAGTCGAGTACATGAAACCCAAAATCCGGTAGTTTGCAGAAAGGAAAGAATTGCAGACCAAGCTTGCATAAATGGTTTTTGGAGACCGATTGGAGGAAACCAGTCTATGGAAAGGAGGTTAGACAATTCGCCAAGTTTTTTAACAGAAATTTAAGGCCTGTTAGTTTTTAGTACTCTCGGTTTTGAGGTCTATAAAATAACAGTGACATCACAACCCAACTTATATTGATGAATATACTTCTCTCTAAGACCTAAATAGCCACTCAATTCAAACAACAAGGAAATCAACTAACCATGGAAAGCATAGATCGATTTATGGGTGTGTTTCCAACACACAACCAAGTGGATGAAAGATGGGGCAAATTTAGCATAGCTAGGAGACACAAAAATGAGTTCCAAGGAAATTACAATAGCTAGAAGCAGTAAAATATTAATGTGGGCTGGTATATAAAACATATTTTAGGAAATCATGTGGTGGTTGGGTTATATTTAATGGGCATCTTAAAAAGGTTGGAAAATGCATTAAAAATAGATAGAATAGGATCATAAATTACCAATAGAGTTTACATAAAGAATCACCATCAATACACCACTTACCTTCTCCGATATTACATAATACATATCAAACACCAAATGGACGGTTTGGCTTTCATTCATTGACTTTTGTTGGAAATACTATTCCTATATGGTATAATCCAATGATACATATTTATATTCTAGTGCATATATCAAGTTTCATGCACAATGGAATGGATATAAGCTACAATTGCAAGATAGGTATAGGGTTCATTCAATTTACTTGAATCCTAAACTTTAGAAAGTGTTGAAATTGTACACAATAAACAATGATGAAGAGTTTGTCTAAAAGAAATTAGCACATCAGTTTCACATCATTGTTTTTACAACCTTGAACTTCAAACAATAACAAATGTCAACATGTATTCCTATACATTGAATCAAGAGTTAATATGGATGAGTCTTAATACCAATGCTTTCCCACTAATAGTAACAAGTCAAATTGTTAAAAGTCTATTAAAAAAGTCAAATGTGACCACCATGAATTTGTAAAGCATTGACTCTTATTGAAACCAAAATATTAACATTAAAATGGTCATAAATGTGGGAAGGAAAATATGAACAACACAAGTTTTCTTATGAGAAAATCTTATTACTGATTCAATTTCATATATAAGAATGGATTTTATAGCTTGTACAAAAGATTTTACAAGGTCTTGAATGTTGTGGAAATCAAAATTACACATATTTACTCTCTCAATAAATGTTTGATTAGGCCAAAAAGGGAAAAGAATTTTCAGTGCTAATGCTAGCTCATTAACCTTTGTCAACAGAAAAATGAATATCATCAAATTCATCACTAATATTGTCATTCTCAATTATAGGATCCCCAAATACCAAGGCATGATGCACTATTGAGTGAATACTTCCAAGCACATCACCAAAATTTCTCTGTTCTTCTAATGTTTGCAATTTTGTCTGTCGAACAAGATCTACTTCTATTGGTCAAGAAAATGGACCATTGAGTCTTGCATGTTTTTTCAACTATGCATAATTCTTGGAAAGTGGATAGGATTCTTGTGCACAACTCCTTGTCTTTGTATCCAAATTTATTTGTGATCCTTGAACAACTGTAAAACATTTGAATTTTCCTCTACAAAGTGGACAAGCCAAGTTTTTTCTTTCATGTATATTTAGTTCCACCCTTGCACCATTTTTCATGAATTGGTCTAGAAAATTTGAGTGCCTATAGCTCGTATTGCATATATAAGGACGACAATTATCATCATAGGAAAAACATAAGAGAAGAACAACCTTAAGTGGAGGATGCATACATATGGGGCACATAGCATCTTCCCAATCCCTTTTTGCATCAGAATAATTCACTCATAGCCTCTTGGTGGAATGTTAAGGCACTAATGCATATTTTCTAAGGAGCATTAACTAAGAACTTTCTTCCTTAGCCAATGAAATTTGACATACATCACCAGAAAACAAAATAAAACCAATGCTCATGAAATAGTAATGGATAAACATAAAATAAAAGACAAGATCTCATAATCAATCTTCATCTTTCGATAACATGTCATTTATTGGGGGAGATCTATTACTTCATGGGTTTGTTAGTTTTATATTTAATCTTCAACTGATTAAAATGAAAAAAATTGTATACCACTAAACTTGTATATCTTCAAACATCCACACAAACCCTCGGTGATACCACCAAGACCAATAAAGGTAAAAAATTTGATGGAAAAATCATGAGTTCTTAGGAGTGTCTTTTGGGGAAAATCAACTAAAGTGAATTCGACAATGTAGGATCATTCAATCTTTCATTGAGCAATCGTATGCCAAGATTCTCTTCAAATTGATGAAATATTATCAAATTAAAGTAATATTAATTTCTCCTAGGTGGATTGTTCAAAATGATTGCTCAAATTGGCCCCAAGAACAACTGGCCCAAGAAAAATTGATAGGATTTCCACAACGTGTCGCTCTCATGTCAGGTTTGGAGTTGGACATAGGAGATATCGTTGGACAAGTGCAGACAACCTATCCAAGCAAGCTGTGTAGCCTCCAAAAGGAGAGATTATTTTTTAGTAGTTTCATGAGTTCATCCTTTTTACTTTCTATTTCCTTTCCTTTTTATTGGACTAGATTGTTTTTTCAATTGATGTTATAATCGAAACCTTGGACTTCAGTTTCTTGTCACTATTGATGAGCTTTTGTTAGGGATGTTTTTTGGGATTGGTAAAGTGTTTCATGCTTGATAAGATCTTGTAGGTGGCTTACTCTCAAAGCTATATTTAGACCTACAGGTCTTGATAAATCATTCAGATGTATCAACATAACAACTTTGATTCTCTCTTTAAATAACAAGTTGTGGTTTTTTTCGATTTGAAAAAAAAGTTTTTAAACCCCACTTCCTTTTTCTTATAAAACTCATTTACACTTTATTATTATATTACTTTATAATACATATTTTAATAGTATATTTTAAAAAATATTAAATATAATAATTTTTAATCAAAATTTTAAGAAGCTTAAGATATGAATTTAAGCATTTAAGTTGTCTAGTGAACTTTTAGTAAATTAAAATGCGGTAGTTTAAATGTTAGACATTTTAGTTATCTTTTAGGTTAGCTTTTTACATAATAGTAGAAATTTTCGATTAATTCTTGAAAAAACATATGATAGTTATTAAACTTGAACAATTTAGATGCTCTTGAGGTATTTGAGGTATTTTTATTTTTTTCAATTTTATAACATCTTTTTAAGATGATAAACATATGATAATTTAGTTGTCAACTTGATAGTGAGGACAATTATCATTGGCTACTATCTGTATATGTGAGTTGACTCATCCCATATATTCAAGGAAAACCATGCCACCTGAAATAGCCTATTGATGGTCCATCTACTCTTGCCAAATGCCTATGGGTTTTGGGATATTAACATTTTTCTTTACATAAAACTTAGAAAAAAACAAGTTTTTAACCAATTAAAAACAATTTTAAGTCTCACTCCAAACCTTGTACCATATACTACAACCGTTAAACAATTAACCATCACGAATTTTAAGTTTAAAGGTCATCATGACGGCTATAACCCCTCTATAACTATTGGTCCAAGTTGGAAGGAAGATTAAAAGCTCTTCAATTTGTATTGGAGTAAACCAATATAGACCCATCTAACTCTGGTTCTACAAAGCTTGAAGAGGGATCAAATCCCTTGATGTGCAAACCTCTTTTTTGAATGAAGAGTAAATGAAACTTTTGATTTCTTCCGATTATAGATTAAGTTGAAGAAACTTTCAATTACTTCCTTGTTAAACTATATCGCTAAACCATTCAAACTAATTTATTTATTTACTAAAAATGTGTAGTATGTGAAAAAGCATAGCATAACTATATCACTCAACCATTCAAACTGATTTACTAAATTAATTTATTTATTTACCAAAAATGTATATAATCTATAAAAATGCATAGCATTTTTTTTATTTAATGTTTTGGATAAACAAACACTTTCCTCTCACCCAAACAGGTTAAAAATGTATTATTCTTAATTTTTTTTTAAATTTACATAACTTACCTAATAAAAAATAACTAGTTTTTAAATAATGTTTGAACTGCACTAAAAAAAGGAGTTGTCTAACTAGGGGAATTTTTTACTTTCAGGCTGATTTTTTGTCGGAATCCGGTGAATTTAATTTACAAAATCCATAATTTATGTTGTTTGTTGGGCGATTTTAAGGTCGGAAATGAAATCAGGTGACAGGAAAACCTTCTACATCCAGACTCTGTAAGATCTAACAGTGTTTTTTAACGTTTTAAAAATTTCGTAAAGATTTATGGCAAAAATAAACCAGCCGAAAAAAGATGTCAAGAAGTCCCCAACTAGGAAAAAAAATACTCGGTTAAAGTTGTCCTCGTATATATCACGTGTATGATACCAGTCATCGATTTCGCCTTTCTCTCTGGGTTGTTACACGTCAGGAAATTCCATGAAATAATGACAATTAAAAAATCATGCTTATACAGTTTTTGGGCATCATTATGCAACAACTTTCATATTACCAACTCGGAACTAAATGAGTGGTTGGACGCCATCTTATTTTCTTTTTTATATGCAATTTTCATAGTGTGATTTTGAGTGTTTTGACAAAAAAAATTTAATAAAATAATTTTTCCATTTTCAAGCTCGATTTTGATTTCAATACATCATCAGGGTCTTCAACAACCCTAGTAAACATATGCCTTCCATACAGCTTCTATGGGTTTATAGTTATGCCCTCCATACAACTTCTATGGGTTTATAGTTCATTGGGAATTTTTTTAAAGACCTTAAGCATTGAAATCCATGAGTTTCATCAAAGTGGATCTTATAGAAGGTGATTAATCGATGTTGCAATGTAATGGTCAAGAGTTAATTATGTTTAATTTAATTATAGTTTGTATATTTGGTAAAAATTAATGGGTTTTTCTTTTTTCTCACTTTTGAAGTTATTTTTAAAGTTTGGTCGATAGTATATCATTTGTATTTAATTTCTTATGTGAATTCCCAATGGTATGGACATCCTATATCTCAAAGTTGTCCATTTCGTTGAAAACATGTTTATTTTTCACGAATAGATCTCCAAACCTTTTTATCTTGTTTGTGGTTTTCTTTAAAAATTTGAATTCGTTGCGAAACTTATTTAATGGCACTTTGTTCTTTTTGTCTAGCCATTGATTTACCTTTCTCACTTTCATTATGCTCATGAATCTTCCAACTCTTGGGGTCTTTCTTGTTTTAAACTTTTCCCTATTGTTGTTCTCAATTTACAACATCCATAATACTCAAGAAACTACTTTGTTACCAAATCAATTTGTATCTAATAGGCAAGTCAATATTGTTGAATGGAACCCAAACCAAATTCTTTTAGAATAATTGAACATTTGAACTTATCCCTTTGCTTCGTTTAATCATGTGTCATAGAGGATAACAACATGAGGATTCCCCACACAACTAATATTGGCATGCAATACACACAATATTTTCATTAGAGAATCTTCATGGGGAAGAAAGTCCAAAACGGCATAAGACCTTTGCATTTTAATTACAACACTTACTAGTTGCCTTCACCTCTATTACAACCACCAACTCATATTGGGTTCCTCAATAGTCTTGGCATCATTTTGGATGACTTAAGGTCTTCCTATCTTTGTATGAACATGCTAACTCTCACTCATTTCTTCAATCGATTCTACTCTCAAACTTTGTTGCTATCCTTTAATTAGCTTTCACTCTGCCCAACACATCACTGATACCTCTCTTGGATTTAAGTAGAAGGAATTATGCTCTTATTGTTCAAGCCAATGAATTTGCAAACAATCTCCAAGGAACCCCTTATTCATCTCAAATTTTATTTTTAGGCCCTCTCCAAGATTTAGTTCTACCAACAATTTGCACACCCTTCCTTCGATAATTACAACATCAACTTAACATTAGCTACGCTCCCTCAATTGCTTCTTTTGTTTTCATAGCCATCTTAGCATTTACGGGGATGAAACCTCAAATAGATCCCCTAGTGATCTTTAAACTCCTATTCATTTCCATTTTCCCATGGGTTTTTTAGATTTTCGCAACTACATTGAAATCTTCTTAGCACTATGTCTTTACAATTAAAACTAATAAATTGGATAGTTTTGCACTTGCCGTGTTACACATGGTTGTAAGAACATTGAGGAGTCTTTCATATGGGCAATAAGGAGCGTCTCCCTTAACTGACGTCAAGGAACCTACACTTGATGAATTAGATTGTGATTTATAGAGGACATCAACATCAACAAGCATCTTAATCATTTGTAGGTACATTGACCATACCTTCGCTAGTGACACTCTTGTCAGCAGCACCTTCATCATTCATTGTTTGTGTCTCCTTCACCTTTATCTATGACACCCTTGTTGACGACTATATCAATGGACACTTGTCATAGAACTCTTGTCCATATAGCTCTTTATGGACTAGTCTCTTGTTGATGGAACTATTAATCAATAAATCTATTGTTGATGAATCTCTCATTTGCAACTCCTTTATCTTAGTCAAACTTTGCCCCACAACCTTACTCTGTCTTTGTTAAAACTTGTCTTTAACTTCTTCCACTTTCGATCCACAATTGAGATCACATGATCTCCCAAAATAGCTTGGAGATGAAAAAACAACATCTTTGATATCATCATTTACATGGAATATTCAGGGCCTTTCCTTCCACCCCTTTGAGTAGCATTAGAGTTAAAAAATTCCCACGTATTTTATTTGGTCCTCTTTTATAAAATCCTTTGATTGGGATGGTTTATGACATATCTCACTGGCCACTTGGTGAATTCATGTTTACAAATTTTGGAGATCTTAAAGGTGATAAAAATTAATGTTTGGTTTAATCACCTCTTTCCACTGAGAATTTCACGTGAAGACTTCATGTTTACAAATTTTGGAGATCTTAAAAATAATAATACAAATTTTGGAGATCTTGAAAATGATAATAAATAATGCTCAATTTAAACACCGCTTTCAGAACATGCCTACTTTCAGGTCTCAAAACTATACCATCTAGCAAATTAAGAACATGCCTACTTTCAGGCTAGGGTGTTCCTACTCTCATGAGCAAAAGAAACATATAAGAGAGTGTGCTTACATCGGTTAAGTTTGGGGAGTGCCTAACTTTTCACTAAATTGACCATCCCAACCGGTCCCAAGTTGTCCACAACTTTGCAAATATTAAAGGGAACTCTAGTGAGAGATTTGTCTGCTTAATAACCCCACCCAAGCCATCATGCAACTATGAAACTGTGTCAATATTGAGAGGAGAGCCTAAACTTGTCAACCACTCCATATATTTTAAAGGAGAACTCTGGTGGGAGATTTTCTGCTTATAACCCCACCCAAGCCATCATTTTGACACTACATATATTTTATTAAAGGGAACTCTATTGGGATATTTTCTTCTTCTTGATAACCCCACTCAAGCCATCATCATGCTTGATAACCCCACTCAAGCCATCATCATGCAGCCATGTGTCAATTTGCAGCCATGTGTCAATTTGGGAGGAGGATTATTCCAACTTTTATCAAAAGCGAGACTCTTCATTTTATATTAAAGGCTACAATAATACAATGTTTAGCGTCTAGGTATCCTTCCTTCCCCTAATAAGATCTATCATATTGTTTGATGATTTTAGAATAATAAGACAAATATGCTTGACATTTTAGAATAATAAGGCAAATATATAGACAAACATTGGCCTATTCCACTTATATCTAAAGTAGGATCCTCAATTTAAGTGCTCTTCATAGCAAAGTAAGCCACCCATCAACTCACACACATATTCAAGGTATTGCAGTGATTACAACACTTCCACCTCCTCCGTTGACATCATGCCTGATCTTGATTTAACAGAAATGGAAGTCCAAGAAGGATATGTAGGCAAGAAGGCCATGGTGTTCGGAATTGATAATTTCCTTCGTATGGCAGAAAGAATGATCAAATTGTGTGAATGCAGAAATCAAACCATTATTATTTATCCCTGGTTACCCAGATGGACACAAGGATAGGAAGGTGACCTTTGCTTAGATATTTCAGGGGAGATTTTCTTGCAGTGCCACAACATGCACACAGGAGTGATAAGGGTAGTGGAATCCCTTAAGATTCCATTGCTTAGTTTTCATGGAGTTCAACAGCAATCAAATCATTATTATTTATCCCTGGTTACCCAGCTAGACACAGGATAGGAGGGTGACCTTTGCTTAGATATTTCAGGGAAGATTTTCTTGCAGTGCCAAAACATGCACATAGGAGTGATAAGGGTAGTGGAATCCCTTAAGATTCCATTGCTTAGTTGTCATGGAGTTCAACAACTTTGTTTTGGTAAATTAAAAAATATGAAACTATATTATCCGAACTAGGAAAAAAACAGGAATTGAGATAAAAGTTGCAGATGCCTCAAATGAGCATAAAATTCCAGCTAATTACTGTATACATCCCATACATTTGTAAATTTCAATCCAGCTATAACAATGATCATCTCCTGAAACAATAAAAGATGCAGATTTCCACAAATCTTGTATAAATTGTCTGCATAAGAAATTTCCTTAACTTCAATTCCAGCAACAACAGTTTGTCAAATGTTCATCATCACTTTTACATTGGAGGCAGCAATACTTCAAGGCTTCAAGTTACTTAACACTCTAGCTCAGGGAACAACTTCTGATCCAACTGATATTTTAGCCAAACCAGCATAAAGTGTTCTCAGTGATATAGGATCCAACACACTCAGTTGTTCTTCTGATCTAACTGAGATTTGAGCGAAACCAGCATGCAGGGTTCTCAGTGATA
Source organism: Pseudotsuga menziesii (assembly GCA_001517045.1). Classification (NCBI taxonomy): domain Eukaryota; kingdom Viridiplantae; phylum Streptophyta; class Pinopsida; order Pinales; family Pinaceae; genus Pseudotsuga; species Pseudotsuga menziesii. The sequence continues at coordinate 228,474 of LPNX010622254.1, forward strand.
GGATCCAACACACTAAGTTCTTCTGATCCAACTGAGACTTGAGCCAAACCAGCATGGACAGTTCTCAGTGATAGGATCAAACACACTGAGCAGTGAGTTCTGATCCAACTGAGATTTGAGCCAAACCAGCATGGAGGGTTTTCAGTGATAGGAACCAGCACACTAAGTTCGTCATGGTTTTGTTTTTAAGTAAATTCTTGCTCTTTATTCTGTGGGAATGAGATACAATGAGATACAATTGATGTAGTTAAGTTTAAGGTGAAACTTTGAATATACAATCTTGGTTGTAGTAACCTTAGTTATAAGTAGTTGTAGTCTACTGTTCTGTCAAGTGTGTATTCCATTCTTCTGTAAATTGTTATTCTGATATTGATATAAATAGAATTCATTTATAGTAAGTAAAATACTTTTTCATAAAATACATATAACAGTGCTATAGATGGGCACTTATCCTTTTTTATGTGAGGCAATTTAAGACTCTTTACAACAACAAAAAAATCTAATTTTATTATTTGTTTTTTTTACTTCATCTCATCATAACAAAGTGGAACAAACTGATTACAATTGTATAATAAAGTGGGACAAATTGAATGAATTTTATTTTATTCAACAAAGAAAAAAAAGTGAATGCTGAGCTCATAACTTTAAGCTTTTCTTTTCTTCAATTCCAGTCTTATATTACATTAAAAATAGTATATTGTTATAAACATTGAAAAGGTCGGTCGGACAGAAAGAGTGGAACTTCTGATAACAATACGGTTGGGCCTTTTGGTAAAAATAGCATAGGACCTGGGAATTACTGAACATGTATGACATCCGATCCTGCCATATGTCAAAAGTTGTCTCCAAAGATTCAAGCTGTACATGATTCTCAAGCTATTATGAGAATTTCACGATGTGGTCTGGAAATAGCTATAGCCGCAAGCTGTACAGACAGACCCTTATAAAAAGATATTTTAACCAGGGACCAACAAGCTTTGCTCTAAGTCAAGAACTCAATGGAATAGCATGTCATTTGGGTTAAACCTTGGTAGGTAATCTGAAGTGGTTAAGCCAGTAAAGTAGTCTTGATAAGAATCAAAAAAATTTAAATGGTCTAAGTGAGAGAAGGGGTTTTGTAGACCTTCCAGACTGGAATTAAATACTGATTGTGGCTGCTGCTGCGAGAAATTTTCCACTCTGAAGCTACTCTGAACTTCTTCTTTCTCTGAAATTGGATCTGAAGATGATGATGGCTTGGAACTGCTAGAATCCGTATGCAATCTTGAAACTAAGTCGGTTGAATTGTAATTTGTCCATTGGTGGTTGATGGAGGAAGGAATTGAATTGAAAGCTATATTCTGCACTGGAGCCTTCAGCGTGCTGCCATTGAAATGGCTTGTTGTGTTTTGGAAGGAGTCGTTCTGCAAATTGATGTTGGCATTCATCGGATAAGAACCAGGCGGAACTGCGTTGTGGCTTGTTGGAGAAGGTCCCAATTTCCTCAGATTGTCAGAAGATGGGTTGTTCTGTTCAATGCCGCTGTGCTCAACTTCAGTTGAGGCAGGCTGATTCTCCATGTCCTTTTCATCGATGGCTTCCATCGGTGCATCCATAGGGCCTTCCTTTTGCTCTAGTGCTAATTTCTCAGCACTGATCTTTTTGTTGTATATTCGACAGAGTACCCAATCATCCAACTGCATTAAGAAGAATAGTTTCAGTCAGTATACACAAAAGAAAAAACAGAGCAGACATTGAAAATATAGAATCCAGTCCCTAACTTATTTTTCATTCTCTTAATAGTTTCAAAAGCCCAATGCAAGGAAAGGATATACAATTCCAGGTCTTTAGGCCTTGGAGAACTGATAAAGAAAACCATAATTCTTCCTATTAAAAATGCAAATCCAAGCATTTCATTGACAATATCTCTGATTGAGAAATCAATGATTCACACCCAATATCTTTTATTGCTATTCCAATCCAAATCTCAAACAATATCTCTGTAATTGAGGAATCAAGCATTTAACCCAATATCCTTATGGTTAATGCCCATATACTCGATCTCTGTAATTGAGGAATCAAGCATTTAACCCTATATTCTTATTGCTAATGCCCATATACTCAATCTCTGTAATTGAGGAATCAAGCATTTAACCCTATATCCTTATTGCTAATGCCCATATACTCAACTCTGTAATTGAGGAATCAAGCACTAAACCCAATATCCTTATTGCTAATGCCCATATGAGTATAGGATGGAAGAAAAAAAGAAGAAAAGGGGAAATACTAATGTAAAAGATCATCCTCCTGACAACAACCACAGGCAACAGAGGAACCACAAGAAAACTAGCCTATGTTGTCAAAACTGCCGACTCAAAACACAACAAAGAGGATATAGACCAACTTACTCTTAAGCTTCCTTTCTTCCTTGCAGGCCTGCTAACATCAGCAAGACGGTATTCATGCATGATCCAATTTGTCTTTGAGCCTTTGGGTGCTTTCCCAGCATAGAAAACAAGAGCCTTCTTGATACCCACTCTCTTCTTTCCTCCTTTAGCATTGATGGGCTTATCAGCACCAGTAGCTTTCCAGTATCCAGAGCCAGCGGCCCTATTAGGCCTTGATCCATTTGGGTACTTTCTATCGCGGGGAGTGAAGAAGTACCATTCCTTCTCTCCAAACAGGGCTTTGTCTGTAAACAATAAAAGAAAACAAAAAGCTCATTAGTAAGTCCTGAATTCCATCTGTTTACACACTCTAGAATCTGTTTAGATACACAAGTATAAGCCTTAGAGAAAAACAAAAAACAAAGAAATACCTGGAAGCTGCCATGGATCATATTTGTAGAGATCCACCTCTGCTATTATAGGAACAGGAATGTTCTGCGAGGCTGCCTTCTTGCACAAGTAATGCACAACCAGCTCTTCATCTGTAGGGAAGAATCTGAATCCTGGAGGCAACTGTAACTCAGCTTCTGCATTTCTTCTAACCATGTTTAGATCTTCTTGTTCAGTACTCTCAATCCTCTGACCTGCTTTTGCTATTGCTGGTCCTTTTAATTCTTTTCTCCGGCTGTAATGTCTTATATAGATATATTTCGCTCTGTCCTCTGAACTCCTGTTGCTACGGCTGGTTCTTTTAATTCTTATCCCCAGCCTTGTATCTTATATAGACAATTCACTCTGCCTTGTGTCGCAAGCAATGTTTCTTCGTGGAACCAATTGGTTGTAGGCTGTCTCTGTTCGCTGAGTCCGATGAATCTGAAGCGTAGATAGGATTAATGACATATATAAACTACTCTGTGGGCTCCCACACATTGGCGATAAACCTCACCATAAACCCCCAAAATAAATGAATTGAATCGATCCACAGTCAAATCTGAACGCTTAAGACCGACATAAGACCACCGCCACGAAGTCAAATTTACCCACGTGCAGGCCCCAACAACCCACTATCCCATAAAATCCATGACCGCAGCCTTGGATCCAGAAAATTCAATCGGATTTCGATAGCCAGGCGCTTAACCCGTGAGCACATTCTCCTCGTGCGGATGCCCGGTAAGTGCAACTCAAATATATGCAGCCGCTAAGGCGGTGACTACAGTCTACCAGTTTTACCCTTTTTGACGTCCGTTCGAGTCTCCTCGTCCGACACCGAGCCCCAGAAAACAACACGTGCGCTTAGCACCGCATTTGCTAACGGAGTTTCAAACGGTATTCCATCACCGTGACGAGAAAACGGATGTGATATGAACGAATGTTAACGGCGGCTTATTATTTTTTTATTTCACCAACTTGGGAAAAAAAAAAAAAAAAACCTTTTACAGCGGAACGCGCATGACAATGACGTCATCATCACTATCAAATTTTATGGGAGCCCAGAGCGTTGCCGCCAGGTTCGATGAATTGGAACACCGCCGACGTGGCTCCGGCGCCCTTTTCTGAGAACGTGCGTAAATTCAAGTGTGAATCCCGACTGCCTGAACGTGATCATCGCGCCGCCTCTTCCCAGTTATCGTTGGCGGCGGCCGCGACACGTGTTCGGTACCCTCGTTGCCGAGTGAGAGGTCAGGAAGCTTCCGAATCACCAGTAAATGGATATTATTTTATTTAATTGCAGTCACGTCATTGCTGACGTAAAAATGTCGGAGCGTGGAGTCGGTCCAGCTCAAAAAGTTGCCACCCGATCGTAACGCCCAATTATGCACGAACGGATCTCCACGTCAGCAGAATTTGGATGTGGATCGGCCGTTTGTGCTTTCTGACGTGGAAGTTTCGGGAATCTTGGAGTGGCATACACTCCATCTGCGTAGGACGTGGCCAGTAATGTTTATCTGCATCTGTGAGCTGCATGGAATAATAATTGTGATCGATTGGGCGCAAAGTGCTTTGAAGGTTGATAGAAAATCGGGTAATTTGTTATATTCTTTATTAATTACGATTATTTCATTTATTAATATAATTTAATATCATCAAATATTCCTTTCAATAAAATAATAATACTAAAATCACGTGGCTCAATGTAAAACAAAAATATATAAATCTTACTTACTTAAAGACAGATAAGTGCATTACAGCTTTGTTTCACCATTCATAAAATATAATCTTGTAAAATTATTTTTCTATAAAATTTAACATTTATTTTATTTATTGTTAAATTAAAAATTAATGGTTAATTAAATAATATTTTTAAATATAATACTTATATTATTTTTTTAAATATGCGATGTAAATATGAAACTTACTTTACACATTTTTAAATATGCGATGTAAATATTAAACTTAATTTACACATATTTTACACCTACAATACTGAGAAATATTGTAAATAAATTTTAAATGTATGTCACTCTAACCGCTTTATCATTATCCCACGAAATCATAATATTTAAATTTAAAATGCATGGAATAAGCCTCTTCACCATGTATTTATCTTTGCCTTATCTTATCATTTTTTAAACATTAATTTTGTACATTAAATAGAGTTTTATATTTGAAAAGCATCATGATACCTTGTCCCTTTACCAACTTTTTATGATACCTATCACATTGACATGACTAGCATTAACTTCAGCCATTGCATTGTTTTTTTGGTTTGAATCTCGATATTTTCCTTTGTTTTAAAATCTTATAAACATATATATCTATTTTATTAACTAATAATAAAAAATAAAAAAATAAAATAAAAATCAGAGCCACCAAATGGCAATGAACTAATAATAAAAAATGGAAAGGTAACTCATTTGGTGGTCCGATTGGTGCAAATGGTCGGGTGAAAAGGTGACTTCTTAAAAAATAGAAAAGACATTAACCAGATGGCAATGTTTTGGACTAATAGCTCTCTTGCTTTTAGATGGAAGTTAGAGAAACAATAAAATAAATACATTTGGTTAAATTGTCTAGGTAAATTCAAATGAAATAGAGTTGATTTTAACGGAATTATTCTCAAATTCTAATTGAATAATCACAAATCTATAAAAAGATCAAAATAATTTATAAGCAAGTTGCTTATTATTAAGTTAACATTAAAGATGTACTCAATTTCAGTGCAAATTGTTTAAAGTTAAATTATTTTCTCTCTCAAAGAACTAAAAACTCTACAAAATTGAATAAATTTGTTCCAACGGTTTATTTATTTTAGTATTATGATGTGTTTTAAAAGATTCCCCACAAAGTTCAACATAAATAATATCCAAAGTCAAAGAAAATTTACAAACCAAAAAATTATAAAAACATAATTAAGAAAATGTCTACACCCACTCAAATATTTGAATCAGAATCTTCAACTATGCTTGTCATAGTTCAAACAAATATAACATAACATCAAATGGACCGATCTCAATTTAAATGAAAACCAAAGCCGATGGTTTAAGCTTGAATTGAAAGGTTCTCATAAAATTAATTAGCTCTTTAAATTACATGGGCTTGTTTCAAAGGCTCCTATGAAAAATACTCTCTTAAAATTAATCAGCTCTTTAATTTCCATTTGTATATTTTAATTGAAAATGTGCTTATCAAAACAAGAGCCAACCACAAAGTGGCAATATGGCTAGACGACATGTTTTCTAAATTTTTTAAAATAAATTATTGTGAGGACTCTTTGATTCAACAATGTTTAATGTTATATTCATAAAACATTTTTTTAAGGGAGTGAGCTAAATTCTAGACCATTTACACTTGCAAGCTGTAATTTTAATAATTCTTGCTCAATTTTGGTCAGAATTTTAGCCTGAAAAATGGTACAAATGGTTTAGAGTTTAGCTCACTCCATCATTTCACATTCATTGGATTTATGTTCAATATAAAACTAATTATAAAGTATACAACTTAAATATCTTATAGTACCATGATTCTAAAGAAAATCTAGTGTATCTTTTTATTATTGCCACACTTTTTACTTTATTTTTGGTAAGTTTTTTTATCCATATATTATATGACTAGCTTTTGCTTGATAGATAAAAAATTAATTAAAATTTTAAATGTATAAAACTTTAATATTTTGTATCATAAAATTTTGACAATTTAATTCAAAATACCAAATTTATTATTCAAAATGCATTCAACTTTATATTACATAATAAATAATATTTAACTTTACTCATATTAAATTATTAAATTAAAATCAATACGTTTTAAAATATAATTTTTGAAATATCTAATTTTAAACTTAAAATCAATACACAAATCAAATAAAATAATAAAATTTAAACTTAAATACATAAATATTATAAAAAATTGATTCTATAAAATTTTAATATTTATATATCATCAAAATTTGAAAACTTATAGCAAAAGTTTGCTCCTAATGAGAAAGTGTCACAAATCGACCCTCGAGTTTTTGATTCGCAGCAACGAGGCACGAGCAGCGAGCTAGGGCACGAGCACGAGCAGAGGCTCTCTGAAGAGAGGCATGGCGGCGCCTGGGGAAGGGGAGGACGCCCCCCCCCCCTTCGATTTCAGATGAGGATGCCTTCAGAAGGCTCCTCCAAAGCAGAAGCAAAAAGATCTCTCCCCCGGTCATTCCAAAATTCATCAAGAAGCTGGAGGAAATCCCTGAAATCACCCTTCCTAAAGATAAACCAATGAAAATAGCCCTGGCTCTGGCTAAGAGAGGCCTAGTGGGCCAGTTCATGGGATTATGGCCCTCAGCCAAGACCACAGATGACTGGATACAGAGGAACTGGAAGCCCAACCTGAAACATGGTGTAACCTGTTACCCCGTTGGGAGAGGGTTTTTTGTGTTTGAATTCATCCCAGAAGAAGACCGAGATTTAATCTTCAGGAATGGCCCCTACTTTATGGGAACGCAGGGCCTATATTTGAACAAATGGACACCAGACTTTGACCCCACGATCGACCTCCCCAAAGAGGTGCCAGTGTGGGTCAGGCTCCCCAATCTCCCAGTGCATTGCTAGGACTTTGACTCTCTGAAGAGAATAGGGAACAGAATCGGCCACTTCATTGATAAAGCCGATAACAAAGGACAATACTCCTGCGCCAGAATCTGTGTTGAAGTGGATCTTGAGGCCGGCCTACCTGAGGCAGTCAAACTAACAGTTGGATCCTGGACCCACTACCAGAAATTAGACTACGAGCACTTGCCCTTCAAATGCAAGAACTGTCAAGAACATGGCCACTTCCAAAGATACTGTCCCAAACTGGCTGCTGAAAAAGAAGATGCGGAAGGATGGCAGAAAGCTAAGAAAGGGAAAACTTTCAGCAACACCAAAAACAAGGAGAAAACGATCCAAGAACCTCCAAAGGAAGGCAACTCATCACCCAACCTTTAGGAAACTTCTAATGATGTCCAAAACCCCGCACATGGTTCAGAAGCTGGCGAAATTCGGGTGACACAAAGCCCAAGGGATCCAGCCCTTCAACCAGCTGCCTCCAGTCTGCCAAAGGAACATACTAAACTGAGCTCGGAAACAGGAGCTGATTCCTCTGAGGAAGGTGACACTGAAGCAAGTAGTCCGTCAGTCTCTCCAAACCAACCAAAGCGTGGACGGAAGCCTGAGAAGAAAAGAAGGGAAGAGCAGTCCTACAAGGATGTAGTTCAAGGCTCACAGCACACCATTCCAGAAATGATGAACACCAGATCGGGGATGAAGCTAGGGAAAACCCCGAAAGGGGGCCACCCCCCTCAACCAGGTAAATAATGCAATACGTCTCCTGGAACTGCAGAGGACTAGGCAGCTCTCTAAAAGAAGAAGCTATAAGGGATTTAGTAAGAGTACTGAAGCCGGAAGTCCTCCTAATCCAGGAGACGAAAATGGAGGAGGAAGCTCTCCTCCGTGCAAGGAACTCGTTTTGGAAGAAAGGCCCAGGCAAGGCAGTGAGCGCTAGAGGAGCCTCGGGAGGCTTGGCAACTTTTTGGGACTTTGCAAAGCTCTATCTTGTAGAAGAAGAAGGCACCACGCACTGGCTATTCACCAAGCTGTACCATAAAGACTCCGGTCACTTCGTAAGTATTTTCAATATGTATGTTCCTGTCTTATTTGTGGAAAAAAAAGAGTGCTGGGATTCTTTAAAAAAATTTATAAACTAGCATAACCCTGAGAATCTAGTTGTTGCTGGAGACTTAAATGTAACCCTTGCACTGGCGGAAAAAAAAGGGGGATCAATAGTCCGAGATCCTGCCAGAGAATGGGTGCAAGACTTGATGTTGGATTGGGACCTTGTAGATATCACCCCTGACAGAGGAAAGTTCACTTGGTCCAATAAAATATTTGGACCTGGCCACATCGCTGCCTGCCTAGACCGGTTCCTTATTCATTCCTCCTTCCTTACTCTTGGCCTCGTGGCATCCTCTAAGATCCACATGCATTACACCTCCGATCATAAACCAATCTCGCTCACCCTTTCCCCTGAAGCTCAGTTAGGTCCCATCCCCTTCCGATTCAGTCCACTATGGGTAAATCAGGATGGCTTCCTTGACATTGTGAACAAATCCTGGAATGAACCGATTTATGAGTCTCCCTTCTTTGTCTGGGAAGGAAAACTTAGAAGGCTCAAAACTGATCTGAAAACTTGGGCTAAAGGTCTAAGATCCCCTACAGATGAAAGGAAAAGAATCCAGAAGGCTCTGGAATGGCACCAACTGGCCATGGAAGAATCCCCTATCACCCTTGCCTTGCTCAATCGGGAAGTTGATCTCCAAAGGAAGTACCACAAAGCTTGTAGAGAGGAGGAATCCTATTGGAGAGTCAAATCAAGAACGCTCTGGCTTCAAGCTAGAGACAAAAACACCACTTTCTTTCACAAGCAAGCCCAAGCTAGGAAAATCTACAACTCCATCAATGAAATTCAGATGCAAGACCAAATAATAAAGGACTTCAACGGCATTAAGGAGGCTGCCCACTCCTTTTTCAAAAAGCTTTACTCTGCCCCGGACCTGGAACCGGTGGATCCGAACTCCTACCCTCTCTCAGAAATTCCAAATCTGATAAGTGAAGAGGACAACCAACTACTGAACAATCCTGTGAGTATTCGTGAAATAAAAAAAACCCTCTTCAATATGGACCCGGACAAAGCTCCCGGGCCGGATGGATTCACAGCCCGGTTCTATTTCTCTTGCTGGGACATAATTAAAAGGGACTTGTACAGAATGATCAAGAAGGCTCAAATCTGCACCAAGTTGGGAGGCAACACTAATTCCTCTTTCCTGGCTCTCATTCCAAAAGAAAAAGGAGCCAAGAACTTCAATAGATTCCGGCCAATATCCCTCTGCAATACAGGATACAAAGTCATAACCAAAATAATGGCCAACAGACTCAAAAAAATTCTGCCAAAATTGATTCCAGAAAACCAAGGTGGGTTTGTTAGAGGTAGACAGATTCTGGACAATATAATTTTAGTCCAAGAAGCCATTCATACCAGCTACAGGGAAAAAGAGAAAGGAATGGTAGTTAAGTTGGACTTAGCCAGTGCTTTTGACAGAGTCAAGCATGACTTCCTCTTTGCTGCCATGAGAAATTTCGGGCTCAATCAGAATTTTATTCAGTGGGTTAAAGCCTGCAAATCAGCTCCCTGGATAGCTCCGTTGATTAATGGTCGGCCTACCAATTTCTTCCAGGCCTCAAGAGGATTAAGGCAAGGCTGCCCTCTCTCTCCAGTGCTCTTTGTTATCCAAGCTTCCGTTTTAAGTTTCCAGCTGAATAGAAGTCTCCAAAACAGAGCTCTCTCCGGCATAAGAATAGTTCCCAAGGTCAAGGATTTAAACCACGCCCAGTTCGCTGATGACACTCTGTTATTGGGAGCGGCCAACCTCAAAACAACCAGGAATTTCAAATCAGAACTTGACTGCTATATGAACAGCTCTGGAAGTGAAATAAACTTCCATAAAAGTAAGATCTATGGCTGGAACTGCTCCCCCCTCGAAATGCTGAACATATCTCGAATCCTTGATATGGAAGGCATCTCATTCTGGGATACCTTTACCTATCTGGGCATTCCTATTTTTAAAGCTTCCCCTAAAGTTGTCCACTGGCTGCCCCTTCTGGACAAGCTCAAAAACAAAATTCAAGCTTAGGGAGCAAACTGGCTCAACAAGGCAGGTAAAATTATTTTGATTAATGCTGTCCTCACCAGTCTTCCTATTTATCAGTGTTCAGTTCTGTTAGCACCCAAAACCATTACGAACAAGATTGAAGAGCTGCTTAGGCGCTTCCTCTGGGAGGGGGGTCGAAATAATGAAAAGAAGCTGCATCTTGTTAGCTGGGACAAGGTCACAAAGCCAAAGCTGGAGGGGGCCTTCAAATCAGAGATGTGGCCACCCAAAATCTAGCCATGGGTGGCAAAATCCTCTGGAACATGATTTCTGGCAAGAATACTTGGAGCAAGCAGATCCTCCGAAAAAAATACTTCACAGGAAACAAAAAAAGGTTCCTTGAAAAGCCCACAAAAATGCAGACTGGATCTCCGATCTTCTTACTATGCAAAAGAGCCCTGCCTTACTTCACAGCCAAGCTCACGTGGATACCTGGAAATGGAGCAAATATAAAAATCTGGGAAGATTCTATACTTGGAGATCAGCCACTGAATAGCCTGAACGAGCTGAGGAACATCAAAGCATGGCTTACTGGCAACAATTACAGCACGCTGTGGGATATTTCCTCATGGGAAACGATGATAAAGAATCCTGGGTAAGCTGGAATTTGGGAGATTACCCGGACGAGCTCAAGCAGGAAGCGCTGAAGCTGTTGGATATCCTCCAAGGGAAATCACCCATTACTGCCAGATCTAAAGATAAATGGGGTTGGGGCTCTGGCACAGGTAAATATTCAGCATCTACTGGATATGCTTCGATTCTGGAGCGGCCTTGGGCTCCCCCCAATCCTGCCCCGTGGAAAGCTCTATGGAACTACCTGTCCATCCCGAAAATTGATATCTTCATCTGGACATTGCTTCATAATAGCATTCTCACCAATGACAATCTCAAGAGGAAAGGTTGGGTTGGGCCTTCTCGCTGCCCATTGTGCAAATGTGCTGAAGGAAATGCAGATCACTTGTTCATAGCCTGCGATTTTACCCAAGAGGCCTGGAGAATAATGCTTGGTCCTATCGATATCAGTTTACCCAACTCACTCGTGGAGATGGTAAGTCGCTGGCTCCTCCTTTATCCCTACGACCTGAGCAAAAAGAATCTTATCAAGACCATGTGGATGTGGATCCCCAAGTTCCTGTCTTGGAAAATTTGGTTGGAGAGAAATAATAGAATATTCAAGGAAGAAAGCAGGGTCCCTGCCCAAATCGCTGTCAAAGCCCGGGTCATGCTGTCTGAAGCGTTAAACACAAAGGCTCTCAAAAGCAACACTTCCCCACTCTCTGCTGAAGAAGAATGATGGTTTAAGGAGTTTCAGCTAGCTCATCACAGCAATGAAGCCATAAACTCACCCCATAAGTCAAACTGGGAAATCAGACTGGCTGAAATGGAATTCATCAAGTGGAGATCAGTGCTAAATGAATGGTGTATTTTCTTTGACGGGGCCTCAAAAGGGAACCCCGGTCAAGCTGGAGGAGGAGGTATTATTTTTTAGCCATCTGGCAATCTCCATTTGTCCTACGCATGGGGCCTAGGACAAGCTTCTAACAACCAAGCTGAATTCCTGGCACTGTGGCAGGGCCTAATTCAGGCAAGGAAGTTGAACATCCAAAAGCTTAATATCTTCGGTGACTCCAGGCTGATCATTAAAGTGGTTCATACCAAGAAGTTGCCTACGGACATTTATCTTGCCCAAATTTACAGGAAAGTCCGTCTCCTCCTCTCAAACTTCAGAATTTATAAGTCTCATCATGTGTTAAGGAACCTAAATAGCCTTGCAGACGCTGAAGCCAACTGTGGCGCTCTTCTGAACAAAAGCCAGCTAATTGTCAATGGAGGAAGCTCAAATTACGCGATCCCATAATGATAAGGAAAGGAAGTTCACCAAGCACAGAAGTTGTAAGGGAATTAAGCTGGAAAGGAAGATCAGTACAGGGAATTAAGCTAGAAAGAAAGATCAGTATAGTGTATCCGAACATGCTATGTAAAGGCCCTAGCAGCCCATTTGCCCGTCTTTATTTAAATTTTAACCGTTTTTGTAAAAAAATAAAAATTGAAAACTTAATTAAAAGTATAACTTAAATAAACTTAATTTAAAATAGAATTTTATTATTCAAAATATATATTATAAATAATATTTAACTTTATTTATATTAAAATCAACCTATTTTAAAATATAATTTTAATTAATATATAAATATAACAATGGAACATAATTGTTAGTCCTCTTTAAAATATTGAAGTTAAAATCAAATTATAATTTAAGAAAATGTAATATGCAATCTCATATATATTTGGATTTGGGAGCTTGAACCTTCAACATCAATATTAAAAGATATTTGGATTTCAACTCTAACCAAATTAGCTACCCCTCCCAGCTAATAGTATTTTTTTAAGACATAACTACTAATTATATCATATAAAAAAAGATTTATTGGAGTTACCCCTCCGACCTAATAATCTTTAATAATCTTTAATTGTTTTTAAAAGACATAACTAACTAATTATATCATTTTAAAAAATAATTTATTAAAATTTGAATACACTTTATATATACAACTTCCTACCAATTTTATGAATAAATGATCAATATACTTTTTTTCAAATAGAAATGATCAATATACTTTATAATATAAAAATAGTAAATTGAAGATGACCCACATTTTGTGGATTCATTTAATCTTTCATATCTTTCCTGCAATGAAGTCAACAAAGTGTTACTTCCTATTAAATTTCTTCAAGTCAATCAATCAAAGTGCTAGCTTCCTATTAAATTTCTTTTAGTTCTTTGGAAGAGATACTAGCTTTGGTTCGGCCTAAATCAAGTCTCTAGCTTCAACATCAAAGAAATGTACGCTCACGCCATTAGTTTCATGGATTAATTAGTGGAAGCAAACCCATGAATGCATATTACTCAGGTGAGAATAGACCTTTCACTAAATACTGAGCAGTAAGCCATAAGAAAATAGATAAGGTTGTGACATCTATTAATTATATCTAAATAAGTAATATGACCATACAAATTCAAAACTCTGATTAAAAAATTAATGCTACAGAATTGCACGGCTCTCCGTTTATGTTTCATGATTTTGATTACCATCAGAGGTTAAACCACTTTTGATAGTGCAGATGAGCATAATTAGAAAATATAATCAAATTATTAGCATGACTTACAATGACACGAACATATGTTAGTTACTTATAGAAGGTTGAATATAACCATTAAAAAACTTCAAGCTCACCAAACACCGTGTAAACATTAACCACATTGTAACATACCCCAAAAGCCTAAATAGATTCTCCAAGTGGCAACATACAAATTGCTTCTTTTATATACATTTACTCACACCAAATAAAACAAACTTATATTTTACTAAACCATAACCTTTCTTTTGAGATTAAAAAACTACAAAATACAATCACTTTAACATTAATCTACATAAGCAAATCTTATTGAAAATTATAATAAGATACAACTGTTACATTAGTCGTGAGACTATCCTTTGAATGAGATAACGATTACACATTAACCCTGTCCTTTAATTGTAGTTAACACCCTACATAACAAGGTACCACACTTTGTGCTTGATCTCCTGGGTGCAACCATCAACAATGAGACACAAGTCTCCATTTGGACGCAGCTTCTATAGCCACCACTTGAAGTCATGCAACTCAACATGCATATTAGTACTAGATATCAACTTATAAATCCAAGAATATAAGCTTCACAATAAACTTAAGAAAAAGATAAATTGAATCCATAAACAAAGCTAACCACTTCAATTGTATCTTTTAGCTTGGGTGACTCAAAGCATGTCTACGACTTTCCTCCCAACCATAGGCTTCATTTGACGTATGTTTGTCCATCTAAATCCACCCACGAGCTGGGTGACGAATCCATTAGGATAAAGTTATAGAAATAGATGCTTCCTATGCATTTTGTAGATCCACGTCATGCCTTTGGAAGCTATGCAGAGCATACATGATACTAGTCTTGAGAACATAAGAGTCGACGATATTTATAATCAGCAGTTTTTTTTTTAACTGAATACGAAAATGCCAAAAGTTATATTTGCAACTTTTATATTAGTTAGGAATAAAACACGGGAATTGAGTTTATATATATGTTTAAGCTACAATTTCCATACAATGGGTAACGAATTCAATGTTACGAAGCATATGGCATATGGAACAATACTTTGTGAAACTGGTATATGGCATATGTACATTGAACAACTGATCTAGGAGGATATTGGTGGCCACCCACCTATTCCACTTGGACCCCCACCATAGTTTTATTTCAGTTTTTTAGTTTCCTTAATCGTAGCACACTTTATTATTTTTGGCAATTTTTTGGGTCCTAAACTTCTGGAGCCAATTTGAGGCCCTAAACGACGTTTTTTCAGCATCGAATGGTCGGGCAAATATGAGTCATTTACGGTCTCAAAATTTGTTGGTCATGGATGTAGTTCTTGAACAAACATTTCTAACAATGTATCATGCGCATCAAACGGAGGTAGTATGCTAAAGTTACGGCCCCGAGAGATTGATGTACCAAGTTACCCAACGAGGCCCACATTCTGGCATTTCACCTCCTAGGGTTAGGTTTTTGGATGTGTAGGGTTTCCATTGTTTCTCAATAATATATAGACCTTCGAGCTTCATTGTAACACAGATTTCAGAAGCATGTAACCACCACATCTCTTCTCAAAGATAAGCTACCAACATTCTAGCTAGTTTATTTCCATTCTATATGTAAACAAGTTTCAGTTCTTTGATTAATGAAATGAAGTGTTATTTACACTGCATCTTTATTTCTATGATTATTTGTGTATTCTCTTGCATTACTGCATAAATCCGGATCAACAACACAGATAGCTCCCACATCTATAATCACAAATGTATTCAAGTATTACACCTGGATATATAAAACATTGTCAAGGATTAGAATGCATATGTAGATTGGTTCCAAATCTGTAATGGAAATTCAAAATGCAACCCAACAATGTTAGGTCGACACACAAAACATAGTCAATATATGCGATCTCAGACATAATGAGTTAAAAAACGCACTCAAGATATATGATCTAAGGCAACATGAATTATAAAATGAAAAAGATATATGATCTAAGGAAACATTTTATATGATCTAAGGAAACATGAATTATAAAACGAAAACCAAACATTGGAAGTGCGCAATGATGGAAACATGTAGGAATCACGAGTTCAAACACAATCCGAGTATATGATCTTATCTCCGAAAGGAATATCAGATCTTAAATAAATCCAACAGACACATGATCTCAGGCATTGTGAGTTATAAACCTAAACCAAGCGCTTAACAATTTTCAAATGCTGGCATTTTGCAGGTGTTAAGAGTTTAGACATATTCCAAATTATATGATCTCAGATATGAATGGATCAGATCATAATAAAACAAGAAATATCCAACATCAAAACTCAAACGATCCATAAAAAATCAAACCATCATTCTTATCGTATAAAAACAAGAACAATTTGAAATTGTGGAGATCATAGTTCCAAATGGAGGAAAAATCACAATAATTAAATTGAAATTTATCAAGGATTAATCTACAAATTTTGGATAGGACTTGCATATTATATTTTCAAAATAAAAATTTACATAATGTAAATTTTTTTCAGTTAATAGTCAAAGTTTTATAAACTCTTACCATCCTTCTACTAGATTTGGTTAAACTCTTACCGACATTCTATTGGATTTGGTTGACCTTTGAAATGGGTTTAATGTGACTAAAGGAGCTGTGTGATTGCTCATACCTTCTTATGTTTCAAGGTTTGACTGGCGTAAAATTTGTAGAAATTTTGTCGTTGTTTTTTTCTTTTCAAGAGGCCTGAAGAGAAGAGTATGGTTGGGAATGGTTTTGACTCAGGCTTCCCTTCAGGTCACCAGTGTTGAATACCTCCTTCAAGATCGCCAAATAATCTCCATGATGGAATCATAATCGCCATCAGAACGTTTGCTTCATGTTCGTCTATTGCCTATTGAGCCAAGCACACAGATTCGTTTTAACATAAGGAGAAAGAGAGAGAGTGTTATTCGTGCTACTGTTCACGCACCTTGACCTGTAAGGCCTAAAATGTTTACTACAGTATTGTTGGTTAGTGAAATAAAAAAAGAGTGTCAACGGAAAAATCACTATGCATTTCTCCCTATATCTCATGGTGTGGCATGATTAGAGCTACATTCAGGGTAGCTTGCTTTTTCTCAATGGGATTATGCCTGCATTTGAACAAGCTGATGAAAAATGTGAAGGCTGCATGCACCACTTGTGAGCGAGATTTATCACCATGTTGGCAAGCGGTAGTGATTTCAACAAAGTAGTAGGGTAACTAGCTAGATAAACTCTACAAACCTAAAAAAATTGAATAGCTAGTAGCATATTCCTAGTGATATGTAAGCTATAACTTTATCACTGTTTCATTTTGTGCTAGCCAACTATGAATCCTCTCACGTTCATCCTCTACACTTGGATTTGTGGACTATACTATATTGAAGAAATTGATGGATATTATTTTGAATCTTAGAACTACCTTTATATTGATGGCCTGGTAGTAAATACAAAAAAATCATAGAAGCTAAAATTAGTTTGAGAGAAAGAAATATTAAACACATTGAAAACACTTGATTCACAGTCTCGAAACCATTAGAAAAGAATAATTTGGCTTCAGATTAATTGAAACCAAAGAGAATTTATCTAATGAAAGTTCTAATAGTTCCTTTGGTTAGACTACCCAACCGATTTTCAATCTTCTTCCAAAAGGCCATCGCTTCTTTAAAGGGATTTGTAAGTTCCTCCTAATATTTGATGAACATCTCACAACTTGCTTAGAAAAAATGTTTTCAAGTAGACAACTTTGGAAGCCTAAAGAAAAACACAACTGCGGAGAAGGAATCCCTCCAATGATCCCCACCTAACTTGGTAGTGTCAAGGAGCCACAGGTGTGCCCCACACAGGTTGCATGCACTGCATCCTTAATCGGCTAGGAAGGTTCCCTAGGTGGGTTGCATGTAGTGGATCCCCCATCGACTAGGAGGTCTCAAAATTATTGATTAATATTACCTAGGTTTAATGCACCATATTACAATAGTATACCATTGTGAGTACATACAAACAAACCAATTTTTAATAATTATCACAATGCCTGCTTACATCAACTGGTCACTGGGTCTTGGGACACAAAATCCATACTAACGTCACCTACACAGAACGAATAGGAGACAAGTTAAATAAAAATTTAAATAATGTCAAAAATATAATGATTCCAAACTATAGAGAAAACATTTAAAAACCAAAAAAAAATGAACCTACCTCCTGAATTAATCTACCTACGTGAATCATATATATCCCTTATTGGGGACATAACAACTCAAAGTGAATGATGTTATCTTTTTAAAGAAAAAATTCATAATATATTTCTTAAGAAAATAATGGTGTTATCTTTTTAAAGAAAAAATTCATAATATATTTCTTAAGAAAATATTACATCTAGTTCGGATGTTTTTAGCATTTTTAGTTTGGCTTTCAGTTTCTTTTCGAGTAAACTTTCAGCTTATAAAACCGAGAATTTTTCATTCTTTGCATTTATTGTTTTTTGCAATTATGTTCTTTCCACAAAAGGTAAACACAAAATATATAAATTCAAAACTTTCGTTGAATTGACATGCCATTTTGATTGATGATCTAGTCCCCATTCTGTATTGAAAGGCCTTCTTTTGATAGACCATCCGCTTCCAGGTTGTGTTCTCTAAATATATGAACAAAGGAGATCTCTGCTAATTCCCCCCAAGCTTCTAATATTCTCCACAATAGTTGTAAGATACATGTTTTGATATAAACTTTCCTTGTTCATCCAATTGATTACTAACAAGGGGTCTCCACACACTTTCAATTTAGTTATGCCTTTGTTAAGCGCTAGTTTCATAGTCAACTAAAGTGATGAAATATCTTCATAGTTGTTGGTTCCTTTTCCCGTCCTCACTTTAAAATTTTATTTTTTATTTTTTATGTCAGCTAGGAAAATTAGGCCTCCAATTCCACATAATCCTCTAGAATTCATGGTTTCTACATGAAAGTATGCTTTCGGGTAATCTGCAGCTTCCCTGAGTTTAATGGATCTAGTCCTCTTTTTAGGTGAAGCTTGCAGAAATAAGTAAAGGGTGAACACAGGGTGAATAAACAATGGGTTCCTCTATCTCTTCAAAAATAGTTATGTTCCTTTCCATCCAAACGTTCCAAATCACTATCACGGGAAGGGATCTAAATTCTTCAATAACGCTATTATTGCACCAGTTTTTAAGACTTTCTTCCATGTTTGAACCTGTCCAACAGTTCTTTAATGCATCTGAAATTGCCAATTCCTTCCAAACTTTCTTTGTAAAACTACACTCCTTTGCAATATGAGAGTTTGTTTCCACATCTTATCTGCATAAACAACATCTGTTAAGACCCACACACCTCCTTCTTTGCAAATGATCCCACATGGGCGCTTTGTTCGAAAGGATAAACCATAGAAATACTTTTTCTTTTTGGGAACAATTTAGTTCCCATATTGATTTCCACCACCAAATCTAATACGTTCCCGCAAGAACATTCCCCATTATGGCTTTATATCCCTCCTTAGGAAAATAAATACCATTAATAAAAACATACAGGAACATACTGATGGCACTTGATTTCCATGAACTACAGGAACATACCTGTGAAATCAAATAACAATATTTTAGACCTGGATGGTCATGACTTTATTTATAACATCATAATGTTGTCCATTTGCAAGCACTAAGGAGGATTTCAATCGAACTAAAATGTTTACTACAGGTGCACTTTTTATTGTTGGTTAGAGAAATTAAAAAAAGGAGTGTTAAAGGCAAAATCACTATGCATTTCTCCCTATATCTCATGGTGTGGCATGATCAGAGCTACTTTTAGGGAAACTTGCTTTTTCTCAATGAGATTATTCATGCATTTGAACAAGCTGATGAAAAATGTGAAGGTTGCATGCACTGTCTGTGAGCGAGATTTATCACCATGTTGGAAAGTGGTAGTGATTTCAACAAAGAAGTAGGGTAACTAGCTAGATAAACTCTACAAACCTAAGAAATTTGAATAGCTAGCAGCATATGCCTTGTGATATGTAAGCTATAACTTTATCACTGTTGCATTCTATGCTAGCCAACTATGAATCATGTCGCATTCATCCTTTACACTTGGATTTGTGGACTATACTATATTTAAGAAATTGATAGATATTATTTTGAATCTTAGAACTACCTTTCTGTTGATGGCTTGGTAGTAAATACAAAAAAATCATAGAAGCTAAAATTACTTTGAGAGAAAGAAATACTAAATACATTGAAAACATTTGATTGACAATCCAGAAACCATTAGAAAAGAAGAATTTGGGTTCATATTAATTGAAACCAAAGAGAGTTTACCTAATGAAAGTACTAATAGTTCCTTTGGTTAGACTACCCAATTGATTTTCAATCTTCTTCAAAAAGGCTATCGCTTCTTTAAAGGGATTTGTAAGTTCCTCCTAATATTTGATGAACATCTCGCAACGCAGCTAAGAAAAAACGTTTCCAAGTAGTCAGCTTTGGAAGCCTAAAGAAAAACACAGTTGTGGAGAAGGTTTCCCTCCAATGAACCCTACCTAACCTGACAGTGTCAAGGAGCCTCAAGTGTGCCCCACACGGGTTGCATGCATTGGATCCTTAATCAACTTGGAAGGTTCCCCAGGTGGGTTGCATGCAATGGATCCCTCATCGGCTAGAAGGTCTCAAATTATTAATTAATATTACCTAGGGTTAATGCACCATATTACGACAGTATACCATTGTGAGTACGTACAAATAAACCATTTTTTAATAATTATCATAATGCTTGCTTACATCAGATGGTAGTCGGGTCTTGGGAAACAAAATCCCATACTGACATCACCTACACAGAAGGAATAGGAGCCAAGTTAAATCAAAATTTAAATAATGCAAAAAATAAAAAGATTGATTCCAAACTATAGCAAAAACATTTAAAAACAAAAAAAATTGAACCTACCTCTTGAATTAATCTACCCGCGCGAATCATATATATCGACCACTATCGAGGACATAACAACTCGAAGCAAATGTTGTTGTCCTTTTAAAGAAAAAAATGATAATATATTTCTTAAGAAAATAATGTTGTTTTCTTTTTAAAGAAAAAAAAGGATAATATATTTCTTAAGAAACTAATGTTGTTATCTTTTTAGAGAAAAAAATTCATAATATATTTCTTAAGAAAATATTATATAGTTCGGATGTTTATAGCATTTTTAGTTTGGCTTTCAGTTTCTTTTCGAGTAAACTTTCAGCCTATAAAACTAAAAAAAATTCATTTTTTGCATTATGTTCTTTCCACAAAAAGTTAACACAAAATATATAAATATAAAACTTTTACTGAATTGACTCGTCATTTTGATTGATGATCTAGTCCCCTTTTTGTATTGAAAGGGCATCTTTTGATAGACCATCCGCTTCCATGTTTTGTTCTCTAAAGATATGAAGAAAGGAGATCTCTTCGAATTTTTCCCTTGGGCTTCTAATGTTCTCCACAATAGTTGTAGGATACATGTTTTGACATAAACTTTTCTTGTTCATCCAATTGATTACTAACAGGGAGTCCCCAAACACTTTCTACTTAGTTATGCCTTTGTTAAGCGCTAGTTTCATAGTCAGCCAAAGTGCTGAAAGCTCTGCATAGTTGTTGGTTCCTTTTCCTATCCTTTCTTTAAAAGTTTTATTATTATTATTATCTCATACAGGAAAATTAGGCCTCCAGCTCCACATAATCCTCTAGAAGTCATCGCTGATCCATCAAAGTACGCTTTTGAGTAATCTGCAACTTCCTTGAGTTTAATGGATCTAGTCCTCTTTTTAGGTGAAGCTTGCGGAAAGAAGGAAAGGGTGGATAAACAACGGGTTTCACAAAGAAAAATGGGTTCCTCTATCTCTTGAAAAATGTTTATATTCTTGGCCATCCAAACATTCCAAATCATTATCACTGGAAGGGCTCTAAATTCGTCAGTATGCTATTACTACACCAGTTTTGAAGACTTTCTTCCACATTTTGAACTTGTCCAACAGTTCTTTAATGTATCTGAAATTGTCAACTCCTTCCACACCTTTATAAAACTACACTCCTTTGCAATATGAGAGTTTGTTTCCTCATCCTTTCTACATAAACAACATCTATTAAGACTCGCCCACCTCCTTTGGAAATAATCCCACATGAACGCTTTGTTTGAAAAGATAAACCTAATTTTTTTTTAAGGACAATTTAGTTCCTATATTGATTTCCACCAACAAATCTAACATGTTCCCGCAAGAACATTCCCCATTATGGCTTTGTATCCCTCCTTGGGAAAATAAATACTATTATCAGCCCCATACCAGACCAGTTTGTCTATATTGTTCGTAATTCTTATAGGGTTAAACTTTAGATTTTCTATAAAATCCTCCCAAATGTCTCTGTCCTCCTCGCTTAATTCCAACTGTGCAGCATCCAACTAATTATGACACAGCATAAGACCATCACCAATTACAGAAATAGAAAATGATGTTAGTTGAAGTGCATTATAGTATAATGTATGATTTTATAGAAATAAAACATATTGATCATGAAAGAGAGATGCCAAGATCAAACACGAACGCAACTGATGAAAGCAACTTCTTAATACAGACTCAAAAACTTGTTCGTCTTTGGAGGGCGAAGATCATCATAAGCGCAAACTTACACTAACCAGAGTTTCTAATCCCAGCTGATCACACTAAGTGCAAAGGGAGAGCATACACTACTGGTTTTACAGACTCATTACAAGTGAGATCACTGCTTTTGATCCTAGCTGATCGCTCAAGGCGTAGAGGGAGAGCATACACAGTGCTCAACACAGAGAGAAAATGCAGAAAGCTTACTAGACTCAAAAAACACTCGGTGCTCAAATGAGGGGAGGAGCACCTTATTTATACATATTTTAGCCACTAAACTAGTGACTCGAAACTTACACCTATCGGTAAAGAGACTTGATTCGGATCTCATGGCAGTGGATCAAATCGCACCTTTTTTTGGGTAAGTCACCCAAGCCATGTGAAAGAATCTATAGACTGGCAACTAGACTGGACTTTTTACAAAGTGGAGCTACTATTAGCAGCCCACGACGCTTTCCATTATTCATTGTCATGATGACAAATACATGGGTTTTCTCCACATGTACAACCAATGAATCTATTAGAGTCAGAATCATTATCTAAACCAAATTCGGTATCCGAAAATAAGCAATTTGAGAAGCACTATTCCACATCTAATCCGAGCATGACTTCATTAGGAATACAACAGAATTCTCCTTGAAAAATGGATTCAACTTTAAGGTTTAAAGGAATTCTTCTTGTATGAATTTTATGATCTAAGAGGCAACCATTTTTGTCCATTCTTCTGAATTTTTGCTGAGTAAAAATAGGGGGTTCAAGAGGAGAGTAAGCTCCTCCAAGATGTCACAATTTAAATTTAAACCACATATGATTGTGGTGTGCTACAATCATATCTGCTTGAAGGTACAGAATGAAATTTTCATGTCGTTGAACCCAATCTTTTCTTGGACAGAATTTATCAAGGAAAACTTCTGTCCATCCGAACCATTGTTGTTGCACCAGTGTAGAAGGGTCTCCACAAATTATTATGTCTCCTGGTTCTCTGTAGAACTGCAATATGAGGTTATAACTATTCCATGTTAAAAATCCTGGACCGATATCCACATAATACAATTCTCATCTGTCTGTATAAGCTGTATCAACCCAAACGTGATTAAGCTGTTGAAGTTGGTGCATGGCATTTTATAATCCTTTATAGGCTTGTTTTTCCCATCTCTCCAATATTTGTATTTTCATAGGAGAGGCATTTACTTGTTGGATCAAGGAGAGGGAAAGATACTTATCTGCTTCCTTTTTGTTGGTGCAATTCAAAAAATCTTCTCTTTCTTCCTCTGTCAAGGGATCATTGAAGATCCGAAGTTTAGATTTTTTGTTTGACGAGCTGGATGCTCCATAGCCAAACATGTTGAGGCTAGGTTTCTCCTATAATTCTTCTCTAGTTAGCATATCAACAACACAATTCAGATATCCTGGTTTATATACAATTTCAAAATCAAAGTTTTGCAACCAAAGAAACCATTTTAGAATCCTAGAACTATTTTCTGCCATAAGATTTTCATTCTTGAATATACCAGGCATTGTTTTCAAATCTGTTCTAATAATGAACTTGACAGGTTTTAGATAAATCTTGAAATGGTCTACAGTCTTTTTGACTGCGAGGATTTCCTTATGACTTGACGGATAATTGATTTCTGCATTTTTGAATGCTCCTGAAGCATAGCCGCAGATTTCTTCTTGATCACCATGTTTTTCTATGAGAATACCTCCCCAATCTTTATTGGAGGTGTTTGTTTCAATCACAATTTGACCCGAGCCTTGTGGTAGTGAGAGTGGAGGAAGTTGTTTTACTTTTTCTTTGATTTGCTTTACTGCATCCGTCATATCTTTATTCCATCTTGGGGGATTTTTCTTCAGTCGTTGTTGCAGCCGATGAATGTCATCTGCCTATCCTTTGTAGAATGGCCTAATATAATTTAGGATTCCCAAGAATCTCTGCAATTGAACCTTTTCTAAGATCTGATCAGGAAAGTTAGCAAAAACCTTCAGGACATGGTCTTGGAGGATCACCTGTCCTTTACTTATTTTATATCCTAAAAATTCAATGTCCTTTTTGCCAATTTCCATTTTGGATTTTGAAAAAAACAATCCATGTTTGAAAACCAAAGAATAAAATTCTTGAATATGTTTCAAATGTTCCTGCAGATTGCAGGAACAAATAAGAATATCATCTATGTATACTAATGCCCATTTCTTTTCTCTAAAGATATCTTCCATTCTTTTCTGGAACTCTGATGGTGCATTGTTAATGCCAAATGGAAGGACCTTCCACTGATACTGCCCATGAGGAATGACAAAGGCAGTTTTGTACATGTCTTTTGCTTCAATTCCAATCTGGTAAAAACCAGACTTCAGGTAAAACTTGCTAAAAATGGTGCATCCTGCTATTCTTTGCAACAAACTAGATTTATCAGGCAGAGGGTAACAGACTAGTTCAAGGATCTTGTTCAAGGGTTTAAAATTCACAACCAGTTTGGGTTTTCCTCTTTTTATCTCAGAGTGTTTATTGACAACAAATGCTCGACATGCCCAAGGGCTCTTAGAAGGTTCTATAAGGCCTTTGTCCAAGAGTTCTTTGATTTCATCTGCACAAATTCTCTTTCTGAGGGAGACATAAGGGTAGCAGAGGCTTTTTGAGCTTTTGGTTTTTCAAGGGGGTTAAAAGGTAAGGAAACAAAGTATTTTTCCCTGGTCCAAAATGCATTAGGTGAGTCTAAGGTGCAATCCTTCTCTAGTTTAGAGGAAATTTCAGAGAGGGCAAATTCTTTGTGCATTTCTACATAGGCGATGCATCTTTCCATTTTGAACAGTTCTGCAAGACTGACAGTGGGGTTGGATTGAGGAACACGATTCTTACATTTGTAAGAAGCAGAATAGTATAGAGGGGTGGAATCTCTTCTACCATTTATTATACAAGAAAAATTCATATTGGGCTCATCAACTGTAATGGGGCTGACTTTATGCAAGAAGGGTGATCCTATGATGCAATCTTCTTTCAGGTCGTCTAGTCTGTTGAGATGTAGAACTTCTTTTATTCCAATGATGCTTATTGAAAAATCTAGAACTCGTCCTTTGAGCTGTACAGGAGTTCCTTCAATGGCTACACCATGTTCGTTTGTTTTTTCCCAGTAAAAAGATGGTATAGCATTTCCTTTTACCAAATTCATTTGGCAACCTGAATCTATCAAACAATCAAGCTCATAAGATTTGAATTCAGATGGACAAAACTTTATTTTAATGAAATATTTAGGACCAGTGAATAGTCCTAGAGACCAGTGAATAGTCCTAGAGATCCTAGTGATGGTTCATCATTCTGACTAGTGTGCTGAGAATGTTTTGGACTTTCAGCAACTTTTGGTGACTGTAATGCTTTGGCATAGGCTCTGCACATTTCTTCATCAAAGGACCGGGCTCTTTCTCTTGTTGTTATTTCAAGCATTCTTTTCAATTCCTCTATTTATTTTACCAGCTTCTTTAGGGAATACTTCTTATCTTTGATCTGTAGTCTTATCAGATTTTCTTTATCTTTTCTAAACTTTTTTCTATCCTCATGATGATCAGGATAGCCTTTGTATAAATCAAAAGGATGGTAGAATGTTGGATTCTTGCTAATTTATGGAGAGACAAATTTCTCTTTTTCTTATAAGACTTTTTATTTTGCTTGTCTTCTTGTTAAAAGCTTTCTTCTTTCATCTTTTAGATCTTGCCTTTTCATATATTGATAGACTGGGGTCTCAGACAATTCTTTGTCTATTTCAGCAATCCTAAATTCTGAGGAGACCTTAGGCGGGTTGAAAGAGAACATATAAAAACTGAAATCAGGAGCACCAAAGCAACCTCCTAAATTTGCTTCTTCATCAGAGTCAGAAGAAGAAGATTCAGATGAGTTTGGAGAAAATTTATCTAAGGCAGGGTCGAAATCAGAGGAATCTCCTTCTTCTGGTAAGAAGACGATTTCACCTTCAGGGTAGTCTCCTGCTGCACACCAAGATAGATCCCACCAGGATGGATCTAGGTCTTTTGAAAACATGGCAACAACTCTAGGCTTTTTATTTTTATTTGGGCATTTGTTAGCCCAGTGACCCTTTTTACCGCAGGTGAAACATTTTTCTTTATCTGCAGGTTTAGATCTTTTCTTAAAGTAGGCTTTCTTTTGAAATCTTTTGCCTTTTTTATGCTTATAGCCTTTGTCTGGATGAAATCTAGGTACACTAGTATATTTAGGCTATTGTTTCTTCTTACAACTACATGATTCACGCCTGGAGTGTCCTCATTTGTGGGCACCACACCCCCAATCTAGCATTTTTGCAACATCTTTACAAAAACCCAGGGAAAACATTGAAGAGTTTCGCTTGAAATCTTTAGCCACTCTTTTCTCCAGACAATGTTCTTGCCAAGTTTCCATGATGAATCCATGCAATTGGGAAAGGGAAAGACCTGACAGAGGGATGTTTTTATCTTTAAGGTGTTGTTCAACAACATCAAGAAAATGGCCAAGAAAGCTTCTCAAGTAATGCTTTAGATATGCGGGCTTATCAGCATTGCTAGAAGAAATCAACAATTTTTGCATATAGCAAAAATA
Organism: Pseudotsuga menziesii; assembly: GCA_001517045.1. Taxonomy (NCBI): domain Eukaryota; kingdom Viridiplantae; phylum Streptophyta; class Pinopsida; order Pinales; family Pinaceae; genus Pseudotsuga; species Pseudotsuga menziesii. The sequence continues at coordinate 255,359 of LPNX010622254.1, forward strand.
CCCTTCACTCTTATTTAGGTCACAGATTCTGGCAGACATAAATAAAGATGCAAGATGTTCATAATCTTGATTTTCATTGGGACCATAGAATTCTTTACCAAGGGCAGTAAGAATTTGTTGGTCCGCATCTTCTACATTCAACATTTCTTCTCTGGATTCTTGGGGAATCCAGCGCCACCATTCTGAGACTAGCCCTGGAAATATGGCAACCAGCTGGAGTGCTAGTTGTTGGCCAGTTATTGTATTGTCTTGTGTTCTTTTGTACAATACCCAATTTGATTGAAGCTGGATAACATATCTAATCTGGTCATGGGATTGACATTGTATGTTCAACACAGGTTGATCAGGCATCTGGGAGATTAAATTATCCATCCCATTTATTCCGATACTAAGGGAACGAGGTATTGACGAAGGAGAAGTGTCAGGGAGATTTGGCATTTCAGTATCAAAAGGAGGGGGAGGACCTGTTATCTGAGGATTAGTATGACCTTGGTCGTATGTATTTGAGGATCCAATATTTTCTCTTTTTGGGATTCTGAATGCCAATAAATATTTATTTGGGAGGGCATTTGGCATTTGTTTGAACTGGGAGACCATATTTCTTAACTCTTGAAGCTCTTCTATTTCTTGACCAAAAAGGAATTCGGGTCTTTGGTCATCAGGATTGGATACTCATCATTCCAAAAGAGTATCTTCTTTCATGTTTGACTTTATGGCCTTTAGCTACAAGCTCTAAAGCAGTTTGGCTTACAGGGCTCTTTTTACTATTTACATTTTGTGTTCTGGCCATCATTTTTCCTAGGACATCTATCCTTTTTTCTAATTTTTCACTTGCTAAGATAATAACAGTTTTTACTTCTTCTTGTCCTGCAAGCAAGTGATCAATTTTAGCTTTGAGCAAGGAAATGTGCTCTTTTTCTGTCTGAGCTTTTTGTCTGAGAATTAAAATATCAGAGGCTATGTCATCAATCTTTTGGCCAGTCAGTTGTTGCTGATAATTGCTATAATTAAGAAACTTTATTTCATCAGAGACACTTTCGTGTAGATTTGATGATCTATGTGGCATGAACTCTCTTTTAGAAAGACCATCATGAGCAAACTGTCGAAATGGAGTATTAGGAAGATTTCTTCCTGGATGGAACGAGGTATCACCCTGTGGGTTTGTGGAGGTAAAACCAGGGCTACTTCTAGGGAGAGACATCATGTACAAGCTTACTCCTTTGTTTCTGATTTTTAGTCTTTTAAGTGCTTTTCTGCAAGCAGGGTAGTCTGCATGTCGACCTTTGTGCTCATTTTTATGAACACCTGAAAAAGAAAGGTGGGAAGAAGAACAAGGTTCAAACAAGGCTGATCTTTCAGAAGTATTATTCATAGAGGAAGATCTTACAAGAGGTGGAGCAAATTGGGGAGAAGGAAACCCTTTAGGCAATTTAAAAGAGTTTGATCATCTATCAAATATAAGGGGTTTGGGAATAGAGAGTTGTTGGTTTTTAGTTTTTTCAAAGCCTCTCAACTCTCTATATCTTACCTCCCATTGCTTTGGGTAACTGATGCCAGTCCAGTCAAAGGTTATAGGTGTAGAATTTTTTGACTTATCAGTTTCTACCATACTTAGTAGGCGTGAGCTTTCATGGAGTTTAGCGGTAGGAGGTGGAAGGGAATCATTTCCAAAGCGGATTACAACCAACGATTTAAGCTGGATGATTTTAGAGCCAGTGTCCATTTTAAATCCTAAGGGACGAATATAGGCCTTGAGTAAATCATAGATGTAGGGGTCATCAAGGCTGACAGAATAGTTAGGAAAGATAGTACCAAAAAATGGGCCATTGTGCAAGGGGCCTTCAAAACCTCCAATTAAAGCATCAACAAAATCTAAGTGGCGGGTATCCAAAACAAAACACAAGGAAGAAACATTCATATAGGGTCGTACTAACAGACCAAGTCCTAATTTGTCAGCACCTAGATGCACGTATTTGTAACCTTTTGTTTTTGCCCAGTCAATTTGGTCTTTGTCAATTAAATTAATGTGAATGGGCTCTTCTTGGTCAATGAAGGTGATGTCCAAAGAACTGATTTTAATTTGTGTGCAGGATTTATACTGCCTTTTTATAAACCTCAAAAGGTAATATATTGGGCAGTTTCCAGTCAGGGGAAGGTATTGTATCATCGATGGTTATTATGGATGATGAGGCTGCAGAAGTCTGAAAGGAAGATTTTATTTCAATTAAAGAAACAGTAGTTTGATCTGTAGATTGGAAGTCCAGGGAAGTAAGCCCTACAGAGTCCATTGAAGGATCCATGGAACACTTACCGGAATCGGGCGGTAAAGGAATAGTTTGGGGCTTAAGGATATCCCACAGGTCTCCCAAGAGACAACACTAGTGGATTTACAACGTCTGTAACTAAGACTATAACCACAAAAATTTGAAACAGACTCGGATATCACAACTATTCCACATGGATACTTTTACAGAAATAAATGAACTATGTTCCCAGATTGCTTTTAGACATGGAAATATTTCTCGAATATCATACTGGAAATTGATATTAAGCACTTATGAAACTTACAAGTAGAAGTAAATGATACAAATGTCTACATACCTTTACACATATTTACACTTTTTTTACTACTATTATGTGTAAATTTTATATTAATATTAAACTTGGTATATTAATGATAATTTAATATAATTATTTTTGAAATGTAAATGATACAAATGTCTACATACCTTTACACATATTTACACTTTTTTTACTACTATTATGTGTAAATTTTATATTAATATTAAACTTAGTTGGTATATTAATGATAATTTATATAATTATTTTTGAGATGATAATAATTTTTTTTTTATCAACTCACAATTATCTTATTGTACTCTTCAATATACAACTCAACATGCCATGACACTACCCATCATATTTATTAAAATAAATACATATAATGATAAAATTAAAGTTATCCATTTCCACATCACAATTCAAAGTTATCCAATGTCACAATTCAAAGTTATCCAATGCCACATCACAATTGAGAAAAGCTACATATATGATAAGATCAAAGCTAACCTAGTCATTATGAGATATGTACCAATGATCGTTGGTTAATTTGAACTTATCCTCCTTGGTCATCATGCATGAGACTACATAGGAAGGACAACCTTGACTTAGCATCTAATCATGTGTGAAGATGTAACACATGTACTTGTAAATATATCTTATTTATAGTTGATTAATTTATTTACCTTTATCCAATATTAAGGGGAATGCTCTGACAACCTTGCATTTAATCATGTGTGGAGATGTAACACATGTACTTGTAAATATATTTTGTTTATAGTTGATTAATTATTTACCTTTATCCAATATTAAGGGGAATCATTTAGAATAGGTTGCAATATTGTAAGTGATTATAATTGTTGATGGGAATCATTTAGAATAGGTTGCAATATTGTAAGTGATCATAATTGTTGATGTAATTAAAACTATTGTGATGTTAGTGTTAGTATTTAAAGTCAATATGTGTGAGGGTGTTTATATGTATGTAATTGGGTTATTTAATAGAAGTTATTTTGAGTGGTTGTATTGGTTAGTATTTTATGAAACCGATGTTATTTATATGATTTTAGTTTTGGTGTTCAAAATTATTATTGGTAAGGTATCCTTATAAATTTATAGGGATATCATTATTAAATTTATTTGGTTGTTTTATTTGAATAATTTATATGTCTCTTTATTAGTTAATATAAATGGCCAAGTAATTTGGTAGGCGAGTTTTTTATTATTCTATATTTAATGATGTGAAGTGGTCTTTTCATTGTTTTAACAATAAAATTAGAGGTATGTAGGAACTAGGCAACCTTTACGATATGTGCAACAATTCGTAGGCCACATATATATGAAACTCATAACTCAACCAAGGGTTGATACACCCAAATAAGGAGATGCTTACTCTTTCAACCAAGCTATGACGAGCGAATGTGGTTACATTCCTCTAAATGACCAACATGTCATTTAGGAGATATGAACCCAAGCTAGGAAGAACTTACTTCCTCCATGTAACCACTTGAGGTACACCCTTTTTGAAAAAGTGGCCTTCTCATTGTTAATGCATATATATTGTTGGGTATGTGTTATATTATTTGTATGTGGGTGTCTTCACCTTATGATCCATATATGTCTAGTGTTATGTCGTGTACATTGGGTGTAGGCTTGGATGAGGGGGGTGGGGCACCAACACCTTGAAAAAAAAGAGATATTTTTTTAGAAAATATGTAATTAATCTCGGTTAAGGGAGAGGGGTCTCAATCTTATCCGAGATAGGAAATTAGGGTTTCGGATGTTGCATAATACCTAAATATTGTATTGTGAATGATTAAGAAAAACACAATGAGAAAAATAGAGGTGCAAATCTAAGTTTTGTTGGTTCTCCTGGTTAAGGATTTCTAGGGTAAATCTCTGTGTACTCTATGTGCCATTGTTTTTCTTAAGAATCTGTATGCATTGTTACAATTCATGGTTTAATACTTACATGGTTTCAGTGAGAGATTTAAATGGTGATTCATGTGTTTATAGAGAATGAAAAGTAATTCTATAATCAAGACTAAGAAAATTTAACATTTATTCCTTTGAGCTATGGAAGCTTAAGATGGAAGGTCTTCTTGTAGATTGAGAACAATGGATTGTTGTGGATCCATATGCACAACTTACTGGATTGTCAAAAGAAGATTGGGAGAATATGGAAATAAGAGCAAGGAGTACAATTCAAATATTTCTATCAAATTTAGTGTTGTTGGATGTATCTAGAGAAGATAGTGCATTGAAGATGTGGAATAAGATAGGGAGTTTGTATCAATCAAAGTCCCTAATAAATAGGTTGTTTCTTTGAAATACGTTATATCACCTTAGGATGGATGATAACAACTCAATAACAAATCATATAAATGTCTATAATACTCTGGTAAGTCAAATTACCTCTGTTGGTATTAAGATAGAGGAATACAATAAATGCATTACCTTGTTATGTTCTTTGCCAGATTCTTGGGATAACTTGATTGTAGCAATAGGTAGTGTTAATAAAACCACTTTAAAGTTTGAGGAAATAGTGGCATCCTTGCAATCAGAGGAAATGAGGCGAAAAACCACAGATAGTCAAAGCATGGATGCTTTGTTTGTTAGAGATCGTCCCCAAGATACAAATAAAAAGCCTTCAAGGCGGAGATATAAATCTAAGGTTGGACCTAAATCTATAGGAAAATATTTGATGAAATGTTGGAAATGTTGTAAGGCTGGGAATTATAAAAAGGATTGTAGATCTAAAAAAGTTGATAAAGAAAAGGGATCTGATGATGCCCGTTAAAGATGTTCCCAAACAAGAAGTCACTCCAATGGAAAATAAACTAGATATAATAGAGTTTGAGTTGGAGGATGACTCAATAGAATAATCTTAATCAAAAGAAGAAGAACCTCATTACCCCAGTTTTGAGGATATCATCCCGGGAAAGAAAGAAAGTACAAAGGTATTCCCCTCCTAATTTTTTTTTTAATTTTTTTTTAATTTTTTTAATTTTTTGGTATCTAGTACTAATGATGACCCTAGAAATGAAAAGGAAGCAGTTGATTCATAGGATAGTGAACTTTTGAAGAAGGCTATGGTTAAAGAAATGGATGCCTTGGATAAAAAAGAGGCTTGGGATCTAGTTGAGTTACAATCTAGAAGAAAAACCATTGGTAGAAAATGGTTTGTGAAGAAGAATTTGAATGAAAATGGTAAAGTGGAGAAGTACAAAACCCGCTTAGTAGCAAAGGGATAAAAAAGAGGCTTGGGATCTAGTTGAGTTACAATCTAGAAGAAAAACCATTGGTAGAAAATGGTTTGTGAAGAAGAATTTGAATGAAAATGGTAAAGTGGAGAAGTACAAAACCTGCTTAGTAGCAAAGGGATATTCCTAGGTAGTCTAGGGAATTGGTTTTGGTGAATTTTTTCCTCCATTTGCTCAATTAAATTCTATCAAATTCCTTCTTTCTATTGTTGTTGTCTTTTATCTTGAAGTAGAGCATATGGATGTGAAGACAACATTCCTATATGGGGATCTCAAAGAAGGAATCTGCATGAAACAAACATAAGCTTTTACGGTAAAGGGAAGGAAAGAGATGGTCCACAAGATAAAGAAGTCCATTTGTGGTTTAAAGCAATCTCCAAGTATGTGGTACCTCAAGTTTGACACACACATCCTTGGACTGGCATTTGTGATAAGCAAGGATGATCACTATGTATATTCCAAGCAGGTTGGTGATCACATCATTGATATAGTGTTGTATGATGATGAGATGTTGTCAATTTGAAAAACATGAATTTCATAAAGGAGGTGAAATCATTGTAAATAAGGTAAAATCACATCTATATTCCAAATCTAACATGAAGGATCTTGATGCTGCTACCTTCATATTTGGAGTGGAGATTAAAAGATATTGTGCAAATAGGAAACTATGGTTGAATTATGGAAAATATGTTGAGATGATATTGCATAGATTTAGCATGAAGGAAAGTAAACTAGTTAATATCCCTATTCATGTAGGTGTAAAATTATCTGCAAATAAGTTCCCCAAGACACATGAAGAGGAAGAAGACATGTCATGAGTTCCCTATCCTAGTGTTGTTGGTAGTTCGATGTATGTGATGGTATGTACTAGACTCGACATTGTCAATGTAGAGGGGGTTTTGAGAAGATATATGTCAAAACCAGGGAAGGATCACTAGACATTTGTAACTGATGGTCTTCAAGTATTTGCATGGAACCACAAACAATGCAATCTTCTACCAAGGAAGACATGTAATAGATAGAGTAATAGATGCATATATATTTTTTAATGCAGACTGGGGAGATCTTGATCATAGAATATTTGTACAAGTGGCTACGTGTTTAACCTATTTGGAGGAGCTATCAGTTAGATGAGCAAGAGATGGGTTGTAGTGGCACTCTCAACTACAAAAGTTGAATACATGGAAGACACCCATGCAAGTAAAGAATTTGTATGGTTGCAGAGATTGTGTTCAGGTATTGGATTTATACAAGAAACTGTCAGGTTATAATGTGACAGTCAAAGTGCAAAAATATTGGCAAAGAACCATGCTTATCATTAAAACATTATGCATATGGATGTTTAGTACCACTTTACATGAGAGCAATGATTGAAGACAAGAAAGTGTTGTTGGGCATGGTTGACACCTTGAAGAATGTTGAAAACTCATTTATGAAGTTTATTAGTACTTAGGAGTTCTCTTGGTGTAGAGAATATGTGGGTGTTTATGCCCTGAACTTGTGACCCTATTAATATGTGTCCAATTGTTCTGCAAAAAAAATAACAAGTGGGAGAATATGGGGTATGGGTTATATTCTTTGCAGGTGGGTTGTGTCACCTATGATCCTTTTTGTCTAGTTTTAGGTTGTATGCATAGGCTCAAGGGGTGATTACACCCTCTTCTTTGCTAAGTGGATTTCAATGAGGGGTGATAGCCTCTTGAACCACATGGTTTAGGACAATGCCCCCCCCCACAAAAAAATGGAGCTATTTTTTCGAGATATATGTAATTAATCCTAGTTAAGGGATTGTGGTATGAATCTAATATGACTTAGTGAATTAGGGTTTTGGATGTTATGTAAGACATAAATATTGTATTGTGAATGGTTAAGAAAAACACAATGAGAAAGATAGAGGTGTGGATCTAAGTTTTGTTGGTTTTTTTAAGGTAAATCTCGGTGTACTCATGTGTATGTGTGTCATTGTTCAATCTTTGTTTTGATAAGAATGTGTATGCTTTGTTTCACTTTGTATGTTTAAAACATACATATATTGAGAATTTTTAGGTCATTATCCAACCATTGTTGTGGACCATCAATCAAGGTAGATCAATGTAGACCTTCTATGTGCTTAAAGGGATAATAGGGTTTGGTAATTAATAAACTAAATATTGAAAATGGATGTTTTCTCTACATGTTGTAAGGGTTTTTCCAGTATAAGTCATAGGGCCTTTGTCTCCTATATTATATATGAGATTCAATTTATATTAATAGTTCATACTAGTAAATTATACGTTTATTGATAAGGAACATAGTATTTTTCCAACAAGATTCATACATTACTATTAATGATTTGTTATTTGTTCTATTAAGTTAGTTTGCAAATCATGTTTAAGTATAGTTGTTATTTCCTTACGATGACGTGCTCTTTACAATTTAGGAAATGAGGTGATGCTTATCCTTATTCAATATATATGAGATTGAGCTTTAAAAACAACTTCAATTAATTATATGATCATACATTGATATGTAAATATGCATCACATGCACTTAAAAATCTCATAAATGATACAGAGTGATTTCTCCATTCTTGGAACATCTACAAAATCCAGTCTATAGTGATACCTATACATGAATCAAGAACACCATGTTATTAACACATTATGACTTTTACGCCAAATTTTGTACTAGTTCTTGTATCAACAATATATCATACACATTGTGTAATCCCTTAAACATATGGTGTTTAAATCCATGGTATGATTATTCTTTGGGGTTCTATATTATTGTTAAAGTTTTCTTTCACAGAAATAAGTTAATTGTGTTTTTTGGTCTTGATAAGTTATTATGCAAACTATGCTTAAGTATTTTCATTATTTCCTTATGATATCACACACTCTCCACTTTGAGTGTTGGTTGCTTGATCATTGGTATTTAAAATTTATATGTTTTGATCTATAACTTTATTTGTCGATATAGGTAATTGGGCTATTTTCAACCTACTTGTTTGAGTTCAACATCTGTTTGGACCATACGAGGGTGTTAAGTGTTAGGGGTGCTTTTTGGATCCAAGAGAAATCTTGAAGTTAATTTCTTATGGGGATATGTGTTGCAACAAATAATTATGTTGAAGCATATGCCTGGTTCCAATGATAAATCATTCTTTCAACTCATCAGGTATATAATGCTATGATAATTAGAGAATTTTTCTTTTACATAAATCATACGAGGAAAATGAAAATCAAAGAAAGACTAATGCTCAACATAATCCTACAAAGAATTATTTGTAACCTAGAACAAATGGATGAGATCAAGATGTTTCACATAACATGATCTACTTAAAAATGGTTGATTGACAAGCGAACACTATGTTAGACCTAGACAAGGGGGTCCTCAAGAAAAATGGGTATACCCTCAATAGAGTTTGGATTCCATATATAATATTTCTATGAAATACATCAACGTAATATTAGGCTGCCCCATTAATAGGCCTCAAGAGATGGGCATAATACTTCCCAAGTGGCATCACAAGAACAATGAACAACATGCAAATCATAGTGTTTTCATATTGTGTAAGGGAGATCTCACACTCCCATATTCTTTAGGTCTCTTCGGCATTTGGTTTAAGGCTCACTACATGTACACTTCTTTACATAACATTTACTCTATATTCCTCAATGAGGTGGGATATATCCTCCAAAAGATATGTTTTGGATAGGTTTTTCTATTGAGAATTGGGTGTCAGTTCTCATGGTAGATGGCTTCCTATGGAGATAACTTAGCGATAATTTTTCTTTATAAAGGTACGGTTTTCTATGTTGGTTGATATATTTGGGTTTCTTGATAGTCTAGACCTACACCATCTCTTTTCCTATGGGTTTTGGTTTAATTGGTCGTTACACTTTTCTTTGATAAAGATAAGTCCTTTTATGTCGATTGGTTGGCTTATCTAGGTTCATTGATAGTTTGGTTTTGGGATTCTTCATTTTTTGGATAGTGTGGTTGGATTGATGATTCCTTTTGGATTTTAGTACCCTTCTTGCTCAGTTTTCATATTTCAATTCAAGGAGTTTTCACTTCTGAAATTCGAATTAGTATAAGGGTTTGGTTATTGTTGAGAAACTCTGGAGGTTCAAACCCCCTATTTGTGTTATAAGCATGACCAATCCTATTGGCCCTAGAATTTCTAGAAATGAAAATATTGGAGACATAAGGAAAATTTTGAGGAGAATGAATGGCCAACTTGAAAGAATGAGGAAAGGTATTGTATACTTAAGCCCCCATATGGAAAAACAAGAAACAAAACAAAAGGAAATGGAGGCCAAGATGCATGGGAAAAGAAAGAGACAAAACAAAAGGAACGGAGGCCAAGATGCATGGGAAAAGCATGAAATTAGAGAAATTGGAAAGTGATATTGATATGCATTACAATATAATTGTTGGTTTTTCTCGGAGTTCACAATCTACATCAAATCACTTATTGGTTTCAATTCGTTCCGTCAAGGATGGAGTGACTAAGGAAGAAACAATGCAACAAACTATGATAGCAATGATGGAACAAGTGCATTTACCTAATGATCATGGTCTAGAACACAAAGATGTTCTCATGGAGGAAGCCCACAATGAGCATCAATTTGGTTGAGATTGTCGTTTTATATTGTTTACACTTGTGTTTTAGTACTTGGAACATTTGTAAAATAATATAGTTATAGGTTTGCTAGGAAGGTTCCTTATTTTACTTTTTATGGAAGCCTTATGAAAGACTATTATATGAATTATAACAGCTCAACTCATTAGAGCAATTTTGTTTAAATTTTAAACCTTTTTGTATATTTCAACTTCCTAGTTTTCCATGGCCTCTTTTAATAGAAAATATTTCCATGTTTTAAAAAGAACAATAGAAACAAAAATCTATTTGGACTATATCTGGTATTAAAATCATAAAGTCAATCTAAATCTCCCTACGAACCCTTCGAAAAACTCAATATGGTATATAATGATAGGTGACACCTCTAATATAAACATTATATAATTGTTTATTAATAAAATCTCAACTCAAATCCTTAATTAAATGCACATATAACCAAACACATCATTAAAGAGTCCTAATACCAATCCTTTTATGTTCCTTCCAATCCTGTTCCTCTTGGAATTATACATTACTCTAGGCTCGCTCTTTAATAACTTTAAGTCATTATTTGGATTCTACTCATTGTGCACAACACATTATTCTAATGTTTAATAACTTTGTGACTATGACCAGCTGACAATAATCAACTATCGTATGACTTGCATCCATGTTTCCACAAAGCCTTCACCAAATAATAACTTTAATCAAAGTTGTTAGATCTTTTAGTTTATAGATTTAATTTTGAAAAAGTATCTTTAAAGTTTTAAAAAAAAGACAAATACATTTCCAATTCCAAATAACTGTTGTGATTTATATAATCAAAATTATATATTTTTTTCTTTATATTTTACAATATAATTGATACATGTAAAATAAATTAATAAATTCTTTTATAGAAAAAGATATTGAAATCCATTACCATATGAATTAAAAAAAATCAGACAATTCCTTGTTCCTTTTAAATATGACCACCCTTAATTGCTTTGAATGTTCCTTTTCGATCCAAAAATATTTTTAAGTTGAAAACATATCCACCCTAAATTCCTTTTACCTTTTTCATTTCTTTCAACATTCTTTTTACATTTTAAAAAATACACTATTTTGAATGATACATAATTGAAATATATACATATTGTAAATATGTATATATAATCATAAATAATGAATTCCTTTCACCTTTTTCGTATCTTTCAATATACTTTTTATATTTTAAAAAATAGACTATAATAATATTTTGAATGATACAGAACTGAAATATATACACATTGTAAATATGTATATTATATATATAATCATAAAATCAGGAGAAAGTAAAAATAAATATAAAATGTGTATGGAATTGTAAAATGAATTTAAAATGTGTGTAATAATTTCGTCAGTTTGTCATTATTATAAAAGACTGAAATGTACTATTTGCCTTATCTTGTTACTTTTCCAAAATTTAGAAATTTTCTTATCATAATTTCAGAGGGACTTAGGGGTTCACAGTCAGTCAAAAAAATCATTTTAAACATTATAACTACCCCTAATTAAATATGAAAGTACATATAGTTTTAAGAACAACTTATGGACTTGTTTATGCTATTATATTGTATTGTTAGATTGACATGACTACCCTTCGTTTAAACCATTGTATTTACTTTTTACTTTTTTGTTTTGAAATCCAATCTTCCACTTTCAATGTTATGATTCTCTCCACATAACCCTAAGAAATCAGAAGAAGAAAAACTGGAACAATAAATGTTGGTTGGAATTTATTATATTATACTTGATGTATGGCATCCACTTGAATAAATCGCATAGTATTAGGGCATTGAAACAATGTTTATATATATAATAAGAAAGACACTTAAATGGAAGTTGTCCCTCTTCACCTTGGCTTTCTTCCTTCATCTCTTAGTTGTAAGAAAATTTGAAATAATTTGATAAAATCTATTTCTATTATACTATTTTTTTAATCCATATCAATAGCATTGTGCTATCTCTAAACAACCTATGGTTTATATGACTCTTCCAAACAAAATTGAGCATTTAGCAATGGGGTGACTGTTGATGCCTATGATGGCATCTAGTATGAATTTCACAAATCATTGCAAAATTGTGTTATAGATCTCGTGCACCCTGTCGAAAATCCCTTTAAATGTAGTTGTATTCCTAATTGCCTCATCATATATTCCTATGCCGTAACACTTGGTTAAAGGGGGTCCCTACTTGAGCAGAGGTCTTGGAGGACTAAATAAGAAGGCACATTATGTCTTATGATTGTTGAATGGTCATTAAAGATATTGGTGGTTGACGTCGGTGAATTATTGTGGTTAGTTGTAGGTTGTGACTATGTTTAACATTGGCATCCAAATGTTTATTGTTTCTACATTTTTGTTTCAAAGCATAAAAAGAAGTTGCATGGGTTAGTCCAAATATAGTTAAGCACATTTGACATTGGTATCGAATGATTGTGTTTATTTGTGAAAATTAAAGGAAATGAGCTAAATTTGATATTCCTTGTTTTATGTTGTAGATTGAGGTGCATTTCACACTTTAAAGCTTTCATGTGAAAAATGGTTTTGAGTTAAATATGGATATATGACAGTGTTATAAGTAAAGCTTTAATATATGGAGATATGACCATGTTGTAAGTTCGACTCTCTTCTCCCTTTGGATAGATTGAGCTTTTTCAATTGAGTTTTTCTTGTTTTTATGGGGTCCCTTCCATTGGTCTTTATGTATGCTTGTTTAGAGTTAGCTTTTACAGTTGAGTTTTTTTGTTTTTTATGGGGCCCTTCCATTGGTATTTATGTATGCTTGTAGCACTCTTTATGTCTATCCCCCTGTTTTTTGGTGGGGTTGCTTGTAGTGATCGTTTTGTCTATCCCCCTCTTTTTGGGTGGGGCTGCTTGTAGCGCTTGTTTTGTCTATCCCCCTCCTTTTTGGTGGGTCTTCTTGTAGTGCATGTTCGTTCTATTACCCTCCTTTTTGGTGGGGTTGAATTATGTCCATCATGTTGTGTTGCATGTGGTATATTTTTATGTAAGATCTTGTGTCTACCACTGTGCAATTTCTATGCAATATCTCGCCTGACCGGCGTTCTATGCAATGTAGGGCGTGCATACACCTATTAATATTGGCGATCTTATTGATGTTAAGTGGTTTTTATCATGTAGTATTATCACTATACTCACTTGCGGTTCCCCTCTTGTGGTGCATGCGGGATATTGTTTATAAAAAGAACAAAAAGTTTTGCAATGCTACGTGACTTGGCATCGCTAGCTCCTCTTGATAACTTGGAAACCACACTTATTATGTTTGTGTAGTTGGACGATAATCATGTGACATGTTGTAGTTGGCGGTCATGTCATTAATACTTACCCTTGTATGGTTTTCCATTTCCCCTTTGGTAATTGTGGATATTCAAGAAGTTGGAATTTTATTTCACGTTACTATTCATTTGGTTACTGGAGTGTCACATATGCATATGGGTTCGGACATAAATTGAATCTTTGTTAGCTTATAATGAGAACATTTATGTGTATTCCCACTATCTATCATTTTTGGTTTTTTCTATGCCTACCTTCCTCACTTCTAATGCTAAGTTAATTGATTGTTTCAAAACCCTAATATGGGATAAATATATGTGCCAATATTGTTGAGCTACAGTAATGTCAATGGGTGTGATCACAAGGGACCCGAGTGTTTGCAGGCTCCAGGATTGTAATCATATGTGCATTTTCTTAAGCACTAAGGCTTCCCCTCTATCGACATCTATGAGTCTCATTTGCATATAATTGAGGAAGTATCAAATAATATCCTCATTCTATGAAAAGACATACCCTATGTATGTTCTATCCCATTGGTGATGTTGGGGTTATTATTCCAAAAGAGTATCTTTTTTTCAAATGAGCACAAAAAAATGGTTCATTAAATATATTATTCGAGAGGAAAAATAAATTATATACTTTTATTGTTTCATGATGATCCCAAAGTATTATGGTTGACTTGGTTAAATGTATCTGCTACTTTCCATGTCCAACAAAAGATAATCTGATCTATGTTATTCTTTTATAAGAGTTGAACATTTATTCATATTTAAAATCCTTTCTACTCATTTTTTGCGAAGATCCAAAACTAGTTCATGTGATTACAAATTTGTGGTATGCTGATGATTCTCCCTTATTGAGCTATCCTTACTTTAACTTACTATCACATAACCAAAGTTTGAACCTTCCAATGCCTTATATTTCTTATGCAAGATTCCTATCCATATCTAGATTCAATATTTACCTACATGACAGGTAGAACAATTCGAGTCAATTGATTGCATTATGATTTGTTAAATTATAAAAGTCAAAATGAGTAGTCGACACACCTCTCTGTACATTGATTTCACATGATGAATGAGTTGCACTTTGAAGATAGTTATGATTTTCTTGACATGTATAATGCATATAATAAAATGGTAGCTTTGCAATGTTATTTGGGAATTGGTTGTATGCACTTGTTCTTTAGATGATAATATAATTGTTTCCTCATTTTAATGAGCTTCCATAGTAGGATATTTGGTAGGGGAAGAGGAAATATGGAGGATCATGTTTGACATGAAGAAAGAAGGAAGGGAGTAAGATTTTTTTGTAAATTTAGATGTCAATCCCAATTAGTTCACCAATATTTCCCAAATTGGCCACTTGTTCTTGGGAGCCCCTCTCGTGCAACCTTCTTTATCATGAACTGATTTTGAATTGCCGCCTCATCCAATCATAATGGAGATGCCTCCAAACCCACCTGTTCGAAATGGTAGGTAGGATTTCAAGCCTCCTTCTCCTAAGAATCAAGGAACTGATTGGGGGCCCTATAGCCAAAAACCTTTAGTGAACCCCTCTGTTAGTTTTGACTCCTATGAAAATAGGCCCAAACCACATAAATCTTTAAATTTTCCTGAGAACCCCAAGGACCCTGAGAATCCATATAATGAGCCACCTCCTCCCAACAAGACCAAGGGGAAAGAGGCTATGAGATTGAAGAAAGCTACAAATATTGGAGCTAGTGGGAGTGGTCATGAAAACACCCAATTGGCCTCGACATGGCCAAAAATTTCTTTTGAGGATCTCTGCCGAAATTTTTTGTAATCATGTGTTTTAAGTCAATTTCTAGTTATCATTTTTTATGAACATGGAAGTACCTATTTTGAAATTATTGGAATGTGTTAACTTCTGCAACTTTGATGCATGATATGAAAAGACAGTCCTAAAACATTTTTGTTTATATATGCACATACTATCATATTTATGTGTGATGATATGAGTCTCATATGTGATGCATTTGATGCTTTTTTTTTTTTGGTAACACTAAAACAATGGTGAATGGTTAAATTTTTTTTGTGACAAATGGCATGAAAAATGGAGTTACAAGACATTAAGTGATCTCCTTGGAATTCACCCTAAAGTGACTTATTGAACAAAAGGGGATCCCCCCCCACTCTTGACTTTGTTTGACCATTCAAAAATATGTTCTTTTTTAGTATTTTTTATTTTTACCGAGTATGTTTGGAGTCATAAAATATAGGTGTTAGTCCTAAAGTCCATGTGCTAACAACTGGTTATATTTTTACACTAAAGTGAAGAAAAGTGGTTTCTAACCGTTCTAGTGGTTTCCTACTTAATGACCTTGAACCTCAAGAAGAAGGGTTACAATATCACTCTAGATGTGGTATACCCTGAGAAGGTTTCTTAGATTCCTTAATATATATTTTGTCAGTTGCGCTATTGTGTTAGAGTCTAACTATTTTGTTGATAGAAGGAGTTTTAATTAAATGTCAATAAGGGATGTTAAGTTCTGATTTTGTTTGCATGAGGTAAATATTACTATTTATTTGTTGAAGTAAGAGGTTTTATTTATTCACCATCATCTTGTCTAATTGGTTGCTTGGTTGTAGAGAATAATATCATCTCTCAAAAGTATTCACTGAAGCTCATTGCAAGGCTATTAGTTCCAAAGCTTAATTTCCGTTTACATGTCGACCAAATGGTCTTGTAAACACTAGTTGGTCATGTGGAAATGGCACATTTCTAGTCCATATTCTCGCATGAATCTAAAATATTTTTTAAAACAATTACTCTCGTGTATTCATGGACATAAATATCCTAATGAGAAAAATGCCTTTTCCATATGCATATTTTTTTTTTCGTTGTCTTCAGATTTAGATAGACTTTGTTTTTTTCTTTATCTTGAGAAATTTGTCTTAATGAGATTATATTTTTATTTTCTGTATATATATAATAAACAATAGTCATGTTAGCTCGCTTTGGTCATGTACCTGTTTTCGTTATGATGTGTGGATAGATTTTCATCCTTTTATTGTGGGATATTCATTATATATGTTCATTGTAAAATGCATGAATATCAAAGAGAGAGTATGGGCCCTAATGTCTATGATATATCACACAGTACTTGTTCAAGTATTTTCTAGTTTATATCTTGTTATTTGTTTGGTGTATGCAGTGTTTTTTTTTTCAATGTGGTTCACGCGCCGGCTTGACCGATGAGCTACATCCACGGAAATAAATCAGGCGGGCCCACCCGAAGGGGCCTCACACCTTCGACACACTTCATGCCTAACCCCAATAGCGTCAAAGAGAATTGAACCCGCGACCTCTTTACCGAGAGGCCTAGCAACGGGTGCTCAACCAATTGAGCTAACTCTTGGGGCTTGGTGTATGCAGTGTTGTGATGGTTCTTTGTTGAATTTGTTTTTCAAGCATTCTCACTGGATATCGTAAAGGTTGAAATTAATATACATTCAGGCTATAAAATAAGGGCGATCATTCTTATCTCTTCTTGGTTTAGAAAACCAAAAAGTTAAAAGTCGATGTAGAAACCTCCATTTCCCTGGTCAACAGTGGCCTTGATACTAGGTTTATCATCATTACAACATTTGTTTCCTTCTCTAACAATATTGTAAGAAACTCTTAATATTATTCTCTAAATCATGGCTTTCACTCATTCCCATGAGGGAAATTAATGTAGAATTTGAGCATGTAGATATGGATACTAAGCAACATAGAAATACTATGAAAAATATTATCGATCTAACAAATTCGTGTAATATTGTGCTAAACATTAATCATTACACAAAAAAAGAAGTCAATAACATGATAGAATGTTGTATTACATTGATCTTAAATGAATGAAGTAAAATGTATAAATATGAAAGGAAATTCAAATAGGTCATGGAGGGAATTTTAATTTCTCATGCAATGCATGAGATGTTGGTTAGGATTAACTAGTGCTAGAATATCCATACACGCTACGTAAGAAGAGTTAACTAACCCATGACTATCCTAAGTGGACTTAGCTCCCTACATGCTAGGAACAACTAATTGTAACTGACAAAAGGCACATGCAATTGACTGAAGGAACATGCAAGAGATGCACATCCATTAAAAAAAAGAGGAGGGAACTACTGTCTCAAAATAGAAAAGAAGAGGTGCTTGAAATCCATTAACAGTGGAGTAAACTCGCTAGATTCACTCCACAAATCTTACTTGCAATGTGGAACCTCAAAATCAAGGAAAATAATCCATAATTTAAGGAATTCTTCCTAATATGCCAAAATATACTTTAGGAGTTCAAAAAAGGTATATAAGGATGTCTTACGACCCTAGAGCTTAGTAGGAAGCTCCAAGTTGACTTGGAGGGCCAAATTGAATGGTATTTGGCCCAATAGAATCATGAGATAATAGGATAAGTCCCTAGGTATGAGAACAAAGCTACGGAGAGGGTGATAATTCTCTAACAAGCCCCCATAAGATGAGCTAGGTGAAAAAAATGCAAAAAGTCGGTTCTGGCAATTTGCAACCATGTTAGGTATCCATGTACAAAAGATTCTCTTAAATGAGTAAGAGAATGCAAATGATCATTCTCCCTTATCGAGATATACTTGCTCTAACATACTATCGCATAACCGAAGTTTAAACTTTCCAGTCATTATATTTCTTATCCAAGCTTCCTATCCATATCTAGATTCAAAATTTACCTACATGGCATGTAGACAAGTTCGAGTCAATTAAATGCATTATGATTTGTTAATTTATAAAAGTGAAAATGAGAAGTTGATACACATGTTTATTCATTTCCTTCACATGATGAACATGCTGCACTTTAAATATAGTTATGATTTTCTTGACATGTACAATGCATAGAATAAAATGGTAGCTTTGCAATGTTACTTGGACATTGGTTGTATGCACTTGTTATTTAGATGAGAATGTAATAGTTTGCTCAGTTTAATGAGTTTCCATTGTGGGAGATTTCACAGGGAAGAGGAATTATGGAGGATCATGTTTGACATGAAGGAAGAAGGAAGGGAGTAAGATTATGTGTACATTTTGATTTGGATTCCAATTAGTTTACCAAGATTTCCCAAACTTCCCACTTGTTCTTGGGACCCCCCCCCCCCCCCCCCCCCCCCCCCCCCCCCCCCCCCCCCCCCC
>LPNX010622254.1:274298-348307 GCA_001517045.1 Pseudotsuga menziesii
TTTGAAATGACAGGTGGGATTTCAAGCCTCCTTCTCCTGAGAATCAAGGAATCAGTTAGGGAATCTATATCCCAAAAAATTTAGTGAAACCCTACGTTAGTTTTTCCTCCTCCAAAAGTAGGACCAAACACCATAAATCTATAAATGTTCCTAAGAAATCGAAGGACCTCGAGCATCCATCTAATGAGCCACCTCCTCCCAACAAGACCAAGGGGAAAGAGGCTATGAGCATGAAAAAATATATATCTATTGGAGCCAGTGGGAGTGGTCATGGAAACACACAACAAGCCTCAACATGGCCATCAATTTACTTTGAGGATCTCCAATTGGAGGTTTTGTAAACATGTGTTTAAAGTTGATTGCTAGTTATGATTTTTTATGAACATTGGAGTACCTATTTTGAAACTGTAGGAATGTGTTAGCTTCTGAAATTTTGATTAATGATATGAAAAGACAATCCTAAAACATCTATGCTTATCTATGCACATAATATCATATTTATGTGTGATGATATTAGTCTCATATGTGATGCATTTGATGTTTTTTTCTTGGTAATGCTAAAACAATGGTGAACTGATAAAACAATTTTGTGGCAAATGGCATGAAAAATGGAATTACAAGACGTAAAGTGATATCATTGGAATTCATCCCCAAGTGACTTATTCAATAAAAGGGGATCTTCTCCCCCCACTCTTCTCTTTGTTTGACCATTTTAAAATTTTCTCTTTTTCTGTCTTTTTTGTTTTTACCGAGTATGTTTGGAGTCATAAAATATAGGTATTAGTCCTAAAGACCATGTGCTAACAACCGATTATATTTTACACTAAAGTGGATAAAAGTGGTTGCTAATCGTTATGTTCTTTCCTACTTAATGACTTGAAACCTCAAGAAGAAGGGTTCCAATATCACTCTGGATATGGTATGCTATGAGTATTAATTTTTCACAGTGGTCTAGGAACTGAAAACACAGTCTCACAAATAATACAGACATATAATCATAAAATTGGCAAAATGGTGCTGCAATGGAAGTAACAGCTCTGTATAATCAAATGAATAATGAATAATACAATACAATGATCATGCTGCAAGAATGAATGCCAAAGAAATTCAAACTCCCAAGGAGGTCATTCGAATTGAATGAGTGAGTCTAGCTTGACTGAATGTAAGCCACAGTCAACACTCAAGTTAACCACTGATCAAAACCCTAATTGACTCAACTGAGCCCTAACTGAAGTCGGAGTGCAATAAATGACTGAGTCTAACTGAAATTAGCTCATGCACATGTCACTGTAGGCCAACCAACAAGTGGTAGCGCATCAATGACTCCAATGAACCTCGATGAGGTTAACTGAAGTGTAACTGACCATCAAAAGTAGTTGGAGGTGCTCCTGTTGACTCCAGTTCATTAAATAATCATTAAATAATCAATTTAATGAAGGAAGTCACCTTCACTGCTCTGTTTAACTGATTGTAACCATCAGTTAGCAATATGGGGCATTAATGACACTCAGATCACCCCCGGAGTGCTCTAGTTAGCCTCCTTGAATGTAGGAGAAGGCTAAGTTAGCCTCCTTGACTGAAGGTAGGCGTGGGTGTGCTCATTTTGATGTCATCCCATGCTCCTCTGATGTCAATTAAGTCAATAAAACTTAGGATAGTGGTTTAACTAGGACAAATTGACCAAAAAGAGTGTGTATGGTGGTAAATGTCTCCAACAATGAGAAGGTTTCTTAGATTCCTTAATATATTTTTTGTTAGTTGCACTAGTGTGTTAGAGTCTAACTGTTATTTTGATAGTAGGAGTTTCGATTAAATGGAAATAAGGGAAGTTAAGTTTTGATTCTATTTGTATGAGGTATATATTACCATTTGTTTATTAAAGTAAGAGGTTTTATTTATTCATCATTAGATTGTCAAATTGGTTGCTTGATTTCAGAAAATAATACCATCTCTCAAAAGTATTTATTCAAGCTCATTTTATCTCTATTAGTTCCAAACCATTATTGTCATTTATGTGACAACCAAGCGGCCCCATAAACACTAGTTGGTCATGCGTCCATGACATATTTTTGGTCCAGATTCTTGCAAGAATCTAAAAGAACTTTTATAACTGTTACTCTGGTGTATTGATGGGCATAATTATGTTAATGAAAAAAAATGCATTTTCCATATTACATATTTTTTCTTTTTCTTTGTCTTCGGATTTACATAGACTTGGATTTTATTCTTTATCTTGAGTAATTTGTCTTAATGAGATTATATTTTTATTCGCTTTGATATATATATATATATATATATATATATATATATAAAAGAAACACTGGTTATGTTAGCTCGTTTTGGTCACATACTTGTTTTTGCTATGATGTGTGGATAGATTTTCATCATTTTCTTGTGGGATATTCATTATAGATTCTCATTGTAAAATGCATGAATATCAAAGAGAGAGTATGTGCCCTAATGTCTATGATATATCCTGCGGTACTTGTTCAATTATTTTCTAGTTTATATCTTGTTATTTGTTTAGCATATGCAATGTTGTGACGACTCTTTGTTGAAAAAAATGCTTAAACATTCTCACGGGAATCTGTGATGTCATGAAGGTTGAGATTAATATACATTCAAACTATAAAATAAGGGTTATCATTCCCGTCTCTTATCGGTTTAGTCGACCAACAAGTTGAAAGGTTGACATATGAACCTACATTTCCTTGGTCAACAATGATCTTGATACTAGGTTTAGCATCATTACAACATTTTTCCTTCTCTAACAATGTTGTAAGAAAATCTTAATCTTATGCTCTAAACCATGGCTTTCACTCATTCCCATGAGGGAGATTAATGATGTTGTAAGACAATCTTAATCTTATGCTCTAAACCATGGCTTTCACTCATTCCCATGAGGGAGATTAATGTAGAATTTGGGCATGTAGATATAGATACTAAGCAACATAGCAATACTATGAAAAATATTATCAATCTAACAAATTCATGAAATAAATGTGTCAAACATTAATCATTACACAAAAGAGAGAAGTCAATAACAAGATAGAATGTTGTACAATAGCATTAACCTTCAACAAATGAAGTAAAAAGTATAAATATGAAAGGAAATTCAAATAGGTCATGGAGGAAATTTGAATTTCTCATGAGAAAAGATAGCCATACACACTCTCTAAGAAGAGTTAACTAACCCATGACTACCCTAAGTGGACTTAGTGAAGGCACATACATGAGATGCACATCCCTAAAAAAACTCGAGGAGGGTGCTACTGTCTCATAATAGCTAAAAACAAAAGGTGCTTGAAGTCCATGAACAATGGATTAAACTCACTAGGTTGACTCCACAACTCTAACTTGCAATGTGGGACCCTAAAATTAAGGAAAATAATTCATAATTTAGGGAATCCATCCTCATATGATAAAATAAACTTCAGGAGTTCAAAAAAAAAAATATAAGGATGTTTTAGGACCCTAGAGCTTAGTAGGAAGCTCCAAGTTGAATCAAAGGGCCAAATTAAATGGGATTCGATCCAATAGAATCATGAGCTAATAGATTAAGTCCATAAATATGATGATGAATCTATGGAGAGGGCTATTATGCTCTAACAAACCCCTATAATATGAACTAGGTGAAAAAAATGAAAAAATGGATCCTGGAAATTTGCAACCAGGTTAGGTATCCATGTACACAATATTCTATAACTTATGAGTAAGAGAATGCAAATGAGAAGGATAAATACCCCACTCATAAGGAGCCTTCAATTTCAAGGAAACTCGTAAATTGGTGAACTAGTTCTTGAAGAAGGGCTTTGCAGATTTCCTCGTAAATTGGTGAACTCCTCCTTCTCTTTGACTACATGTAATCCCATTCATGAAATCCAAATGCTTTCTCTTGAATGATTGTTCTTGAACACTCCTTGCATCAAATGGAGGAAACCCATTGAAGCTTTTGTGCGGAACTTGGTGAATTGTAGGAGCAAAAGATTTAGATCTGAAGTATGAAGAGACATTATGGAGTTCTTATTCAATGAGAACCTAATTTGAGACAAGTTCTATTGTATATCCTGATTCCTGAGTAATAAGAGAAATTATAGAGGTCTTCTTCAATGAGAACTTGACTTGGGACAATTTCTCCAATGGATAGTAAAAAATTGTTGATCACCTCTGCTTTTGGGCATGTAAAAGGGTCTTCCTTAGTTGAGTGGTAGATCAGAACCAATGCATATCCCATTATGGTAGGGTTTTTGAAAGGATCAATGGATCTGAATATTACCTCATAGGCCATATCTTGGAAATATTCGAAATCATGGATGCATGGAGTAGAAACTATTGTAAGTGCATACATGCAACTAGCATTATTTGGTGTGGTAGCTTTCTTGTTGCACTCTTCCTCTTCATTTTCTTCAATTTTTTTGTACTTGCAATCTTCTTCTTTATGTTGGAATTTATTGCAATAATCACACCAAGGTGATCCTCTTTGGTCTTACCATTATCAGAGTCCTAATATTCATGAGAAATCCTTGGTTTTTACACCCTTGTGCTCTTGCATGGGGGATTTTTCTTGATTGTGCTCTTCTTCCTCTCACTGGATGAAAGTGCATGCATATTTGAGGTATTTGTAGGACCATTTGTGAGATATTATCTAATTCTTTAAGGAGGGACACAATAAATGCATCCAAAGTAGGAAATTGTAGGAGGGTCCAAGAGTTAATCTAGTAGAGTGAAAGGAGGAAACAAATACATTATAATTTACACGTAACTTAGAGAGAATTGAGAGGATAATTTGTGCTCCATCCTTTGTGATCATTCAAATATTGGGCTGCAATAGAATTGATTTTAACTTGATGAAAATCTCTTGTATAGAGTTGAATTCACATGGTCTCAAATTCATTAGTTCCACCTCCAATTGGTGGCCCCTCATTTCATCTTTTGTTACAAAGAAGATGGATAGAATTTTCCATACTTCATTTGGAGTATTCTTGGATTCAATGTGGTAGAGAATTTCCAAAGAAAATGAATAGAAAAGAATCCCAGATGCTTCATCTATCATGTTCAAGTATTTGGACTTTTCAACTGCTGAATTTGGTTCTACCTCGGTGTCCATTGCGATTTGGTAGATCCCCTTCATCGTCAAGAGAATTTTTACTCTTTATTCCCATTCAAAATAGTTGAAGGGGTTTAGAATATATTTATTATATAGATCATTACTGTAAATGCACTTCTTGATGGCTGCAAATGTACTTCTTCAAACCACAATGTAGCTTGATCCCTGAAAAAACAACTATTATACTAACGTGCTTAGCACCCCTGCAACTCTCATACCATGTAAAATTTGAGCATGTATATCTAGATACTAAGAAACATAGAAATACCATGAAAATATAAACAATCTAACAAATTCATGCAATAAATGTTCTAATATTTAATCATTACACAAAAGAGAGAAGTTAATAACAAGAGAGCATGTTGTATTACATTAACCTTCAATGAATGAATTAAAAAGTATAAATAGGCAAGGAAATTCATATAGGTCATGGAGGAAATTCAAATTTCTCATGAAATGCATGAAATTCTAGTTATGATTAACTAGAGGTAGAATAACCATGCGCACTCTCTAAGATGAGTGAACTAACCCGCGACTACCCTAAGTGGAATCACCTCCCTACATGTTAGGAGAAATTGATTTCAATTGTCATAAGGACATGCAACTGACTGAAGGCACATGCATGAGGTGTACATCCCTAAAAACACTCAAGGAGGGCACTACTATCTCATAATAGCTAAAAAAGAGTTGCGTGGAGTACCTAAACACTGGAGTAAATTCCCCATATTCACTCCACAAATCTAACTTGCAATATGGGACCTTAAAAATCAAGGAAAATAAGCCCTAATTGAAGGAATTCATGCTCATATGCCATAATAGACTTCAGGAGTTCAAAAAATGAAAGATAAGGATTTAGGACCCTAGAGCTTAGTAGCAAGATCCAAATTGACTTAGAGGGACAATTTGAATGCGATGTTTCCTAGTAGACTCATGTGATAATAACCTAAGTCTCTAGGTAGGGTAATGAAGCTAGGGGTAGGGTTATTATGCTCTAACAATTAATGTAGAAGTGATGTATGAAGAGAAAACTAGGTGAGTAGGATAGACATATCCTATGGGAAACTTGGTAGCAACCAAACAAAGTTATGTAAGCAATAATTTATTGATAAAGCTAATGAACATTCCACTTTTCAATTTACTTTAACAAAACATCTAGGCTAGCTTCACATTATTACTACCTAAACTCTAGGAAAAACCTATTGTAACTCTCACACAACAATGTTGTAACTCTCCCACAATGATAAGAAAAATAATAACAAGGATACTATTAATTTGTGCTCTACCCCTCCATTAACACTACATGAATTTCATCATATTAATGAATGTCATATTTTGACATTATGTGCTCTATCTTGGAATCCAAATAGGAAGTTGCAGCCAAGTAATTGTTTAAGGATCCACACTTATCTTGAAGTGTAGAAGCCTTAATAAATCTTACTAATTATTAAAAATCCAAGTATCAAATGTTTGTAAAAATATTTGTATTTCTAAGAATTTTATATATTTTCTTCTAACTTTTGGTAGGATTTAGAGTAAAATAATTTTATTCTATAGAGATTGGTCATACCATTTTTAGAAAAAAGGAAGTAAGCAAATCTTTTGTAGGAAAAAGACATGGAAAATTAGCCCAATGGTGAAACTTAGACCCTAAATTTTTGCTCGGTTGCAATCTATTAGCATGCAAAACAACAACATCACAAGTTGAATATATTCATAATCATATTGTTCAATATTTCTAGAAAAACATAAAAAAACAAGCTCGAGGTAGTTCATCTCATCAACTGGCCAACACATTCTATACACACCCAATTATTGAAAAATCTAATGTTTGATATCGAGCATGTTATTTTTCACAATAGTCTATGTAGGGCTTGTCTAGTGCAACACAAGACATATGCAATCATGCTTGAGGTTGTTCTTAGGCTTTCCTTGTTTTCATATGGAATGAAAAATTGTTAAAGTAGTGAACCTCTAAATTATGATTTACCTCTTTTGTTTGTTTTATAATTTGTTTCCAATTGTAGTGTTAAACTTTGCCATAACATTGGGTGTACTCTTATGTAAGTAGAGTATGGGGAAGCCACATTTAGTACGAGTAACAAAATCATGAATAATTTGAAATGAGAATTTCTATAAATTCAAGGAAATGAATAGTCTTCATAAAGTGGTATGCATTATTTGAAGCAATATTTTTTATCTTTTTCCAACTACCTTTGATACACATCCATTCAAATTTCCAAGATCCTATTGCAAGCTAAAGATCACAAGTGGTAACGATTGATTAGTGGAAGTAGAATGGGTTGAAGATACCAGTTCTTCAATAAATCCAAATATTACTTTCTATCCACAACTCTTGTGGTGTTTCCTACCTGAGTGCAACAAACATATGTGCTAAATTAGTGCATTCGACATTGTACTAATAACTTCCAATAAATGTAATTAACTAAAATGGCCATTATTTGAATAATTTCACAAGTGTTGGTTGCATCAGTGAAGTAAAACCAATACACCATGCTACATATTCAAAATTCCCAATATTGTATATTGGCATGAAAGTGATTGGTAATTATTCAAATGGTAAGGTCATAACGATATGTACAAGACACTTATTGATAATGAAGACACATTTAATTAAGCCCGACGGATGATCCCCTTTAGTTCATGATATTGATTCATGTGGAGCCTTGAAACCATACCCACAACTAGAATGTTAGGTTCCCCGAGTGTGTTAGGTATCGACGACATGTTAACAAAAGCTTCACTATGTGAGAACATAACTCAGTTATTGTGAGGGACATTGGAAATGAGTGACCAATATTCCCTCGAGTAAGAGGAACATCACCAACAATGTAAAATATAAATAAATAAATAAAACCCAAGGGATGGTGGAGAGACAAACCCATAAAACAAAAGGTTTTGGAGTAATTTAGTTTCTTCGTTTAATATTATATGCAAAAGATCATATTCTATCCTATCAATTTGAAACTTGAGCAATGTTATAATTGATGGTGATTTTTTTAAATGTTGATATCAAAGCCCAATTTTTATTATTATAAAAGTAATAGTTATGGATCCAAATAGTGAGAAAAATGGAAAAAAACCCATTACCTTAATTTACTTTTGCTTTTCCCTCATGCATTTCCATACATGAAACACATCAACGATTTTGTGTCTTTGCTAAAACCTTCAATCTTTTTCAATAAATTAACCCAACACTAGCCTAAGTAGGTTGTTCTAGCATAAGGCATTTATACGATGAAAAATCATTTCATGTTGTAGTTTTGAACCAATCAAAACACATCTTCTCTTTCATCTATAAAACTAATTAAACATTTTCATTTGTAATCAATTTATATCCACATCACCATCATGTGTTATGTCCCTGTCACTTTCTCTTGGCTCTACCTATCATGTTTTCTTAATGTTGTCATCTTTTCCTACATCTGCTACTAGCCATGAGGAGATATGGTCAAGATAAAGGGACGAATAGGAGTGGAGAAAAAATGTAACAACACAACAAGCTAATCATAAATGGACAATAGTTCATCACCATATCCTCCGTTGTCATCTATAAATCATTGAGTTATAAACACAATTAACATGACCATAGTGGCAAAGGAGGTCCCGCATTTACTCCCTACACCTCCCCTTTTGCAAAGATTGATTTGTTTTATGATCTTCATCCTTCTCAAGTGCCATGGGGTTTTCCTCTTCAATTTGTTGATATATATTTTAGGAATGTTTATCTACATGAGAATGACCTCCTTCTAGGTTCCTGCATTGTTGAAAACCCACTCAATATCCTACTTGTAAATATCACTTTCTTCTAAGGAGATTCACTGTCACATACCCCAATTTTGCAAAAATAATATTTTCTTATTTGATTTTATTTCAAAGAAATTATGTTAAATTTTATACTAAGTTGTAAATGATGACTTAGCAGAGTCAAGGATATTGAATATAATTATGAATATTTTAATTATAAATAAATAAAAGTGGAGACAACAGCTTAGGAGAGCTGTTAAAAGAGTGTTTACTGGTCAAGTTGGTGGAGGAGATTGGGTGGAGAGAAAATAGACAAGTGGCAGCATCCTCAAACACTTCCAAGGTTGCAAGTGGCAACCTCCCTACATTTGGGGTCATGATCCCCCAAGAAAGTGGGATCAGAGCAGGTGGCTCATTTAATGACAATTAACCCAAAAAGACCTAGGCAATCTTAATAAAAATACCTATTGAAGAGAGCTGAGGCTGCTCATTCCAAGAAGGGAACCATTCAGGTGAATGTACTTCAGAGGATTTCATTAGGAAGGGAATTGGTGGAATGTGTTTGAAGGGTAAACTGTAGAAAGTGATCTAGTACAACTTTTCAGCTGAAGGATCTTGCTGCCAAGTGCAGAGTTAGTACTAAGTCCTTGGACTAGTAATTTGTTGCTTGGTCCACTAGTTCTCAGGCAAGGAGACCAAGAACAGGCTCGGGGGTCCTGAGGAGACGCTGTTTGAGCGCTCTCCAAGAGTTGGTAGGGAGGAACGACCTCCTAATGCTGTTGTTGTCCAGTTTAATCAGGTTCTACAGTCTTTTATTTTATTGTGTTAAATGCTTAAATGTGAATCTGACTGATTTATGAATGTTAAAATGTTTAGTTGTGAACTGTTAGAGTTATTATTCTTTTAGTTGATTCAATGAATGAATCTGAAATAGATGAAAAATAATCCTATCATGCGTTTTTCCACATCTGGAATAACCAGACCGTACTCCAGCACAGGCAGTGTATTTAAAAATAGATGAAGGATATGATAGAAGACTGAATTGAATAGATGTATTATACATTTCATAATATCAGAATAATTTATTTTTGTTTGTAGGTTATTATCAGAAAAGAACAGTAACCTGTCTATTTTTTTTAACTGTTTAACTAGATTGTTGATGTAAGTAGGCTAGAAAAGAAATAGCTATAACTCATTACAGGTAGCAGGTTTATCATAGAAATAAGTTACTCAAGTAAATAAGATGTATTTAATACAGTACATTATTTTGTTAATTATGCAGGATGATAAACTGTGTCATATATATATATATATATTTTATTTTTTTATTTTTTTTCTTTGTATTTTATTCATTAACCTCTTGCTTATGCAGTAGAAAAGTTACAGCTAAACTATTTGTTTATATTCATTCAATAAAGGTATAAACTAATAAATATATAGTTTAATCACTGATCATATAGTAATTTAAGACTAATAGTTA
Source organism: Pseudotsuga menziesii (assembly GCA_001517045.1). Lineage (NCBI taxonomy): Eukaryota > Viridiplantae > Streptophyta > Pinopsida > Pinales > Pinaceae > Pseudotsuga > Pseudotsuga menziesii. The sequence continues at coordinate 284,651 of LPNX010622254.1, forward strand.
TTATTAACTAAGTAAAGTAATATAAAGAATAATCATGTTACTAACAACAAACTTATTCAAAATATTTAAGTTCTTCTATCATTTCCCTTTTATTATTTCAATAGGAAAAACAACAAGAATACAATAATGACCAACATATACATAATGTATACTTATAAAAAAGAATTGTTCCTTTTAATTTTTACAAACAGGGTGTATCTGTAAAAGCAAATAACAAGGTTGAAACCCATATATATATTACAATTACAAATGTCAATGCATCGAAGTTATAATCCAAATTAATTGGATTATGTAACTATTAAACAACTAGGTTATTATAAATTACTTACAGTCCTTTAAGGACAAACAAAAAGACATTGGTAATTATTATAAACTCGAAATTTCCACAACACATTGTAACACTAGTTAAAAGCCAAATTAAATAAGTAATAGAATTTGTTAAAAATAAGTAGAATATTTTGTTTTAAAACAAGGTTTTCCACAGGAAAAACCCTAGCTCGTAACTTTGAGCAAAAACGAGTAAGATTTATAACTGAACTATGACTATATGTGTCAGTCTTAAAAACATTAATAATAAACTTTTACATAGTACTTTAAACAATGCACAAAACTTCACTTACAGTCGAGAAGGGTAAAAACCCTCAGTACACAGAGTATAATGTTAAGCATTTCAATAAATCGAGACAAGCTTGAAGACATAATTGTCTTTACAAGAGAACTATTGTTTAAATTTTAAAAATCTGTAAAGCTAAACATTAAAACAAAACTAATTACATTGCTCAATTTAAGACCAAGTTTACCCATCGACTAGCGAGGGTTTGAAACTTGGTAAATCAACAACAACCTGTAAAAGAGACCGCTTAATTTATGGCGAGCCTAGGAAAGCTTCCCCAACTCTGGGTTACTCCAAATGACCACCCTGATACAAGTAGGGTAAGAACCCAACATATTGACCATAGGGCTTAGCCGTATAAAGCCACGGTTTTCAAAGACAGTCTGCATACTTCCTCCACCATGGATGTACATAGTTTCGAGCCCCCTACAAGGATTTTTAAATACAAGGGTCAGAAAATGAGTAACTTAAGATTTGTTTTTGCTATCGTAACAGAAAAACACCTGCCGCAAGTTAAATTAACACTAAAAAAAAAAATTTACCTGTAAAATGAAACGTGGATCAGTATCGTGGAAATATTGTCACCAACAGACTTTTGCAAAATATAGACCCAATAGTCTGTAAAGGCTAAACCTATCACGCAAAGGTGAGCCACGAGGACAACGAAAGAAAGTTTGAGTAGACAGTAAGCGAAGGGAAATGATAAACTCAAGAAAAATTGCAGAGTGAGAACTCACAGTCACCAAGAATGGAATTAAAATCGAATACTGGAGGCAAAGGAAACACTAAACCAAGACTCGGGACAACTGGAACAGAGGAGAACTTATGACCGCCATGAAAACCATGCACAGCAGCCTCAAGGGCCAGCGTGAATTATGGAGGAGAAATGAAAAGGGTTAGGGTTACAATGATTCTTATATCTCCAACACTTGGCCAGTAGAAGACCATGTGGTCCCAATAATTTAAACCATGCAATGGATCGTTTCTATAGTCGCCTGCATTACAATGATAATCAATTATTTAATCAATGAACATGATGCATAAACTATATTATAAACTAAGTTATTGCCTTGTAAATCGAATACACCACTCATCATTAGAGGAAATTTCAACTCAAAATGGGCCTTTTAACTTTGATTCAAATTCCATGTCATCATGTGTTAGCCAATGAAATTGCTTTAAATTTGAAATACTGTATAGGTCTTAAACACTTTTTTAATATAAATTTGGGGATAGGTATCATAAAAAAAACTACTTTTTTTGTTTGTATTTTCGACATATCTACCCATGTTTTTAATCAAATTTTGATCGGGAGAGCTCGTTGGATGCGGAATTAAATTATGCATAGTACCAACTTGGCATACTTTTGACGGACCTCGCTACCCAAAAAACAAGAAATGCCTGAAAAAACATGATGATGATGTCATCATCACATTTTTTTCAGGTATTTCTTGTTTTTGGGGTAGCGGGGTCCGTCAAAAGTATGCCAAGTGGGTACTCATTGGATGCGGAATTTAATTCCGCATCCAACAAGCTCTCACAATCGAAATTTGAGTAAAAACAAGGGGATATATGTCAAAAATACAAACAAAAAAGTAGTTTTTTTCTTTTCTTCCTCCAAAATTAATAAATATTATTTTATTATTTTAACTATTATTTTATTAATTCTTTTTAGGAGGCCCATTTTGAGTTGAAATTTCCTCTAATGTATATGGTATGCTAGATCAGTGTTAGAATAACAACGTTAAATTTGACGTTGACCTAGTAAAAAGGTGTCCCATTAGACTTTGGTTATTGCCCGAAATCAATCATGCATAGAAACTTACTCCATCATTAACCATATGTCTATTATATCGTAACATCATTAATATGATATGGATGTTAGTAACCCTTTTAAATGTTGGCCTTGATTTGGGTAGAAATCATGTGTTATATGGGAGAGCTTAAGTTAAAAGGTTTATAAACACCGAACAACTATAGTTTTCTATATATAGAAACATTATAGTCTATGCATGGTTAATCTCTTGTAAAAAGACAATTCAAGTTATAACATTTATGGAATGGCACAACGTAGTATTATGTAGAATTATAAACTCTATTTTAAACTTGTTTATGACCTTGAACTAATTAGAGACTTGAATGTCTAATAAACAAAATAGTTTATGCATGTTTATAAGTCATATAGGAAATAATAAATCAAATGGTGGCAAACTATGAAGTTGGCAAAGTGTATTGTAAGAACACTTTTATGAAATTCTTTTACTTAGTTCAGAGTGATGAAACTTTGATAGAATTTGGTTGTGACTCAACTTGGTATTTTCTAATGATTCACCATGTCTATTGGTTAATAAAGTGATTATAGAATTATACAAAATAACTAGAAAGTCGACCTTTTTCGAAAGCATCAATCTCAGAAAAACTGTTTGTAGACAGTAACTTAATACAAGAGAAGTATTATAGAAAAATAAGAAATTGAATAGGAATGATCCTACTTGAGTCTAGAATCATTAGAACCACATGGTTCGACGTGAAGTTAAGAAGTATAGGAAAACAATGATTTCATGTGAGAAGGCATTATGGTTTTTGTTTGCACAAATCAAACTTATAATGTCAAGAAGTTCACAGGCTGTAAGTTTCCTCGCAGAAGATAAATGTCGAACAGTTGTTACATAGATAAGATAATATGTTAATAAATACATACTGACAAAACAATCATTATAACATTGCAAGTTATGCACACTAAAGTATAAGTTACTTTGCAACTAAGATTATAATTTTAGAGCCACAAAACATATCTTACTGTCACTATGTACATCTGAACTTTGTTACAAGAAAAACTAAAGGAAGCCAAACGGTTTTACCTCACATAAGTTGTTTGGAATTTAACAACTTAATTACTAAGCTTTATAATTGCAAATAAAACACTGCTGGATACTTTATGAATTTTAAAACGTTACTCATTCGATCATACCTGTAAACCTGTAAGAACCAGTAATCTTCTGCGTTAGCATAAATGCTAAGTAAGCCCGGATTCAAAAGTTAGATTTCACCTACTTGACATGAAGAAACTCATCAGTAAACCGAAATAAAACAATACGCAAGTAAACCTTATTCTTGTTAAAAAAGGGAACTACTGAGTTAACATAATTGAGATTTTGTAATACTAATCACTTGACTGTATCTTTTATTGCTAACCTTTAGCTGTTAGTAAACCACAAGTTTTAGCATTTTTTGTTATCTCAAAATTTTAATTTTTTGTGAAAATTTGGGGTTTTGACATTCACTTGCTTTTGAATATCTCATTCAGTTCACAACAATTGGATCGGACAATTTTGCAAGGAATCCTATGTTGCTTATTGCTACATTAATACAATACAACAATTAGAGGAAACATTTCTACAAAGAATACATTGCATTAATACATTGATAAAATGAAATGATTAGAATAGATTATGTGAAATTCCTTGTGTGAAGAAGGGTAGTAATTTTGTATAACTTAATCTTTAGTTTTTCACAATGAATCATTGTCTTATGCAAAAGTTTATGGATAATATTTAATTGTAGGTATTTCCTATTTCAATAATATTGATGATTAACGTATAATCTAATAACCAATATTTTTTTGTATTTCCCTCTAATCTTTAGTTTATCACAATGAATCATTGTCTTATGCAAAAGTTTATAGATAATATTTAATTGTAGGTATTTTCTATTTCAATAATATTGATGATTAACGTATAATCTAATAACCAATATTTTTTTTATTTCACTACTATATCACTGATTGAATCAAAGATGTAAAATAATGACCTACTCTGAACATATACTATGCTATGCACATAATTATTCAAAATTATGATATTTCTCCCAAGGAGAAGAAGTGTGAAGGCTACGGTACAATGTTGATTTATTGTGTTTTATATTTTTACTTAACTAATGATACAACTATAGCATTCTTATATTCAATGAAGTAAATTAGGTGTTCTTTGGGTGGAACATGGTACTTACAATTTTACTATGGCCACGAGCTTAATAAATGGAATCTTTCCCACCTAAATTTTTTTCCACCATATAAGTAATCTTATTATCACATGATTGTAAGGTTAGAATTCAATATAATACCCAAATAATTTATAGATCCTCCACATACATATGATCAACATTACCTTCAATATAAATGATCAAGACATCATAAACCTCAAGTATTGGTAGTAGGAAAATCCCAAGACTGTGAGTTTATATGCCCCCTCAAGCTTATTCTCACATGGGCCAAAGTATTAAAGTTATCCTCTTGATATGATACTTAACTATAAAATATTCAACTTAGGATATCAATGGTCGCTATTACCTTATTGGATGTATTTAAGTCACAGTAGGACGCAATTTTTGAGTTGCAAAATTAAACATACTTTCTCCTCCAAATTATTTCCAATGACCTTACTCAAGGGATATTTAGAACATGCGTTTTTTATCACTGTATCCATGTAAGAATAAACTATGAATGACTGTGAATAGTCCAAGTGTCAATACATTTCAGATGATCCCAATTGTTTTGTACACTTGGAACTGTAATATAATGGATGTAAGACATTGCTTAGATATTTAGAATAGGCTCATGGTATGGGACACATAGAGAAACCATTCAACATATAGGACACATTGAGAGTATGTCAGTTTCATAGGATTTAGAAAAAACATGGAGATGTTATCATTAAATGGCCATAAGGAACAAATGTAAGTTACCTCATGCACGACGAAGTCTATTTTTCATGTCATTACATAGGCAATTTCTTATTGAAACAAAATTTACCAACCCTCTACATGCCATTAGAGAAACTCCACCCATCGTCATAGAATATGACAATTTAGCAACAAGTTAACCATTATTCTTTGCATGAGTTCACAATGAGTGCTTGCCTCATCCACTAACTAAATGTGGCCATGTTTTTCATATGAAGTGTTTGGACAAGAGAAGCAATTATCATAAGTACATGCTGTACTCTCTACAAATATACCATCTTCTAATCAACATTAGAAGTTTGATTGATTGTTGTCAATAGTTCCAATGTGATAAATCCACCCATGATAGTAAATTAATGAACTTCATTTTGATAGAAATCTTGCTTAACAAATGAAATTAAAACATACTATTAGGGAGACTCTACCCATTGTCATAAAATATGATTTTAGAAGCAAGTCAACCATTATTTTTTGAATGAGTTCACAACGAGTGCTTGGGTCCACTAATTAAATGTGGCCATGTTTTTCATATGAAGTGTTTGAACAAGTAGATCAATTATCATAAGTATAATGTACTCTTTATAGATCTACCTCTTCTAAACACAACATCAGTTGATTTATAAATATTTTATCTAAGCTTCTTTTAATCTCTTCCTGGTTAACATTTTTATATGAGATTCCCTTTTTATCTCTTCCTTATTAACATTTTTATATGAGATTCATAAAAAAACATTTTTATTTTCTAATCTTTAAGTTATTCAAGTAGAAAGAGTTTGAAAAGAATTCATCGATATTTTCTAAAATTCCCTTTATAACTAAAAGACTAACAAAAATATGTCATAACATCATAGTGCTTTGAGGGGTGGCAGGCGCGGGGGGGATTCTCCTGAATCCCAAAGGATATGTCGACCAGACTTTTGCTTGGGGGCTTGGGAAAAAAACCAATAACGAAGCAGAATGGTTGGCCCTTATTCAGGGTCTCCACCTTTTACACAATATGAAGATCCACAGGGCTCTGATATTTGGGGACTCGAGGCACATCATTTACAAGATGATCAAGGGATATCCTTCAGGCGCTATCAAGTTCCGCTGGTTACATGGGAAAGCCAAGCTTCTCATGTCCAGCTCCTTTGAGTTTTATCATATCCTTCGGCAAAATAACACCGCTGCGGATAGCATGGTCAATGTGCGAGCCTCCCTCCCACAAGGACTCTACAGTCAGAACGGAGCCCAGCCCTCCCTCTATCCTATTCCTTAATGAGGTGCTGGATGCTCCCTTCCTTAACTGCTTCTAGGATTTTCCTTTTTGTTCAATTATCCCGCCCCCAACTCATCGATTCTACCCCTTCCCCCTCTTTCTCTTCACCCCCTTTCTCCCCTCCCTCTCCATTCTTTTCTCATACCCCTTTCTCCTTATTCCTCCCTCCCCTTTTTAATTTTCTCCTCCCTCCTTTAGCCCTCCCCCTCTTTTTTCATATCCCCCTCCTCGTCATACCCTTCCCCTTGGCTGCTGGCCCTCCTCCTTTTGCCGGTTATCCTCATTTAAACGCCCGTCCTATCTCCCTCCGTTTCTTGGCCGCGTGGTCTACGGTCAGGTCTTCCCCTTTCTTGAGCTTTCCCAGCATTAAATGGATGAGACGGTGGGATTATTGCTACCCCCTCCGCACGTTTGCTCTGAAGTTGGGTTTCCCCTTATGCCGCTGCACTGTGAAGTCATGCATTCTCCCTTGGTCTCGGCTCCATTCGGCTTGCAAGACAGGTCTCAAATCCTCTAGGAGGTGGTGTCTGGTATTGAAGGCGGTCATCTGTATGGTATTCCCTGGCAGGTTCTCCCATTGACGCGATCATTTGTTAAGGAGAGGCTGGCCTTTGCAGCCTTCTCCAATTGCTGCTGTAATCTTACTCTAACGTTGTGGTCTCGTGGCTCTGGTGCAGTAAATCCCACCTGTGTTGGCAGCCCGCGCTGTGTTCTTGGTTGCAATTGTTTTGGGTGGCAGGAGGGCGCGGTTGGAACTTTGGTCTTCACCGATAGACAGGGGTGTTCGGTGCTCCAACAGGAGCTGGTTGTCCTCAGTGGCATTCTCAATTGTTCAGGGCTTGTGGGTTCGAGCAGCAACTTGGTTGCTGATACTCTGTCCAGGCGTCTCCACTGTCTTGACATTTCCTCTGATTTTGACAGAATGGCCCAGCCAGGGGACAATGCAGGTATCCAAGACATCAAGAAAAATCTAAGGTGTTTGCATGAGGTGATTTCAATAGGAATCATGGATAACAGGGAGACAGCCCGTGTCATAAAAAAGATGGAGGACACTGTGAGCTACACTTCTCTTCAAATCAGCAATCACGACTCCAGAATCGACGATAATGAAAGCACCTTGCGCGAGATGCTAGGGAAGGTAGATAGGATTCAGGAGGATCTTGCTCGTCTCATCTCCATGAACCAGGGCAGTAGGATCAGTGGAGCAATAGTTGAAGGGGAGCGTTCGATGGAAGAAGAGTCCGTTGTGCAACCAGTCCACTTAAGAGGCCATCTGTAATCTGGTTTTATGAACTCATGTTTTTTTGTCTTTTATTATGTCAGCAATATATAAGGGTATACATTGCCCGTACTGTTAGACACCATGGAAAAACCCTATATGTAGTTTTTTGGACTCTTTTCAGGCTTAGTCTACAGTGCTCTACCTCTGTTCTGTAGGATTATCCTTTCTCTTTTTTGCTATGTACTAAATGGCTGTGCACAGCCCGTTTATAATATAATCTTTTTTAGTTTCTGTTAAAAAAAAACATCATAGTGCTTTGAAAAAAAAATATCAAAAGGCACCTAAAACCTCATCAAAGCTACCTTTTGATTGTTCATTAATGGATTGTCTCTTTACAAAAATGCAATTGCACATTTCTTTGTTGATATAAAACTTCAAAAAAAAAATTGCATTTGCAAATTTCTTTGTAGATATAAAACTTAATTAAGGTTATTTTTTTATAATTCAATGGATTCCCACCCAACATGAATGCGTTTGCATGCTTATTGGTTGGTATGGTTTTTATATTGATATTATGCATGATCTTTCATGAGTTTGTTAGTTGATATTATGCATGATTTTTGATGAGTTTGTATGCATGATTTTTCATGAGTTTGTTAGTTGATATTATGCATGATTTTTCATGAGTTTGTTAATAGATATTATGTATGATTTTTCACAAGTTTGTTAGTAATGAGTAGATTACAAAAGTTGTATTTTTACTATATGAGGAGATTTTTTTTTAATGTACAACAAATTGTTTTAAAAAATAATTTTCATTCTTTTATTCAATGATTAGTCTTCAAAGGTTTAGGTTATTTTTTGATAATTTTTTTTTAAATTATGATAGTCAATTTGTTTATACTTTCTTTTTTTAATATCATGTCTTTACACTTTTTAAGACAATTTCAACTATATATATTCATTGAAACACATTCCTATGTAGAGCACACCATAAAGAAAGTTGGAAGATTTGAACACCTCTATATGTGGAATGGTATGGAATGGTAGGTTGAGTTGAAGAGGACAATGTACAAGTCTATTATCTCTATGTGTCACCATTCACAATACTATTTTATAAAAAATTAAGGCAAAATTGTGATGCAATTAAAAAAAAGAGAAAATTAAAATATTATTAATATACCTAGCTTAAAGAATAAAAACAACTTTGCTAAAATAATAATGGACTTTCTTACGAGCTCCATACTTCATAGTGAATCCAAGAGTTAGACTATTCCTAAACTGTCATGGGATGAAATAATTTATCATCTTTACATACTAACAAGGTGGGAGTTGAAAACAAATTTCTTCATAATATCCTACATCTTCTCACATTAGATCTCAATTTCAAAATATTTATAAGAATATGAATGTGCCTAATATATTAATTTATCCAAATTATAGATATTTAGGAAATATTCTCTTAAATATTTTTAAATATAAAACTAAAATTCTAAATTAAACTAGCTAATCATTTGTTATTCTTTTTATATACCAAAATTAATCTAAATAAATAATAATCATCATTATAAACCCAACTCTTTGTATTATAATGATGTCCAACCCTTTGTATTATAATGATGTCTACATTTTTGTATAAAAAAACAAGGATAGGATGTTAAAAAAACACTAACGAAATTGCACTTTATTCATTTTGATAGAAAATTATATCAGAGTATATTGATTTTTTTTTTTTTTTAAGTTACAACTTTATCAGTATATTGATTATTTATTTTTAAAAAAATTACAACTTTGTGAATAAATATTAAAATTTAATTTAACTTTTTTTTTATATAAAGGATTTTATTTTATTTTATTTTCTTTCTTGATGGCTATGTTTACGATATTTGCCTTATTTGTTTAGTGACTTTAACTTCTTTTTGGATTGTTATGTTTATTTTAGTTTGATATATAATATTATTAGTATATTTCAATAAATATAATGCATTTTCTTTATTTTTCCTTTTTGCTTAAAAAAATCAAACAAAATGTTATATATAAATATAAATATATAACCGCCTTTTCAAAATGGAATATGTAAGAAGTCTGACTATGACGTAGAGTATGAAATTACATCCTCACTTTGTCGGTTGTCAATTTTTTAGATTTGGTACATAAATAACCGACTAAAAAAGGTGGAATACTCTATTTATAGTTCTCAAGATATTTTTGTTAAAATTCACATCGATGTTGATGCATGTAATAACATTACATTCTTGTCACTTAGCTATCTCCATTTTTGGTGTTTTGTCGAATTCCAAATTAGATATTGGAAAGTCACATAGGAGAATGACAAATGTGGTAAATTTTTTATGTAGAATATGAGATTTTTTATATAGTTATTTTAGTTATATTTTATTAAATTGGTTTTCAAAGTGGACAAAATATTATGCATTTTAATATTTATTTTTATAAAATAAAATAATAAAATTTTATTAAAAAATCATATCTCTAATTTTTATTTTTTTATACTCAAATAAATTCAAAATTCTTAAACCTCTACAAAATCATAGCTACATATAAATCAGAACATAATACCATTAACATATTATGAACTTTGCCTAATTTGGTAATACATAAATTAATCATGTGTTATTTGTTTGTGTACACATTTATATTACATAAATCAAGCAATCATGTGTTATTTGTTGGTGTAAACATTTATATACATAAATCAATCACTTAAATCAAACAATCATATGTTATTGTTATTTAGTATTGCTTAACTTTATTTTGTAATACTGAACTTTGAAGTATTGTCATTGTCATTATTTCATTGTTGTATTACATCTTATTATGTTTTTTTAATATTATAATATAAGTTATGTAATTTATTTTTTTGGTAATACTATAATCTAAGTTATGTTATTTATTTAGTCTGTGTAAATTAAAGATGGTGTATAATTAATTATTGGTATTTAAGTATTATGTTTTGTTTTAAGTTTTCTATTACAAAATGAAGATCAAAAGACCGGTGAATGGAAGTAAAGTGGGTTGAATATAATAATTCTTTACCAAATCTAAATATTATTTGCTATCCACAAACCTTGTGGTGTTGAATGGTGTTGCTTGCTTACTTGAAATAAATGTATATGCTAAATCAATGTTTTTAATCTTGTGGTGTTGAGTGGTGTTGCTTGTCTATGTGAAACAAATGTATATGCTAAATCAATGTTTCTAATATTGTATTGAAATATTTTAAGATATTGTATTGAATTTTTTCAAGATATGTTATTAATTAAAATGTTGGTTAGTTGAATAATTACAAGTGTTGGTTGCATCAATTAAGCTAAAATAATACAAAGTAATGGCTATTCATAATTCCTTATGTTGTAGATTAACTTGAAGGTGTTTGGTGATTAATCTAATAGTAAGGTCATATCAACACATACAGTTATTATCTGATAGTGAAAGCACATTTAAATAAACTTTAGATCCAAAATCGATTCCTATAGGACTTTAGATGCCTCCTCACAACTAGGATGTTAGGTCCCTTGAACATATTAATTATCAAATACATGTGTTAGTAAAAACCACAATATGTGAACATATCACTCATTAATTCTTAGGTGTGTTAGAAAAGAGTGACCAATCCCTCGAGTATGAGGGAACCAACTCATAACATATCACTCATTAATTCTTAGGTGTGTTAGAAAAGAGTGACCGATCCCTCGAGTATGAGGAAACCAACTCATAACATATCACTCTTTAATTCTTAAGTGTGTTAGAAAAGAGTGACCAATCCCTCGAGTATGAGGGAACCAACTCATAGTTAATGGAAAACATAAGTGAATAAATAAAACTGAATGGACAATGGAGAGGAAAACCAATAAACAAAATGTTTGGGAGTTATTTAGTTGTTTAACAATATTATATGCAAAAGATCAAATTTTGTCCTATCACATTGAAGCTTGAGCAATGCTACAATTTCCAATGTTTTTTTTTTAAATTTTAATTCAAATTCCACTAGTTTTGCTTCATATAGAGTTGGTGAGTGAGAGAAATGGAAAAAGCATCATTTTCTTAATATGATTTCTCTTCATCCTTTTAAGTTTCCATACATGCCTCTTCATCAATGATGATACATGTGTCTTTGCTAAAATTTTGAGTATGTTTCAATAAATTAATCCAACACTAACTTATGTAGGTCGCTATGCTGTAAGGAATTTATACTATGAGAAATAATTTCATGATATATTTTTGAACCTATTAAAATACACCATCTCTTTTTTCTATAAATTGATTAAACATTATCGTTTCTTAGAAATTTATAGCCCCATCATCATTGCATGTTATTTCCCTCTCAGTCACCTCTTGGCTGGACCATCTATTGGGTTTTCTTCATATTGCCATGTTTCCCTACATCTACTACCATCTATTAGGAACCATGGTGTAGGTAAATGCATGGATATGAGTGAAGAGAAAATTTTACACACAAACCAGGCTAAGCATCATTGGAGATAATAGTGCATCACCATATCCTACACCAATTACATGTAGATCCCTAAGGTAGCAACACCACTGCTATGGCCATAGTGGAAAATGAGGTCATGAATTTAGTCACCACACATATTGCTCTTGCAAAGATTTATTTATTTTATGATTTCCATCCTTCTTAAGCAGCATGGTGTTTTTTTCTCTTCATTTTCTTGATATGCATCTTAGGGATTTTGATTTACATGGGAATGAGTACATCCTTCTATGTTCTTAGCATTGTCAAGTACATCACGCTCAATATCACACTTCTAAATATTACCTACGTCTAAAGAGATTCACCTAATTTTTAATATCTCATTCAATTCACAATAATTAGAGTAGACAATTATGTAAGGAATTCTATGATTCTCAATGATGCATCAATACAATACAACAATTAGAGGAGACATATTTACAAGAAATATACTACATCGATATGGTAATTAAATGCAATGATTAGAAAGAATTGTGTGCAATTCCTTCTGTGAAAAAGGATACCAATTTTTTAAAGCTTAATCTTTTAGCTTTTTTCTCACAATGAACTGTTGCTTGATGCAATATTTTATGGATAACATTTAATTATTGGTAGTGCCAATTTCAACAAGCTTGACGATTCACCTTGCATATAAGAACTAACATTATTTTTGCATTTCCCTACTATATCACTAACTGAAGAAGATATGCAAACGAATGACCTATCCCAACTAGATATATGTTATGCACATAATGATTCAATAATTACAATGTTTATCTTGAGGAGAAGAAGTATGAAGGTTGTGATACTGTGTTGATTTATTGTGTTTGATATTTTTCCATAGCTAATGATGCAACTATAGCATTCCTATCTTCAATAAAAGTAACTAGGTATTCACTTTGGATGGCACATGGTACTTATAATTTTATTATGGCAATGACTAGCTTAAGAGTTGAATTCTTGCTAGCCTAAAACAATTTCCACCATCTAAGGAATGTTATTGCCCCATGTTTGCAAGGTTAGAATTCACTATTATACCCAAAGAATTCAAAGCCTCCACATACATATGACCAATGTTACTTTCAATATACATGATGAAGACATTGTAATCCTCCATTACCAATAGTAAGAAAAATCAAAGCTTGTAAGTTTGTATGTCTCTCAAGCCTATTGTCGTAGGGAACAAAGCATCAATGCAATCATCAAGAGAAGAATACTCAAACATAGACTCTTAACCATACACACTCAGTTACTCGTGCTATCTTATTGGAGATATGTGAGTCATAGTAGGGTATAGTCAATGATTTGCAAAATTCAACATTCTTTCTCCTTCAAATTATTTCCAATAACCTCAGTCAAGACCAATTCTTTCCAATGACCTCGGTTAAGACCTACGGGTGCCCGCAAGAAGCTGCTACCCAATTATGATGCAATGGGATCGCACGAGCGAAAAAAAACAGGAACGTGCACACACACTTGGACGCGTGCATGCGTTCCTGCTTTGGCTATGGTGAACCTCCACGTCGGCTTGTCGATGTGGTCATTAGGAGCACGTATGCACCACTAAGCACATGCACGCATGTCTGGGCATGCATGCGTGTTTAGTGCATACCGCATATGTGCCCCTAAGCACATGCACGCATGTCTAGGCATGCACACATGTTTAGTTCCTATGTGCTAAACACGCCTGCACGTCCCTGTATTTTTTATAAAAAAAAACAACGAATAGTTCATTTCCAAAAAACAAGCCCGTGAGTGCGCAACCTACCCGAAAAAGACACCCACGGAGCCCAAAACAACCGTCCAAGCACCCCAAAATGACACCCACGACCTTTGGAATAAGGTAGGTGGATGTCGATTGCATTTTTTTGTTTTTTTAATGTTTTTCAAATAAAATTAAAAATTAAAAAAATTTGCAAATGAATTGAAATCGAAAAAATTTGATATTGCAGATACATTACCTCTACCATAATGACAAATACCAATGAACCATACCAACAAAGGAGTGAATCAAACCAATTAGAGGACCCAATAAACCCTGAATTAAACAAAGAAAACCCCGAAGATGGATTTGGTGAACACCAGAAAACCCCGAAGATGAATTACACTGGGATTTAAACTAGTTAAGGATATTGAGTGATGAAATGAAGAACACTAGGGAACCCTCTCAAGTTTCCCTCGCCACATCACTACAAAACATAATCGAGTCTATCAACATTGCCCACAGTGAGATAACCATTTTGATCCAATATAGGGTTCGGATGAGAGAACATTATGCCACTGGTATATCCAAAGAAGATACAAAAAACCTGAATATCATAAATACAAACTGTGGAGCAAATTTATAGATACGAGAACAGGCTAGCCTCCAGATGTGAGGAAGAGTCAAGTTTAAATGGAATGGTGTAATTACTAGCCATGGACAGAAAACTAGAGGAATAGATGGTTCATGGTTTTTGACAAGCCTCCATGCAACAATGTCGAGGTCCCACATTATTTTCTTAGGAAACTGTGGGCCGAGTTTATGTTAGGGTTCCATGTGAACTACTTCAACATCATCAAGTTCCAGGGCGTCAATTTTGGTTCAGCCCAAGATCGACCTCATGCCCACCAAAACCCACTTAGAGGACCTCCTGTGCCTTAGCGAGAGACAAACCTGCTTCCTCAACCCCCTGGGACAGACTAAGGCATAATGTGGGCCATTACACTCCCAACATTTTATGGGTTCATTGCGTTCAAATTTCTTTGTGTAATTTCCATGATTATTAGCAGACTCTTTACCCTTGGAATTGTTCTGATTACTTGGTGAATTATTCTTATTCCCTTGGAAATTCTTGTTAGAAAAATTTCTGGCCTTATTATTTTTAGAATTCCGGTTGGGTACAAACTCTTTCCTCTTTTGATCATAATGATTATTATTCTTTTTGTCCTTCTAGCTGGCCATGCTCTCCTTCTTTCGATTTTGTTCATAACAGAAATTGGCTTTCCTCATAGCTTCTTCCAGTGTTTTTGGATTGTCATACTCAATCCTATCCTTGATGTGATAAGGTAAATAGCTGAGGGATTGCTGTACCTTTGGTTTTTCATCTACAAGGTATGGCACATACCTAAGCAGACTTAAAAACTTGCTATTCAAATCTTTCATAGTCATTGAACCTAATTTAAGCTCATAGAATTCTTTTGCTCTCTCTTCATAGTACTGCTCAGATAGAAATTTCTTTTTAAAGTACTTCTTGAAGGTACTCCAATTTACAATATTCTCTCTTATTCCCTTCACTCTCTTCAAGTATTGCCATCAAATATCAGCCTTCCCTGAGAGATTGTAGATAGCCATTCTAGCCTTTAATTGGTTAGAATAGTTATAAATCTGGAAGTACTTCTTCATCCCAGATAACCAGGATTCCTCTTCCTCCCCCTTCTTAGTTTCTCCATTGGATGTTGGTGGTTTAATCTTTTTAAACTCCCCATAAATTTCTTCGTAAGGTTTATATTTTCTCTTTTTAGTATAATGGTTGTCATCACTACTATCACTAGTGGAATACAAATTACATTGATCACCAAATATCTCTGAAGATGAGTTGCTTTCATTTTTAGTCTGTTTAATCTTTTTATATTTATGTTGGTGACTTATATATTCTGAATCAGCTCTTTTACCCCTTCCATTAGTTTGAAATCTTTCTGTTAGGATCTGATTCAGCTCCTCTTGAGCTCTCAGAATCCTTTCATTTTCTCGTTTAACAGATTCCATTTCAGATTTTAAGTCTTTTACTCTTTGTAAAAGTTATGAGGAATTAGTGGTTATGTCCTCTTGTATAGGGTCTCTTTGTAAGTTTTCTTGTTCAGTAAAGGGAGATTCCTCTTCTGAATATTCCTCGAGTCTTTCTATACTTGTTGTTAAACTTCAGAAACAATTTCTCTTTTGAATAACATTAAAAGAAAATAACATCAACAAAAATAATTTAAATTCAATGTTTCATAAAAGCAAGTTGGGCTTCATCAAGGCCTAGTGTTTGAACCTTGTGCTCTGATACCACAACTACCCCAAAATTTCATAAAAATTTAAAATTTTTAACATAACATATAATGTCTGAATACGCAGTTTACTAACTACTAGCGGTTAGCAGAAAATGAAACAGTCTAACACTCAGTATTAATCATTTTCCTATTACGTTAACTAATACAACTTTCATTTTTGTAAAGTATAAGAGATGGACCTACACACAACTTTCTTTCAGTTTTACTAATAAGTTTACTTTTTGGAAAGTAGGTGAAATATATCTTTGAAAACTTGGGCTTACTTAGCATTTATGCTAACGCAGAGGGACTGCTAGTTCTTACAGGTTAACAGGTAACGATCGATCAAGTAGGGTTTTAATTCATAAAGTAGCAAGAAGTATATCTATTGCTTGTAGAATGCTAGTAATTAACCGACTATTTAAAAGCAAGCTCGGATGAGGTAAAGTAATTGTCTTTTATTTCATGAAGGAATTCTATCAATCTGGATAGTAGAGATTTCCAATAGAGTGCATGTTTCTATTTTGTCGCTAGCTTACTAGTTATGGAAATTATCAACCTGTTACTTGTATTTAAAATAAAAATGCTCACTAACAAGTTATAAACTTTCATGCTTATATTATCGTCTTGCTGCATGTACTATTGTAACCACATACATTACCATATTATTTACTAATGTACCAATCTAATTGTTACTTGCATTATGTAGGAATCTTACTACCTGGAAATCTCCTTGACATTATAAGCTTGATTATTGTAATTAAAAGCATCATTTCATGATGGAATACTATTTACTCTTACTTCATAAGTCTAAGTCATAGATAAATGTATTATCAGTGTCATTCCAATGATTATAGATTTGAGCATGGTTTATTCCATTATAAATTTACTATTATCATGTTGCGTAGCTCACAACAAGTTAATGTTTATAATAACTATTATGGTATGTTTTTCTACCTAGAACTTCTAATCTGAAGTTGACCCTATGTGTCATTAATATGACCGTAGATTCTTCACTATGCTAAGAACAGGTTAACATAAACAATCACAAGCTATCCTTGCAAAATAATGATTGGGTTTATTTTTATTGACAAGTTGAGTATGCAAACTATTAAATATAAGAGCTTATATTAGGGTCAAGCCTTGTAATAGTCATGGTTTATATACTTTTACTATTTTAGTCAAACTCCAAATATTATAACCACCCAAACCGTCGGTTACAAGTGATAAGGTTTGGAATATAATGTGTGCATATTTTATCATCGTTTTTGCAATATATAAAACAAAAGATAATTGGAAAGGTCCTAAAGCATGATCGATATTGGGATTATCCAAATGATAAAGTTTGTTACAATCTTTCACTAGGGTCAGCGTTATGAATTCGTCGTTAATAAAAAACGCAAATTACAAAGCTATCATACATTAAGATATGGTTAAGTGTTATCATTGGTGATAATATATACAAGCGTACTCCATAGTTTTGTGCATGGTTTGATTAAATCATTGTTTTAATAATTTGATGATTAAAATCGCAGATGGACTATGGACTCAACCCTTGCATGGTTAAAAGAATTGGAGGGCACGTGGTCACCTCATGTCCATGCATTGGCGATATAAAAGTCTTGCAAACCCTATTTGCTTTGTCATTTGCCTCCGAAGTTCTCGCTGGCCTTCGAGCTGCTCTGCATAGTTTCCATGGAGGCCGTGAGGGTTGTTCCTCTTCTAGCTTGCTCCAAGGCTTTTGTTTGATGTTGCTGTGGTATTCTGAGTTCGGTATTTGTTTTCTAACCTTCTCAGCTATGAAATTTACCATGCAAGTGTTTATTGGATTTTGTATTTGGCTCTTGGCCTATCCTTAGATCAATCCTGCTCTCTTCCGTGACCTGTCACTAGTTGCGAAGCTAAAGCTTCTTTGCTACTATTTGTGCCC
The DNA here is from genome assembly GCA_001517045.1 of Pseudotsuga menziesii. Lineage (NCBI taxonomy): Eukaryota > Viridiplantae > Streptophyta > Pinopsida > Pinales > Pinaceae > Pseudotsuga > Pseudotsuga menziesii. The sequence goes on from LPNX010622254.1 coordinate 302,917, forward strand.
CACAGTCATCGTAGGGTTTGGAGATTTTTGTGTGTGCATTACGAAGTTGGTGACAGTCTCTTCACTGCTCGATACTCTTTTATTTACAGGTAAATATATTTGGTTTTTCTTTTAATATGAATAACTCGCAGTAAACTGTTTTTACAGTTAGGTTTTCAATGGAGATTGAGCTTTGTATTAACGCACAGTATTGTGCTCTTCTTGCAGGAACTCATGATAGATCTAAACTTCAGTGACAAAGATAACGCTGGCTATCTTCAGGGAATAGTGGGTCCAATCTGGTAAGCCCTGGGTTCAAAGAATGGGTTTTTACCTTGCTTGTAAACAAGGTTGTTGATGGTGAAACCTCGAGCTTGGAAGCTTGTCCGGTTTGTTCGTTAGATACGTGGTTTTAATAAGTTGTTTATTCAATTTTGTTTAAAAACCCTCGCTATGATGTTGGGTAGTTCCGATCTTGAGCTGGGTGTTGTAAATTGGTTAAGTTTTCAGCCTTATGGCCTGATAATGTAATTCCTTGGGTTTTTAAGAAGGACTTATCTTTGAGCTCAGTCTCGTTTTTGCAATGGTTTTGTAATCTTGTAAATTATGATTCTATGTAATTTAGGGTTTTTCCTCTTCGACTGTTAATGAAGAAAACTATTGTCTAAAATATTTTCTATAAATAGATATTGTTAATATGAAGACTGTAGCTCAGTCGTAATATGAAATTTATAATTTTAAAACTAACCTGTCCAGAATATACTAGCTAGGGTTTTACCGGAAATAAAACCCTTGTCTAAAATATGTTATTAAATTTATTAATACTTAGGTTCTTCTAATTGTTAATTCGGTTTGATTATTACAGGTGTGTGGTGGTATTTTAACTTGTTAACTGTAACTTATCTTGCTTCTTTTTAAAAGACATCGGTTTTCAGAAAAGACCGTAAACAGTCTAAAGTATGCTTTGGAAACTTCCTGTAAGGAGTATTTATATATTTATCAATGAAAAGGTTTAAATCTTTAAGTAAATTAAATTATATTTAAATAATTTATAAGTTAGGATTTCGACCCTGGGGTTCTTTCTTCACAGGTTATAAACCTGTCTGGTAATATAAAGTAGTTTCTAGATAAATAAATTCTTAGTTTTTGTATTATTTATTGTTTATATTTATAGTTTTTATTTACTAAACTGTCACGTAGAATTTATTCAGAGTTCTCGAAAGGAGAGAGATTAAATTATGTAACTCTGTTTACTCTTTATAAATTAAGGACTTTTAATATAACCCTATCTAGTTTATATTAAATATTAGTCTTAGGTTTAGTTGATATGGTTAGAAGATACGCTATGTGGTTAGTAGCTGGTTTATATCCTTAACTGTATGTAATCACTATAATTCTAATGTAGTTTTACTTCTGCATTTCATTCAGTTATACTAAGTGAAAATAGAGAAATAGAAATAAATCATAAGACTATTTTTCATCCATAATATTTTAACATTGAAATAAAAATTATTCTACTATCTATAGTTACACAATCCTACCTACTATTTTCATTCTCTTATCTACTTAAAGCATTCTATCTGTGCTAGAGTATGGCCTAGTTTTATAGGTGTGGAAAAACACAGCCTAGAAATTATTTTCATTCTATTTCATTATTTCCTAAACCAGTTTCAATTCTATAACATTCTAATAAGGATACTAATTCTACCATTTCACAAACTGTACTTTAACATTCTTATACCAGTCAAACTAAGATTTATTTAACTAGCACAGTAAAATAAAACAACATAGAACCTGCTTAGGATAGACGACAACAACATTAGGAGGTCGTTCCTCCCTACCAATCTCCTGGAGAGCGCTCAAACAACTCTTCCTCAGGACCCCCAAGCCTGTTCCTGGTCTTCTTGGCTGAGAACTGGTGGAGAATGCAAACAATAGAACCCTCTGTCAACTGACTAGTTCAATATCTTAGTAAAATACTCTGCTCTCAGCAGTATGATCTTCAGCTTAAAAGCTGCAACTAGATCCATCAGCATTTATCCCCTCAAACACTTTCCAGATTTCCCTTCCATTGAATTTCTCTGAAGTACATTCATTCAACCTGAATGATCACTTCTTTAGAATGAGCCGCCTCAGCTCTCTTCTATGGGATTTTTTATAAAGATTTCCTAGGTCTTTTGGGTCAGTTGTCATTAATTGAGCCACTTGCTTTGATTCCACTTTCTTGGGGAATCATGACCCCAAATGTAGGGAGGTTTCCACCTGCAACAATTGGAAGTGGTTTGAGGATGTTGCTACATGTCAGTTTGCTCTCCACCCAGTCTCCTCCACCAATTTGACCAGTAAACACTCTTTTAACAACTCTTTTAAGGTGTTGTCTCCTCCTTTATTTACTTATAAATAAAATATTCATAATTTACATTAATTATCCTTGACCTTGCTGAGTCATCAATTACAAATTAGCATAAAATTTAACATATTGTCCTCCAATAATATAAAATTATTTTTGCAAAATTGGGGCATGTGACAACTGGATAGGTGTTGTGTCTTAGTTTCCCTATCAAACATGTCCACTCAAAGGAGATAATTCCCATGCAGACCAAATGGCCGCCTGTTACATTCCCATGCTCACCAAATGGCTGCCTGTTACAGATGTTGCTGTGCATGATTGATTGATCGTCCTTACCTTTTTTTTCATGCATGTATGCTCATCATTTTTTATTGTTTCTTAGTGCACTTCAGTTGGGTCCTTGATTTTGCAATCTCGATTTCAGAACTTCTGTCGTGCAAACCACAGGTGTCTGCTATGTTACGACCGATGTTGCGCGTGAATGGATTGATGGACTTCATGGATTGATTTTCAGTTGTGCATCATTCTTCCCAGTTGGTGTTTAACATGTTTTTGTGACAAGTGGCTTGCGTGTTTTCATTACACTTTTATCTGTTGTCTTAAATGAATGGTACGAGAAATTTTTTTTATAGGGTTTTGTTGTCCTTCATTGCAATTCATTTCTCTCAATTCGGCATAGCCCTTTCCAAGGTTTTGCAAAAGTTTCAATCCAACAGTTTATCTGGGTTTAGGCTAAGATTTTCTCGAGGGATTTTCTGCATTTAGGCTCTCGGTTTGTGGGGTCAATTTCTTCGTGGTTTCATTTTACAGCTACTTCATTCGATGGAATACACTTTGCCCATGCCCCTTCATCCACATTAATGCTTCATCAATGCATTGTTGCTCCATTAATGTAATAAATATTGTCATTTGATTCAGACATGGGTGTATATCTTCATTTTTTTATCACCTTATGACGATCTCCAATATCTTCTTACACTACTTGATATACCACATTTGTTGTTGCACCACCTTTGATTTGCACATATAAACAGGCCTTCAGGTAACCACTGATTTTCTCGAGGGATTTTCTGCCTTTATGCTCTCAGTTTGTGGGGTCAATTTCGTCATGGTTTCATTTGACTTCTGCTTCAGTCGATGGAATACACTTTGCCCATATCCCTTCATCCACATTAATACTTCATCAATGCATTGTTGCTCCATTAATGCAATAAAGTTTGTCATTTGATTCAGACATGGGTCTATATCTTCATTTTTGTTCAACTTATAACGATCTCCACAGTCTTCTTACAATACTCTATTGAATGCATTTGCTGCTGCACTGCCTTTTCTTTGCACATATAAACATGCCTTTAGGTAACCACTATTTCTTACTGTTTTCCTTTGCTTTGCTTATATTGATTTTTCCGCGTTTCACTTACACTAGACATTTTCCGACAGAGGTTTTCGTAACTTGTTAAAATTGCAGGTATTCCTTAGGTCTTCTTAATTGTTTTGAATATTCGTTCAGCCTTCTTATGAGATGGTGAAACACCGTTTCTCTGTTTTAATTTAATGTGACTCTTTCCTTGTTGCAAAAAGTTTGTGACTTGTATTGGTTATGCCATGCTTTGTCAAAAAAATGATAGGTATTAGTTTTTTGGCTAAATGAAAATGTTGCTTATGAGATGGTGATACACCCTTTCTCTATTTTATTTGACTCTGACTCTTGCTATGTTGCAAAAGGGCCATGACTTGTATTGGTTATGTGGCTTCATAATGGTGTAATGCTCATTCTATGTCAATAAAATGATAGGTATTAGTTTTTATGATGCACTTGTTTTAGGTAAGGAACTCAGCCTAAAGCTGCAAGGCCACTATAATAGTGGATGCTTCCTTCTTCCGCATTCCGCTGTCCATTGTCCGAGATACAGAAGGTGGAGAAGCTTTTGTCCCTTATGTTTATTTTTTCAATTTTCCGACTTACAGTTTCTGCACTGCAGAACACAGAGATAGAAACTTTGGTGTTTTTCTTCGGAAAATAATCTTCTTCCGCTTTCCCAAGTATGGAATGAGACTTCGATACGTTTTTAATTTAAATTTAGGAAAATTTGGTAGATTTAAATGTTCAACAACATAAAAATTTACTATTCCTTTTTTTTGCATAATAATTTTTTTTTAATTTTTTTTAACAAAACGATGTTGATTCAACTAAATAAACGAGTTAAATAAATTATAAATACAATGATAAGAAAGTATAATAAAAATTCTTTATGTAAATAGAACTTGGGTAGCGATTTCGCATTACACTTTCCCCACTGCGATGTACATTTCATATGTCAAAATTATAATGCAAAATCAATATATAAATCAACACATTTAATACATCAGTAACCTATGAGTAGTATAACACAAATATAGAGAAATAACTAAAAATTGATTAAATAATAAATAACCATAGAACACAACATGAGTAATAGTGTTATTTTATTCAATTGCAAAAAATTACATTTTTTCCAAAACTAAAAAGCTTTCCTGATATGTCTTTTGTTGTCCTTCTCCAGTACTGGTTAGTGAAAAACCATTGTTTAGGGCTTGCATCGTCAACTGCCCACTTGAACAGGTCGATATATGCCATGAAACCAAGTTTGGATGATTGAAAAAGATATAGCTAAAAGGGGTTTCATTTCTTAACATATAAATATGCATGCTAGGTTTTCTGGTTTCCGGTACACAGAGGTCGGAAACCGGAAATAGGAACTTCGACATTTCTTTATTTCAAATGACAAAACTTTCGAGATCTGAAATCTCAGAAATCGAAAATCAAGGAATCAGAAATCAGAACATTGGGTGTTCCTTATTGGGAAACATAGGATTTCTGAAATCCGAAATGTCGAAAATCGAAAATCGAAAATTAGGGAATCTGAAATTGAAACATAGGGTGTTTCTTATTGGAAAACATAGGATTTCTGGAATCCAAAATGTCAAATTCCATATTTTTTAATTCTTTCTTTCTGACTTCCTCTTTTTGCTTTGAATAAATCGAAAGCAAAAAGCAGAAATTAGAATTTAGATGTTCGTATCTAACATTTCGTGATTTCCAACTTATGGTTTCCTCATGTAGAAATCCGAGCTTTAATGTTTTTTTATATATGCATTTTAGTTAGGTCACATGAATATGTTACATTGCAATTTTTTTTTTCATTCATGCCCTATTTCATTCCATAGGAAAAAATAACCATCAAGTTATGGAGACTATGCTTACTGAAGATTCTATTTCACTATTGCTACATGGTGATGTCAACCTTTGCCCGTTGGTACAAGTCTCCTCATTAAACCAAGTAAACTTAGTCAACTCATCATCTATTTAGTTCTGAATTTCTATCTCAAACGACCTTCACAAGCATGAGTTATTGCTTCCAGTTATATATAGTGGTCTTGTATAAAATGGACAACTAAAAGAAGGAAATATTATCAAAGTTACCCAATGTAAATGCAACATTGTACATAATGTAACGTATGTTTAATTTCCTTGTTCTTTTTTTTCTCACTTAATCAATTTCACACTTTTCATGCATCCAATGTTTTTATCTCCCATTGAACTCTAACATGCTTCTTCTCACGTGACTATCGCATTGCTTGCACTTGAATTTCTCACAGTGGATGCAACAATTATTGGAGATCCTGCACCTTACCACTTACCAGTACATTATCCCTCGTAGAGTAGTTCCTATGTTCCAGTAAACCCTAGCTCAATAAATGAAAACCATGGCTTGGCTGCATTGACTATTGCATTCACATCACTCTCCTCTTCTAGCAAAGTTTGGAACATTCAAGGCTGAGTTACTACCAAGACAAACATACATGAATATGGAAACCAACGAGAGTCTGGAAAAGTGTTTGGATTTGACCAGGTTGTTAATGCTTCACACGATGAAATACATATATCTGCATTCAATGAATTGGCACTCTCTTTGTATGACCAAATACAAATAGGAATAGTGTACATAGTATCAAATGTCATAGTCAAAGCATCCAATCCAATTTTCAACCATTTGAAAATCCATAATGAGATTTTCCTAGATTCCTCCTCAACCATCCAACCATGCTTAGATGAATGCCCCTTAATAAATTTATATTGATTTAAATTTAAAACTATTAAGGAGATTCAAACTATACCAGTAAATTCCATGGTTGACCTTGTTGGACTTGTCATTTCAGTTTCACCTACATCCACGATACGAAAATGGGATGGTGTTGAGACTGTTAGGTGGACCATTGGACTCCGTGACATGCCAGGCTATAGTATTGACATAACACTTTGGGGAGAGCATTGCCAAATTCAAGGAGCCGAGCTTTCCAGACTTCGTGATTTATCTACTCCTTCAGCTGTAGCAATCAAAGGTGACCGTGTTACATATTTTAATGGAAAAACTGTTGGCACTATCTCCAACACTACTCTTTTTATAAACCCAAATATTGAACAAACTTCAGTTCTCAAAAAATGGTTTCATGACAATGGATTTTGTTCAACATCACCATCTTTGAGCCGAAAATTCAATGCCTCTCATTATGTTCCTCGTAAATTCATTACCATCAATGAGTTACAAACTCTTCAACCATCTGAAAAACCTTTTTGGTAATATCTTGTTGCAACCATCAGAAATGTTAACATGGATGACTTTCATTTCCTTGCATTCCCTTTTTTTGTTGACGATATACAATGCATGAAAAATATTGCCCACAAAGTTGGAGACATTTGGCATTGTGGTAAATGTGATGGTGACTTTCTTGAATGTGAATACTAATACATACTAAAGGTTGAATTGGAATATGTCACTGGATGCCTTCATGGTGTGATAGCTTTTGATGATGCCACAAACCAACTCATGGGAATCTCTGCAAAATACCTATGTCTTCTCTCAACTGAATCAACACCAATTGTTGAAATAGTCCAGGGGATCTAAAACAAATAATTACTTCTTACTCTTTTAGTTAGAACAGAGACCTTCTACGAAATTGCATGCCTAAAAGTTGTAATTGTCATGGTTGAAAACACATAATTGACGATTTCAGATGGATACATAAAGATATAGGATTTTGAGACCTGATACACAAGCATATTCTTTATTGTCTGTAATCAATGCTTTCAATTGTCTATTTTAAGTCCTTATTTCATAGTTCAACATAGTAGGGTCATTTTTTTAACTCCCTTATAGCATTTCTATTTTGCAGTCTCATACTTCCACTCTACAAGCTATCACTTAATGTTTTTTACCTAAATTGTTGATGCAACCTATATGGTAACTTTTGAATACAATACCAATTTTCTATTGTGTTTATTTATTAAATAAACAACTTTATTCTCTTGTTTCTTAGCACAAGTTTTCATTCTTTTGTACAGAACAATAATTTTATTTTCATATATCCTTTTTCATACTACACTTTGTTCTTCTATATATATTATTTTAAGGTACATTCTTAGTTCCCAATATGCAATCAGTTAGCATTTTATTTTTATCTTCTACTTTATATCAATATACTTTGTAGTTAATACATATAGAAAATGTGTTGTTACCAACAATCGAAGCTTCTAAGTCTTTAACAAATTTACAATTTTCTTGTAGGAATTATGCCAACTCATGACAATGAACAAGCGAATGCATGAAGAAGAGTTATATATGCATAGAATAGATATAGAAACAACATCTTGTTTACAGAGCTTCTCATCTATTTGTGGATATAGGTTCTTTAATTTCTCTTACCGAACCTTCTGATAGAGCTTCACTTGCATCACCTATGCTAAATCCATCGAACACCCACCTCAATGATGCACATCAATGATTTCATAAAAAATTGGACCAATTGGATCATATGCATGTTTGCTCGATTTGCAAAGAATGTTACCCTGGTATTGTAACAAAAAAGTTCCATGATGCATACACTTGTTCTCATTGTATTATAGAACAAAAATGCCATCGCTTTTCATTGGAAAACAATATGGACCCATGCATCCAACCACCTGTCCTTGCATTACTTACATAGGTTGAAGAAATTCTCATTAGTCATGCTAACCCAATATTACAAGTTACACATGCTCATGGTGTTCAATATAAATATTATGGACATACCATTTGCTTCCCCCAGACATTTCCAATATTTCCAAATACCTACCGCATTTAATATCAGAACTTGACATCCTTGTTGTTCGCAAATGCAACTCTACAAACAATCCATATGAATTGTTTGTTAGTCGAACACGTGTTCTTGTTTCCCTTCGATACAAAATGGAAAACGATCCATACTACAAGGATGTACAGGTCAACCCAATTGCATTATCTTCTTTGCCTCTTGTTTCAACAGACATTTCACCTTGTATTCCACATGTTAATAGCAATGCTACATTATCTCATCAGCAAATCGTGTACTCTATAGTTCAACCACCAAATTCATATGAACCCTATGAATTAGAATCCTCCTCGTTTATTTCAACTCAAAATAATTCTAGAACTGAGGTTGAAGAAATTAGACAGTTGTTACACATACCAAATATCCCACTACCACCTTCCATTGATTGGCCCCCGATAGGCATTTTCCCTATCAATGAGTACAACATAGAACGCCTTATTTCCATGGATTTTACAACTTTGTTCCCCATAGGTGCAACAATTCTTAAAAAACCACGCATTCATGAGGTTGATATTCATGAATATGCACTTCACCTAACTCACAATCATGACAACAGATTTGGCCAATATCCTCGGTTCTAGTACTATATATACAATCTAATTATGTGTCATTGGAGTAATGCTACTGCCTCTATTTTTGTCAAAATTAATATTGAAGATACACTACCTCCAATAATACTTGAGCTTGTTGACCAATTGCAAGACATGTCTAATCAGAAAATTGGTGACCCGGTCGCAAGATTTGGGTCTTCATTACGTGGAACACGCTCATATTGGAACAAAAGTAGAGCTGAATTGACAAATATGATCAATAAAAAAGGTACACCAATGTTCTTCATTACCCTTAGTGCAACTGACACAAAATGCCAAGATTTGCATGCTCTAATTCATGCTAGACATCCTACCGGTTTAGCTCAAGACTACTAATGGAAGGTTCACAACATCATATCAAATACACATATTATATCACAATACATGCACAATAGATTCAAAACAGTCCTTCAAGAGGTGCTTGAAAAAGGTTTTCATATAACGGATTCTTGGTGCAAGTATTCTACCATCTATTCCTTCTTATTCTTCTCTTTGTATTTCTCACTTTATACAATTCATTTCTAATATATTCCTTTTCCTCCCATGTAGGTATGAATGGCAGCATAGAGGATCCACACACATTCATGGTTTTATTTGGTTGGAAGATGCACCAAATATGGACACCTTAGAATGGGAAAATGTTCTTGTAGTTGAAGCTGCAATTTTTTTTTTACACATATGTTACATCTTGGATTCCTCATAATTCCCACTTGTCAACATCGGGGTTACACCATTCTACTACAAATGATCCATGCAATCTTGCATCACCATCCATATTTTCATCAAACTACTTAGCTGACTATGAAGAACTTGTAAATTTTGTTCAAAGGCACACCAGATGTTCAGAATCAGCTTGCCTTCACAAAAAAGGAACATCTGTTCAATGTCGCTATGGTTTTCCGTATGAACTACAAGCTACTTCTTCGTTATTCATTGATCCAAATGGACGAAAGCATACAATTCTGCAAGAAATGATTCCCTTCTAAATATTCACAACCCTACTATGCTTTCAATATGGAGGGCTAATGTTGATTTCCAACGAGTTTTTTCTAGACATGTTGTCCTCAAATACATTTCAAAGTATGCATCAAAAGTAGAGCCAAAATCAGAAAGCTACCATGCAATCCTCTCTCACCTTGCACATGCAGCACCAAGTGACGACCCCATTATTCATCCAATCAAACAATTGCTTGCACAAACAGTTGTAGAACGATACATTAGTGCACATGAGACATGTCACATGATCCAAAATATCCCTCTTGTACTTTGTAGCCGTCACTTATTTTCCCTAAATTTCAGTCAAAGTGTCTTCCACCGTGTTTCTAATGACACTAATAACACCCCTCCAACCCCACCCTTGATATTTGCATACATGCAAATACCCCTTTCTCTTGAACATATAACCCTGCTTGAAGTTGCGCGTTCTTGGTCTTTCTCTCCTAAAAGGAAAAAAATTCATGGAAAAAAAACTTGCGTCACAAGATTGTTAGAGTCTATCCACAATTCATTTCCATTCCTCCCCTTGATTCTTCATCTTTTGAACCATTTTGTTGGAGCAAAATTATTCTATACAATCCTTTTCGTTCCATCCCTTAGGATATTGGAACAACAACTTTTGAAATTATTTCTCATTGGCATCACATTAAAGGCACATATGTTGTGTGGCATGTTGAACGTACACAAGAAGAACCCTCTACACCTCTATCCGATGATTCAAACTCTGTTGCTATTACCTTTCTGTTCTCCCATACCATGGATGAATGCAAACTTCTAGCTCAAATGCGACCAGGAAACAACATCCAAATTGATGACCTTGAAATGCTTGGATATCGTGATTTTCACAAAAATCACAATTGGACACATAACAATATAACCACCCACTTGCATGAGATAGCAACATCATTCATTGACCTCAATCGCTTGTCCACCCAACTACATGAAGACACCCTAGCGTTGTCCAATTTTCCTGATTCCTTGTCTCCCACACAACACATAGCCTTTGATCTTGTCATTTCCCATTTTAGAAACACTACACCGGCTCAACCACTCAAAATGGTGATTCAAGGAACTACAGGCACCATGAAATATTACCTCATATATTTCTTTAAATCCTCACTGCAAACTGCATTTGAACAAAGTGCCTCCCCACTTCTTTTCCTTGCTCCAACTGGTGTTCTTCTTTTAACATACATGCATCGACAATACATTCTGCTCTTCGAATACCCATTAGTGAAATGCACCTCCTTGAAGGTCAATCCATTTCAAAACTTTAAGAAGAACTGCACCATATTCGCTATATTCTCATAGATGAAATGAGCTTTATTGGACCAAAAATGTTAACTCAAATTGATGCACACTTACGTTAAGATTTCCCCTCAAATTGTACAATCCCATTTGGTGGTTGTTCCATAATCCTTGTTGGTGACTTCTGACAATTTCCTCCTGTAAAGGACATCCCCATGTATGCAATCTCATCTGTTGGAACAACTCTCTGGAGTACATTTGATACTTTTATCATGTTGGAAACGATTTTTCCATAATAAGGAAATATCCCTTCTCAAACTTCCTTTCGCCAAGTCTTGATAAACCTTCGAAATGCAACATCAAATGTTGAAGACTGGGTACTCCTAATGAAAAGAACAACCTCATGCCTTTCAGATGTGGAAAATTGTTCTTTTCAATAATCTATCCACTTAGATCCCACCAATAGCTCTGTTGCATTGCACAACAAACACATGATGAAACAACTTAATATGCCAATTGCACATTGCTTTGTAGAACAAAGGAAAAAACATGCCCATGGATCTAGTGATGATGACCAGTTGTCATTAAAGGTCCTTCTTGCTATTGGTCAACAAGTCATGTTAACTGCTAATTTATGGTTTCAAGTAGGACTTGTTAACGAATCACTTGGAAAAGTCATTGACATTGTCTACAACTCCAATGAACAACCTCATAGATTACCATATTTTGTTGTCATTGAATTCCTCTATTACAAAGGACCCTTATGGGATGCTTTTAAACCTACTTATGTTCCAATACACCTATAACAAGGGGATCCTGTAGGAAATTACCACTTCGTATGGCATGGATTTTAACAATTCATAAATCCCAAGGTATGACCCTATAAAATGTTACAATAGATGTTGGAAACACTGATAGACAAGAGCTTACATTCACTGCAATATTGAGAGTTACATCTCTTTCAGGCCTTCGCATTTCTCCACCTTTCTCTTTTTCCATATACTCTCGAATGCAAGACAATCCATTTTTTCAACGGAGGAAACAAGAGGAAAGATTACTTGCTTCACAGTATTTAAAACCAAATTGTGGTTGAAGCTTCTCATTGTTTCTCTATAGATGTACCGTTTTTATTTGGTCACTTGTTGATGTACAAGATATGATTTTGTTTCAAGAAACTTCCAAAAAAATTTGAAATAATTGCGTTCTAGACTAAACTATCTCAGGAAACTTAGACACTCACTGTGAATGTTTTTAGGTAGGACAGTTATTATATATAAGGAAATAATTACTCAACGTATAAATTTTTTAGATCAACTCTTATTTCCTTAAATGAACTTTAAAAAAATCAACAATAAAATTGCAATGCTTATGATCCAAACTATTGTATAAATACAAAACTATGCTTTATACAAATTAGTATTAGGAATCGACAACCATTCATCAATTGCAGTAAAAGAGTATGTAAATTTAATAAATACATTTTTTCAATGTACATTTCATATGTCAAGGTTGTAATGCAAAATCAGTATATAAATCAACACATTTAATACATCAGCAACCTATGATCAGTATACCAAAAAAATAGAGGAATAAATCTAAATTGATGAAACAAATTTAATAAATAACCATAGAACATAACATGAGTAATAGTGTTATTTTATTCAATTGCAAAAAATTACAATCTTTCCAAAACTACAAAGCTTTCATGATATGTCTTTCATTGTCCTTCTCTAGTACTAGTCAGTGAAAAACCGTTGTTTAGGGCTTTAATCGTCAACTGCCCATTTGACCAGGTCGATATACGGCATGAAACCAAGTTTGCATGATTGAAAAATACATAGGTAAAAATTATTTCATTTCTTAACATACAAATATGCAACCTAACATCAGTCTCCACAAAAAACATCTACGCCAAATTTAGAGGAAGAACGATAAAAAGGAACGTAGAGCGAGTTTAAAATAAGGATGGACTTAGCGGAGAAAGAAGTTACGCGGAAAGAATACGAACATATAGGATAAAGCCTGAAACAACAAACAACTTTAACAAAACCGAAGTTTTACGGTTTTCGATACCCGAAGGTTGGAAATCGGAAATAGGAACTTCGACATTTCTTTATTTGAAAATTCAAAACTTTCAAGATCCGAAATGTCGAAAATCAAAGATCAGGGAATTGGAAATTGGAACATAGGGCGTTCCTTATTGGAAAAAATAGCATTTCCGGAATCCAAAATGTCGAAAATTGGAAATCGAAAAGTAGACTTTAACATATCTCCAAAAAAGGGATTTTTGCTTCCGAAAACGAAAATCAAGGGATCAGAAACTCCATATATGACCAAGGTTACGAAAGCCAAAAAATCCAAAAAATAAAAAGGTTTATTGAATAAATTTATCCAAAACAAACAAAAACAACAAGAACTTACAACTTAATAATTACCCTAAGTCATGAAGGCCCAGGCAAGCTATTCAATGGGGGTCCCAGTTTCATGGAGTTTTCCCAGTTTCATGGAGTTTTGTTTTTATTTTTACTATTATTCTTGTTAGACATTTAGAAATAGTAGTCTCCCCACTCATTAGATTTCGAGTTTTCATAATGATGTCCATTTTTTATTTTTATTAATATGCATTTGATACGCTTCGAAGGAGATTATCTCTTACTAATTTTAACCACCCTTATTTTATCCAAAATTATATATAGTATACAAAGTGGTGTCCTACACTCAATTAAATAAATTTAAACAAAGTTATTTAAAAAAGTCTTAAACTTATTTATGGAAATTGTGAAAGTGTTTAAACTATTCAGGCTAAACATTTTTAAATGAAAAATTACAACTGTACTTAAAAAATATTTAAGAAAAATTACCGACTTGCTCGATTCTAATCCATTCATTCACGTCAATTGGAATATTGGCATATTTCCTGCTTAAAAACTATGTAATGTACTAGAGAAAGGAAGTTAAGACAAAATATAGGACCAAAACCTTTAATCCAGACACCTGCTGCATTCTTCATCATCATAGACAGGCTTCAAACTACCGATTGATGATATACAGACCTCATGATTTGGTATTTTAGTTTTTAAATTCATACGGATATAAATGATGTAAGGATTTAGAGTTATCTAAATTTGAACGAATTGGAAGCAGTGGAACATGACAAACTCGAAATCCAATTCTCATCGTGTGCAATGTCAATCAATAAATATAAGCCAAAAAACATTATAACTCTTTCTATTGCCATCAATAGCCAAAAAACAGACATTTACAGAAAAAACCAAGCCCTCCCATTTATGAGAAAACAGGCTTGCAGATCAAACTGGCAGTCTTGCTCGAAAGCAAAACAAGATTGAACCAAAATGATTGGGAGTTCTTCATAAGTCTCGAGAAAGATTCTTAAATGAAAATATAAAAGGTAACAATTAGTAGTAGTCATTTTTAAAATAGATAAAGAGTAAAACACAGACTGAGAGAATAACATGGTCAATCAAACAATTGTTCATGAGGCGTGAGCTTGATTCCTAGTCTCCTCATGAACTCAAGCTGATTTTCCAAAATCCTGTGCAGGATGATCATGATTTTGTCTTGCTGAAGAAGAATTTTCCATGGTGCTCGTCTTTTTCCACTAAAGTTTTTCCTAGGATAAACTTTTGTGACCATTGTAGCTCCAAGGATTTTTGATGCAGAGAGATCCTTCCTTTGGAGGTGCCAGGATCGAGGAGTAAATCCTTAAATTCATTTTTTATCTCCTCGGGTTGCAAGAAAATGCCTTCTAACTCCGCCTCTCTCTCCACATTTTGTATGTTGGCTTGTATTGATTCAAGAATCTCCCATTTATAATGTTTTCTCTTTTCCACAATCATTTTCTAGAAATGGAGGGGTGGACTCATAGGCTTTGGACTGCCATCCCCTGAAGGGGAAGAAACGAAGCCGGATTTCTTACGACCGGGCATGATAATAGGAGAGACGACTATCATCAAGAGCCAAGAAAAAACAACTTAATCAAGAAGTTGATCGCTAATGTTGTAAAGAAATAACATAAACATAACATAACATAGCATAAACATAACATTTTCATTATATTATGATATCACGTTGGATTATTTCATTTAAAAACCTCATTGCTAAACTGTCATTATATATAAATCTATGAAGAACAACATTTATATATCCGACGATTCTGCTGGAAATAAAGGTTTAAGATAAATGAAGATGGACGGCATAGATCGCATCCTGGGATTAAAAGATTTGTTGTTTGGCGAGCGTGATAATGACAATCGCTGTAATGATTAAGCAAGAGAAGATTAGTATAGGGTTTATACGCAGTATGGTACGGAAGTAGGGGTACTAAAAAAAAGGGCATATACATACCATCATAAGAAGGGATCGATGAGGTGACAAATGTCAAGTCCACACACTATGAGATAACTTGAGGTTGATAACAAGTGAGGTAGACGGTCACTTCTGCAATTAATATGATGACATTATAGCAGAAAGGGGCGGCGTTATGATGACATTAAGATATTTCAATACATTAAAGTGACCTTTCACATCCTCCAAGAGATGAGGAAATTATACACAGATCACATTAATCCCAAGATATAAATATAGTACATCATGAGAATCGTGAACTCATAATAACATTTCATAATACTTAGTCAATAAAATAGGGTCTCCTACTCAGGAAAATTGGCATTTGGACCTCATTTATGTTTTTTTATGTGCATAAATACTCAACTTGTGAGCGTTATTATTTCCCCTCTCATGGCTAGTGAAGAAATAATTCCAACATGGTGATATCAAAGGCCGGAATGGGATGATATGGGAAGATAAGTTCGGAGTCCTACATCCAATGCAGGGGCTATAGTTTCTGGAGGGACATGGGATTGGTGAATGAGAATCTTGCCAATTCCGATCCAGAGAAACAACTAAGTGGACTGCAGCCAATTGCAGACATGAGAAAAGATGGAAAAACTATCTGCGCCTAAACAAATGATTTAATGTTTCTACATTATTGGGGCTTATCCAACATTTTGACTTGCAGCTGGTGCTTCAAAGTTTGGAATACGAAGGAATGAGCAATTTCACATTTTGTGATTTCATCTCTTATTTTCTACCTTGCTTGTATTATGAAAATATTGATTATTGAGGCATTTTGTTCTTTTTTATCTTGTCCAACATTGTCATTGTGTATAAAGAACTCATGTCTAACATCAGTATCCACAAATCCTACCAATTTAGAGGCCAAAATTTTTGCCAAATTTAGAAGCATACCAATCAAAATGAACTCAAAGCGATTTCAAAATAAGGATGAACTTGGTGGAGGAAAAAGTTACGCAGAAAGAATACGAATATACAGAACAAAGCCTGAAATACCAAACGACTTTAACAAAACTGAACTTTTCCCGTTTCCGATACTCGGTGGTCGAAAATCAGAAATAGGAACTTCGACATTTATTTATTTGAAAAGACAAAATTTCTGAGATCCAAAATGTCGCAAATCGGAAATTGGGGAATAAAAAATCAGAACATAGGGTGTTCCCTTTTGGAAAAATTAGGATTTACAGAATCCGAAATGTCAAAAATTAGAAATCGAGGAATCAGAAATCGAAACATAGGGTGTTCCTTATTGGAAAACATAGGTTTTCCGAAATTTGAAATTTCAGATTCCGAAACTTTTAATTTCTTTCTTACCGACTTCCGCTTTTCGCTTTGAATAAATCGAAAAGCGGTAATCGGAATTTACATGTTCGCATTTAACATTTCATGCTTTTCGACTTCACATTTCCTCTGCAATACAGAATCTGTTTAAATATTAAATGATATATTTAAAAAGTAATCTATAAACTGTGTAATATAATGAAGAAGAAAAAATTATTACAATTAATGATGAAAAAAGTTATTGCAAATAAATTTACGAATTAAACATACTTATTGATGATTCCCGACTTCCTCTTTCCGCAGTGTGAAACACGGAAATCGAAAGTTACAAATTCGTAATAAAAATTTTTGTATTCCCGATTTCCCCTTTTCGCATTTCCTCCCTTCAGTGCAGAAGTTGAAATCGAAAAACTTAACTTTTGACTTTAGCCTTTTCTCCAATTCCGACTTCCAATTTCTGAAGTTAGTTTGAGGATAAATGGAAATATATTGAAAAATAACTGATTCCTAACTAACTATTTAAGGACACTTAAACACTAAAAATTGCTCAGGTTGCTCATGAGCAACATAGGAAAAGTCATCATTGTCAAAAATAGCATAAATTATGGACCAGTCCAAATATGAGGTGTCAGAGACATGCCCACTGGTGTCAGTGAAAACACTGGTATTGGGATCTTTGTTTTTCTGCTCTTGAAGAGCCGTTTTAGATATGGTATTCCTGGTCGTGGAATATGCCTTCTCTAATTGAATTTTAGCAACCATGTCTAAAAATGATGCAAGTTCAAATTTACCAGAAAATACGTTCAGGGGGTGAAAACTTACAAGTGGAAATGCTAAGAAAGTCACGAGTCCGAGCGCTGGGACATAGAGGAAATGCACAGTAAAAAAACTTTGAGCATAGTGAAAAAGCATGAGTAACAATGGTAAAAATTAATTGTAAGTTCGAATCTTTAAAAACCAAACTCAAATGGCCAAAAGACTCTGGACCGTAGATTTCGTATAAATAGACGGACGACAGCAAGACAACATGATAGGATATAAAATTTGGAAAAATTTACTTTTCGTGGTTTCGGATTTCTAATTTCCAAATTGGAAATCACAGATCGGGAAACAAATATTCAGTCAAAAAATATGTGGTGTTTCCGGTTTCCAAGATCCAGAATATCGAAAATCAGGAATCGGGAAAGAAGACACTTCCAGTTTCTGAGATCCAACGTATCGAAAATCGGAAATCTGTAAAGAAACCTTCAATTTTATCTAAGTTGAAACTTCTAGTTTCCGATACACGGAAATCGGGAAAGTAGATAAATCATAAATCGAAAGCATTATTGTCGATATCCGATAAGCGAACAGTCGAAAATAGGAAATTGGAGAAACACCAAACGACTTTAACAAATCACGAAGTAAATATTCGACCAACAAACTTGTGAGTTTTCCGATTTCCACAATTGGAAAAGCAATATTATCGACTTCGGTGATCCAAAATTGGAAATCACGAATATCATAAAACCCTTCAAATCCGGATATCGAAAATTGGAATTCGAGAAAGGAACATTTCCTGATTCAAAATTATAAGACTTCCGGGATCTGAACATTGCAAATCACAAAGCGTAAAACAAACTTCAACGAACCTCCAAAAAATGGATTTTTGCTTCCTGGATTCAGAAAGCGGAAATCGCAATCAAGAAAGATAGGTTGGAAAACATGTTAAAATTTATTCTGAAACTCAACACATCCAAAAAAAGCGTCATTAAGAAAAATTATATTTAATGTATTTAGTCATGAATGTCTTGATGTAAAAAATTACTTGTAAGTTGAGTTAGTAGTACACATATAGGTATTATCAAAATGTAATTCCCAGTCTCCCAAGGTAAATAAAAAACGTTCAATTGCGAAAAGACTCAATATTTTTATCCTCTTGATGTTCTTTTGCACCTCTCGATCCAAATGCTAATGATAATTGATTTTTAAATAAAGTTGTAAATTTGTGAATAAATGTTAAAATTTAATTTAATTTTTTATATAAATGACTTAATTTTTTTTCATGGTTACGATATTTTCCTTATTTGTGACTTTAACTTTTTCTTGGATTGTTGTCTATTTTATTTATTTTTATATATAATATAATTAGTTTATTTCAATAAATTTGTTGCATTTTCTTTATTTATCTTTTGACTTTTATCTTTTGATTAAAAAAGAAGCAAACAAAATGTTATATATAAATATAAATATATAACCGCCTTTAAATGGAATATGTAACTACTCTGACCATTACCTGTAAGATTTACTTTGACTACGATGTACGATATAATATTACATCCTCACTTTGTCGGTTGTCAATTTTTTTAGATTTGGTAGATAAATAACCGACTAAAAGAAGTAGAATACTCTATATATGATCTCAAGATATTTATGTTAAGATTCACATTCGAGGTTTATGCATGTAATCACATTACATCCTTTGTCACTTAGCTATCATTGGAAAGTCACATAGGAGAATGACAAATGTGCTCAACTTTTTATGTAGAATATGAGAGTTTCTACATAGTTATTTTTGTTATATTTTATTAAAATGGTTTTCAAAGTGCATAAAGTAATATATATTTCAATAATTTAATTTTATAAAATAAAATAATATTTTTTTATTAAAAAGTTATATATATAATTTTTATTTTTTTATATTGAAATAAATTCAAAAATTTTAAATCTTTATAAAATCATATTTATATATCTAAAACTGAAACTAATTGTAAATCAATCAATTTAGTCATGTGGAATGATAAAAAGAAGTTCCTCTTTGAAACTTTTGTTATCCCTGTTAACTTGTATGGTTGTGAAGTATGGGGGTGCAACATTTCTAGAGAATCTTGGAGGAAGATTGAGCAAATCCAAAAGCGGTTTATAACTTATAACCTCAAAGGGTCTTTCCGCCATCGAGAGTATTGCTATGGCTAGGTACCTGACGTACAAGCATAAGATACATAACATGGGAAATGAGAGACTTCCTAAAATTGCTTTAAATTCAAGACAAAACCAACTATGCCTCAAGTGGTCTTGGTGTAAAGATACAATGGCTTGGTTAAACCATTGGGGCACTAATGAAAACAACATTTTGCAGAACATTGACAGCGTAAAAAATATTATTACTTCTAAGTTTAAAGAGAAATTCTGTTGTGAGGAAAATTTAGCAGATAAGAGAAAATTAAGATATTATAAGGAGGTCATTAATCCTAACTTGGAAGATTAGAAGTATCCATCAGTAGTAACTAGCTTAAGGAAGAAAATTAATATAGCCAAGATTAAAATGAACTCTCATGAACTTCATAGCGAAACATGACATTGGTTTATTCCTAAAACTCCATGGGTGGAAAGGGTTTTCCATCTGTGTCTATGAGCATTGAGGATGAAAATCACCTCTTAAAGTTCCTTTCTTACACCCACATTAGATCTGAGTTTCATAGTATTTGTTACAATACAAACCTTTATAACCTCCTAACTTGCCAAAACTATAATGAACTCGGAAAGCTTCTTGGCAAGTTTTTTGAGCACATAAACAAGATTTTAAAGTAAACCAAGTATTTTCCTTCTTAAGATCCGATAAACCAAAAATGGTCTAAGTGAACATTAATCATCATCATCATCATAACTCAATACATAATACCATTAACACATTATACAATTTGCATAATTTTATAATACATAAATTAATCTTGTATTATTTGTTTGTGTACACACTTATCTACATAAATCAATCATTTAGTATTACTTAACTTTATTTGGTAGTACTTAACATTGAAGTAATGCGATTATTTTATTGTTTAATTACATCATCTTATTATTATTAATCATTTAGTATTTCTTAACATTATTTGGCAGTACTTAACATTGAAGGAATGGGATTATTTTATTGTTATATTACATCATTTTTTATTTTATTTTAATATTATAATATAAATTATGTTATTTTTTTTCTTCGTAACACTATCTAAGTTATGTTATTTATTTAGTTTGTGTAAATTAAAGGATGGCGTATAATTAATTAATCATATTGATAGTTAATAATTGGTATTTAAGTATTATGTTTTGTTTTAAGGTTTTATTTATAAATTTAATGGAATATTAAATAAATTATATATTTTTATTATTTTTATTTAAAATTTGATTAAAAATGTAAAAGAACATGACAACTATACATATTAGTTGTTGAATCACATCATTTAGGTAATAAGGTATTTTAAAGTATTAAATTTATTTATATATTCAAAATGCAATGAAAAAATTGCAATTGGACCAAATATTATATAGTTAGATTATGATGGCAGCGTGAAAAGCCCAAATCTTGTAACATTTAGAAAATTAGCTTTATTTATTATTATAAGCTTTAAAGGTATATTAACATTATGGGTTGTCCGTGGGGGGCAGAGCAAGTGGTAAAGTGGAATTGTTGAAATTGGTTGTAAATAGAAGGCCTTGTGTTCAAATCCCCCAAATTTACTCGTGCACCATGGTTCGGGCCCTAGGGATGCACCTAGGGGTATAGTGGTAGCGGGATTGGATCCCTGGACCCCGTGTAACGCGAGTACCAGCCCGTCCCCAGTTGTCGATTCCCCTAGTTACAAAAAAAAAAGTTATGGGTTAGTTCAAGTGGTTGTGAGTTACACATAAGATCTCTTCCTTATATACAGTATGTCACATATGTGACCCTTTCAATTCCCTTAGAGAAAGGTGCTTAGAACTTAGACACTACCCGCTTCACATTAGGGATCATCTTTTAAATGAATGAAAATGTCTAAAAATTTCTCAAATAAAATGTTTACAACAAATTTACTCAAATTTAATACATATTTAAATTATACTTAGTACCGAAAACATAAAATCAATCTAACTCATCTTTTTTTTATGTGGAAAAATGATCACAATCCAAAACTTTATTAATTTTGAACCATATTGTTCATACTTCATTTACATAGCATCAGTACTAGGCTTCTATCAGGCTATATATAAATAGTTCTTTCCTACAAATGCAATGTTCATGTACGCATTCAACTAGGATTCAGTAGATCAAGAATATAATAAACATGTATGGCCCATATGAGATGGGAATATGCATTTTAAAATAAAAAAGGTCTTGGATCAATCCATATTAAGTTGTAGTCCCACTTTCAAGAATTGATATGTTGCATCATTCACATGTCTGTAAATATGTTGAAATGATATATGGTCAAATGCACTAAGTAGATGATATATAACCTCATATATAGGAGATTATATATAACCTCATATATAGGAATGAGATGGACGTTTGTACATTTTTGTTGAAGTATAACAAGTTAATATAACAACTTTGGAATATCCAAATATTTATAAAAAATTAATCCCAATATATAACTCATCTTATTAACGTTTTAAAACGTTAAAATACAATCTAAAATAATTAATAAAACCAATCCTACCACTAATTATACTATTGATAATCACAAAAATATTTTTAAAAATTACAATTAATATACTACATCCTCATGATCCTTTCGGAGTATATTGTACCGTTTTTATACATCATGATTATTATATTGATATATGAGTTCAACTTTAGTGTTTTCTTTTTTTCATGAAATGCTTCATCACACTAACTAGACAATGCATTCTCTACACACTCAACAACGACAAAGTTTAGTGTTTAATGTTGAGTACGTTATATCTCACCTAGTTAATCCAAGGCTTCTATATTGTGATAATTAAATATGTCAAAAGAGACGTGCACAACCTATATAGTGTATTGGTCATTGATAAACAAATTTCCTTAGTTTATATTTAAATGAATTCTACTTTGAAGTTATGCTCAAGC
Organism: Pseudotsuga menziesii; assembly: GCA_001517045.1. Lineage (NCBI taxonomy): Eukaryota > Viridiplantae > Streptophyta > Pinopsida > Pinales > Pinaceae > Pseudotsuga > Pseudotsuga menziesii. Next base: position 325,748 of record LPNX010622254.1, read on the forward strand.
ATTCTTTGTTTACATATGGAGTGAAAAATTATTAAATTAGTGAAATCCAAATTATCTTTTATTTAAATTATAATGTATTTTTTTTAATAGTAATAATGCCATCTGTTTTTAGTAGTAATGTCAATCATTGCTTTTAGATAGAAAGATCCACGAGAAACCCAGCAATACTCCCACATTGCTATAACATTGGCTGTACTCTTGAATAATTAGAATATATGAAAGTTAGTTATAATATAGGTAAAAGAATTATGATTTTTTTTAAATGAGCCGTAATAATTCAAGGTAACAAATTGTTTCTATAAAGTAGTATTCATTAGATTCAAAGTATTGCTTTTACTAATTTCCATTTGATATATATACATTTAGAGTTCCAATTTATACATATACATTTAAATTTTCCCTATTTTATAAAAAATTGAAGATCACAAATGATGATTCCCATGATTCTATAGCAAATTGAGATCACAAGGGATGATTTCCAAGATTCTATTACAAACTGAAGATCACAAGACCCATGCATGGAAGTAGAGTGGGCTGAATATAATAATTCCTTACCAAATCCAAATACTATTTGCTATCGACAAACCTTGTGGTGTTGAATGGTGTTGCTCGCCTACTTGAAACAAATGTATATGCTAAATCAATGTTTCTAATCTTGCGGTGTTGAACGGTGTTTCTTGCCTATGTGAAACAAATGTATATGCTAAATCAACGTTTCTAATATTGTATTGAAACCTTTCAAGAAATTGTATTGAAAATTTTCAAGATATGCCATTAATTAAAATGTTTGTTAGTTGAATAATTACAAGTTTTGGTTGCATTAATTAAGCAAAACTAATACAAAGTAATGGCTATTCACAATTCCTTACGTTGTAGATTAACATGAAGATGTTTGGTGATTAATCAAGTAGTAAGGTCATAACAAAAAATACAAGTTATTATCTGATAGTGAAAACACATTTAAATAAACTTTATATCCGAAATCGATTCCTATAGGACTTTAGATGCCTCCTCACAACTAGGATGTTAGGTCCCTTGAACATATTAATTATCAAATACATGTTAATAAAAACCACAATATATGAACATATCACGCATAAATTATCAGGTGTGTTAGAAAGGAGTGGCCAATCGCTCGAGTATGAGGGAACCAACTCATAGTTAATGGAAAACATAAGTAAATAAATAAAATGGAATGGAAAATGGAGAGGAAAACCAATAAGCAAAATATGCGGGTCTTATTTAGTTGTTTAACAATATTATATTCAAAAGATCAAATTTTGTCCTATCACATTGAAGCTTGAGCAATGTTAGAATTTCCAAAGTTTTTTTTAATGTTTATTCAAATTCCACTAGTTTTTCTTCATATAGAGACGGTGAGTGAGAGAAATGGAAAAAAACATCATTTTATTAATATGATTTCCCTCCATCCTTTTACGTTTACATACATAAATCTTCATCAATGATGATACATGTGTATTTGCTAAAATTTTGAATATATTTCATTAAATTAATCCAACACTAACTTATGTAGGTTGCTATGTTGTAAGGTATTTATTCTATGAGAAATAATTTCATGATATATTTTCAAACCAATTAAAATACACTATCTCTTTTGTCTATATATTGATTAAACGTGATCGTTTCTCAGCAATTTATAGCCCCATCACCATTGTTTTTTATTTCCCTCTTAGTCACATCTTAACTAGACCATCTATTGGGCTTTCTTCATATTTCCATGTTTCCCTACATATACTACCAGCTATTAGGAACCATGGTGAAGGTAAAGGGATTGATATGAGTGAAGAGAAAATTGCACACACAAACCAAGCTAAGCATCATTGGAGGTAATAGTGCATCACCATTTCCTACACTCATTACATGTAGACCCATAAAGTAGAAACACCACTGCTATGTCCACAGTGGCAAATTAGGTCATGCATTTAGTCCTGCATTTAGTCCCCACACATATTGATCTTGCAAAGATTTCTTTATTTTACGATTTCCATCCTTCTTAAGCACCATGGTGTTTTTTTCTCTTCATTTTCTTGATATACATCTTAGGGATTTGTCTTTACATGGAAATGACCTCCTTCTATGTTCTTAGCATTGTCAAGTACATCACACTGAATATCACACTTCTAAATATTACCTACTTCTAAATAGATTCACCTTATTTTTAATATCTCATTCAACTCAGAATAATTAGAGAAGACAATTATGCAAGTAATTCTATGATTCTCAATGATGCATCAATACAATACAACAATTAGAGGAAACATTTTTGCAAGAAATATACTACATCGGTATGCTAATTAAATGCAATGATTAGAAAGGATTGTGTGCAATTCCTTATATGAAGAAGGATACCAACTTTTTAAACCTTAATATTGTAGTTTTTTCTCGCAATGAACTATTTCTTGATGCAATATTTTACAGATGAAATTTAATTATTGGTAGTGCTAATTTCAACAAGCTTGACAATCAACCTTGCATCTAAGAACCAATTTTTTTTTCATTTCCATACTATATCACTAACTAAATAAGATATGCAAAAGAATGACCTATCTCGACTAGATATATGTTATGTGCATAATGATTCAATAATTACAATTTTTCGCCTGAGGAGAAGAAGTATGAAGGTTGTGATACCTTGTTGATTTATTGTGTTTGATATTTTTCCATAGCAAATTACACAACTATAGAATTCCTATCTTCAATGAAAGTAACTAGGTATTCACTTTGGATGGCACATAGTACTTAGAATTTTATTATGGCCATTAGCTTAAGAGTTGAATGATTTCTATCCTAAAACAATTTCCACCATCTAAGGAATGTTATCCCCCATGTTTGCAAGGTTTGAATTGTGATACCCAAATCATTCAAAGCCTCCGCATACCTATGACCAATGTTACTTTCAATATACATGATGAAGACATTGTAGTCCTCCATTACCAATAGTAAGAAAACAAAAATATTGTGAGTTCGTATGTCCCTCAAGCCTATCATCCTAGGGAATGGAGCATTATCATAATCCTCAAGTGAAGATACTTAAACATATCTCTCTTAACCATATGGACTCAGTTACTGCTGCTATCTTATTGGAGATATGTGAGTCATAGTAGGGTATAGTCAATGACTTGAAAAATTCAGCATTCTTTCTCCTCCAAATTATTTCCAATGACCTTAGTCAAGACCTACTCAAAATGAGAGGTTTCTACCACTATATCCATGTAAGAAGAACTTGTCATATTATGACCATGAATAGTCTAAGCATCACATTGTTTCCAATGATGACATTTGAACACTTGGAATAGTGATATAATGGATGCAAGGCATTGCTTAGATATTGAGAAGAGGCTTATGGTATGGGAAACATAGAGAAATAATTCAACATATAAAACACATTGAAAGAAAGTTCCATGGGATTTTTGAAGGCTATAGAGATATTATCAATAAATAGTTACAACAAACAAATGTAATTTAGCTCATGGAGAAGTCTATTATTCATGTCATTCCATATGTAATCACTTGCTACTGGTAAATTAATGAACATCAATTTTATAGATATTTTTCTTACTAAATGTTTAACACACCTCAACAATCCATAATAATAATAAAAACTTTATATAACATATATATAAAGACACAATAATTAAGTACCTAATTGTAACATGGAATTATTGAACATTGAGAGTTTATTGCATATGCTTGGCACTTACTTGCTTGTTAAACCTTTCCCAATCTCATAACCCATTTATGATAATTAGGCTTCCATTCATTTAACTATTTTAATCCTGATTTGCTAAGTTATTGTTCCTTTCCCAATGACCCTTCCGCAATGATCATTCCATGATGATAATTCTACGAGGATCCTTTCGCAATGATCTTTCCATAAGGACCCTTCCACAAATGTGGATTGCAGATTGCGGGTCTCCATTAAACTACAAATAAAATTAACCTTCCTCAAATAACCCTCTACAATCTCAGTCTTTCCGCAACTCAATATTTCCGGAACAACTATTCTGCAAGCTCCTTTATTTCCATAATTGTCTTTCCACAAGATTCTTTCCTTCCGTAATTGCCTTTCCGCAAGAACCTTTTCGTAAGATTCTTTCTTTCCGCAATTGTCTTTTCGCAATTAGTCTTCCACAATGTTCCTTCCATAATTTAGCTTCCACAATATTCTTTCCGCAATTGCGGATTACATTTTAACCTTTAGAAATTATTCTCCCACAATTAACCTTTCCCAATGCGGACTGTTGATTGCAGGACATAATTTGACATTTTATATATTATCCCTCCACAATTAACCTTCCATAATCCGTTGAGACGTATTCTAACTTGTTATAAATTATCCCTCCTCAATTGACCTTCCGCAATGCAGATTGTAGATTACAGATTATATTTTAATCTTTAGAAATTACTCTCCCGCAATTAACCTTCTGCAATGCGGATTGCATATTGCGGGACGTAATTTGAATTTTTATAAATTATCCCTTCGCAATTAATCTTCTATAATGCAGATTACAGATTGCGGGATGTATTTTAACTTGTTATATATTATCCCTCCACAATTAACCTTCCACAATGTGGATTGCGGATCACAGAACGCATTCTAACTATTTATAAATTATCCCTCTGCAATTAACCTTCTGCAATGCGGAATGCAGATTGCGGAACGTATTTTTAACCTTTTAGAATTAACCCTCTGTAATTAACTTCATGCAATGCAGCTTGTGGGTTGTATTTTTTACTTTTTAGAGTTAACCCTCAGCAATTAACCTTGTGCAATGCGGGTTGCGGATTGTGGGTTATATTTAACCTTTTTAGAATTAACCCTCAGCAATTAACCTTCCGCAATGCGGATTGCATTTTAACCTTTTTAGAATTAACCCTCCCCAATTAACCTTCCGCAATTGCGGATTGCTGATTGTGGGTGGATTTATAACCTTTCTTGTGGAAATGTTAATCCGCAAAACATCTTTCCACACTTTAAGAGCTTTGAAGGTATTGATCGAGTCTAAGGGATGATTTGCAGTTTCGATAGGAATCTGCTCATGAATTAAATCGTAGATATACTCATAGACTTCTTTGTTTCAAACAAAGGTTTCCATCCTTTGATGGGATTACTGCCTTAGTAAGTTGGTAAAATTATTTTTAGTTCTGATTACTATACTTGATTAAATCTCGACAACCATCTATGATGGGTTTATTACCAGGCATGGGAAGAAAGATTCGATGCTGCAATTAGTTAGGGCATCTTGATTTAAACTATAATGTGGATTACAACGGTTCCCCTAAAATCCGGTTGTTTAATTGATAATGTAACTTCGTGTAGGATATTTGGATGAATACTATGTATATGGATTTCATTCGCTTTCTTAAAACAAAAACGCATATCTATACTATAAACAAAAATCATGGATTCAATCGACACTTTAATTCCATAAATGAAGATTAAGGAAATATTTAGGAAAACAATGCAAATAGGAAATATACAGTTGAATATAGGATTATATTGTTCATATTAAAAATAGTCGATTTCATTCCATTAGGTACTGGATACGAGTATAACAACAACAAGCTAATTGAAAATAATTAGAATTTACATTAATCTACTACAAATCTAGGTTTTAAAATGTATTCTACAATATTTCAAACTTAAAGTATGAACCTGGTAGCAACGTTGGGAAAACAAAAGTGGAGAAGTTATTTCTCCCAACCAAATCCCATAGCAGCCAAGCTACTTGCTCCAGAACCCCCAATCCTATTCGTTGAACCAAAAGAGCAAAATATTTCAATGCGCCATCTCTTGCATTTCATAGATGTTAATCCCTATCCAATTCTAGCCTCCTACTGCTCATGGACATACTAATATACAATATTTTTCCTAGGACTTGGTCATTTATGAGCCTTCTGATCTTTAGCACTCAACTAAGAGTTGTGACCTGATTTTTGGGGATGATGCCTCCTGCCTCTTGAGTTCTCACTCAATGGTTTCTTCCACTTGTCTTTTTCCTCTTGTGGGTCAGCAGACACTCTTCAACAAGTATCTCCACTTTTGTCCCCCTTAACATATTTTATTAAATAAAAATGCTTTATTACAAAATGTTTTATTGTTGACTTTTCTATCAAAAATAATAAAATAATAAGTAAAATATTTTTCCAACAGAATTACTAATAATTACTAATTCAGGGGGTATTACATACACCTCCCCTGAGAAGATAACATTGTCCTCGGTGTTATAGCTTTTACTTTCACTCTTCCATCACTTCTTCTTGGAATAAGTCTGGATATGCCTCCTGCATATTACTTTCTAGCTCCCAAGTAGCTTCTTCTGAACTAAGGTGCTTCCATTGCACCTTGACTTGTTCGATGGTATGGTTCCATAGTAAAAGTTCTCTCCTGTCGAGAATATGCTCCGACCCCACTTAAAACTCTCCTTCGGGTTCCACCTGGATTACATTCCAATAAATCACATGAGAAACATTAAGAACATATCTTTTCAATATAAAAACATGAAACACATTATGCACTTTAATATTGGGTGGTAGGGCCAAATGGTACACGACCATGCCTACTTTAGGTAAAATTTCAAATGGCCTGCAATACCTGGGTGCCAATTTTGAATAATTTCTTAGTCTTAAGGAATTTTTCTTGGGATTTACCTTTATATATACATGATCACCCACTTGGAACCCTTTAGGATTTCTTTTTAAATCAGCATAACTTTCCTTCTTGTCTTGGGAAGCCTTCAAATTTTGTTGTACTTGTTTCATAGTTAGTTCCACATCTTTTAATAAATCAGGTCCTAAGATCAACCTGTCCGACTAGGTTTCTCCATGATATTGGAGTATTACACTTATTCCCACATAATATTTCAAACGAATGGCATACCTGCAGAAACTTGAAAATTGTTATTATATGCAAATTCTACTAGGTGTAGGTAATCTTACAACTTACTTGGTTTGTCCATGACATACATCATTAGCATGTCCTCTAATACTTGATTTACTCTTTCAGTATGCCCATCCATTTGTGGATGATATGCAGTACTGAAATTTAACTATGTGCCGAACCCTTTAAACAAGGTTTTCCAGAAGTCACATGTAAGCTTTGCATCTCTATTTGAGACTATTACTTTCAGTACACCGTGTAACCTGAATATTTATTTCATGAAAATATCTACAATGTTAACAACTTTGTAGGTAGATTTAACAGGAATAAAATTAGCAGCTTTACTTAATTTGTAGACTACAACCATGGTTGAATCATGTTGTCGGAAACTCTTTGGAAGGAATATTATATAATCCATACTAATGGTTTCCCACTTCCATTCTTAAATGGGTAGCCGCTGCAACAAACCTATGAGATGTTGATGTTCTTCCTTAACTTGCTGACATTCAAGACAACAAGCTACGTATTCTTCCACTTCTTTTTTCATATTTGGCCAAACGAAGTCCTTCCTGATCATAGTGATCATCTTCTGTTATCTAGGATGCCCTGAATATGGTATTTTATGTAGCTCATCTATGACTATAAGTTTAATTTTTGTTATGTTTGGTATGTACAACCTGTTTTTATGCAACAACAATCTTTGTTCGTTTAGGCTGAAATCTATTTTTACTAGATTTTGTTTATTTTTAGCAGTCTTTTCTTTTAAAATATGATATTCTCTATAAGAATTTTCAACAGTTAGAATATGATTTTCCAGATTAGATTCATAGCTGCTACTTGCAAACAGTAAATTCACATGACGAATTAGAGTGTCTACCACTTTATTTTATTTTCCTTTTATATGTTTGATTTCGAAATCATATTTTTTTTAAAAGGACAACCATCTGGCCCATCTTGCATTCAAATTATGTTGGTCAAATAAGTATTTAAGACTTATGTTATTCAACATAAGTATACATTTTCTTCCAATTAGGTAACGTCGCCACATTTTTAAGGCATGAATTATGGCAGCAAATTCTAAATCATGTGTTGCATAGTTTTTCTCGTGTTCTTTTAACTTCCTGGATTCATATGCTACAACAAAATTTTCTTGCAATAAAATCCTGCCTAGCCATTCATTGCAAACATTGGTACACATGACGAAATCCTTGAATGGATCATCAATCTTTAAGATCAGGATGGTCGTTAATAGGTGTTTTATTTTGTTAAATATTTCCATGCATTTTTCATTCCATTCAAACTTTTTACCTTTCTTTTGTAAGGAAGTTATGGGGTAGTAAATATTATAGAAGCCTTCTATGAACTTTCGGTGGTATCTGGTAATCCCAATAAATGATCTGATGTCAGATACATTCTTAGGAACCAACCATTCTATGTTGGACTTTATTTTGTCAGGATTGACTGAGATTCCATCCTTGGACACTACGTGTCCAAGGTACTGAATCTTATCTTTAAATAAATCGCATTTACTAAATTTTGCGTAAAGTTGTTGTTCTCTTAGTACTTGGAAAACTATCCTTAAATGTTCTTCATGTTCTTGTTCATTTTTAGAGTAGATTAGTATGTTTCCGATGAAGACAACGACCACAAACTTATCTAGGTAGTTTCTTAAGATGTTTTTCATTAAACACATAAATGTAGCTGGTGCGTTTGTCAACCCAAAAGGAATTACGACAAACTCATGGTGACCGTAGTTGGTCCTGAATGTTGTTTTAAATATATTCTCATCTTTTATTCGTACTTGATGATAACCTGACCTTATGTCTATCTTCGAAAAGATAGTTTCCACGCAGAATTGATCGAATAGATCATCTATCCACGGGAGTGGGTTCCATTTCTTAATAGTCATCTTTTTTAACTATCGATAATCTATACATAATCTTATTGTTCGATATTTCTTTTTCATAAACAAGATCGGTGCTCCTCACAGAGAGACATTAGGTCGAATCTTCTTTTTAGTGATTAGTTCCTATAGTTGGGATTTCACTTTTGTAACTTCTATTATATTCATTCGATACACAGATTTCAATGCTGGTACCGTTCCGGGTATCAAATCGATCATGAACTCAATGTCTCTTTTCGAAGGAAGTCTGGAGACTTCTTCCATAAAGATGTCTCCAATCTCCTTCAAGACTGGTATGTCTTATAGTTTAAATTTGTTATCATTTTCATTATCATTCATTATGTAGACTGCAAACACTTTACATCATTTTCTTACTAATCTTTTCATTTACAACACAAATATTTCTCTGACGGTCACCTTGTTGCAGCTGCAACTGTTTTTCCCCAAATTTCTTAAATTTTGGTCCCCCTTCATGATTTAGCACTGTTTTTAATCGTTTGGATCCTTGAATTTTTGGGTCATGCTTTAATTTTGGATAATTTCTTGAAGATTACATTTCGTCCTGGTTTTCAGAAATTGCTCGTGTTTGAAAATTGTTGTGGATCGCAGATTTTAGAGTTTGTTTGCTAAGTTGAAGATGAATCGGATCAGGTGTTGAAAAGAGTTGTTTCGGAGGTGAAACAGTTTAAATCGTTGCCGAATTTTAAAGTTTTTAAAACACTTAGCGATTTTATGTGACCAGAGGTTGTTGTCTGTTTCTCTTCCGCCGTTGCGGCTCCCAAATCAACTAGCCACCCGAAGTGAAAAGCGCTCTGTCGTCGATGCAGGTTGCATGTCCGTAGTCTCTTCCGTTTCCGCCATTGCGGCTCCCAAATTGGCTAAACACCCAATGTGCAAGCGCCCCGCTCGCCGATGCATATAGGCCTTCTAATCGCATGTTTATAACCTTTTTGCTTCCGTCGTTGCGGCTCCCAAATCAACTAGCCACCCGAAGTGAAAAGCGCTCCGCTGCCGATGTAGGTCGCATGTCCGTAGTCTCTTCCTTTTCCGCCATTGCGGCTGTGCGAAGCACTTGGCTTCCGATGTCATTGTATTTTCGACTTCCGATTTGAAGTTTTCCCGCCCGCAGCTTAGGTTTTAACTCTTCTAACTCTGACGTGCTTAAGTGTTTCGCCGCACCCATCGCCTGTTAAAGCCCGCCTATGCAGCTGTGGATAAGTCTACCCCACCGTGTTAGCAGTAATGCAATGCATGATCTTTCTTGTTGAGCAGTCGTTTGATTGATAGATTTTAACGTTTCATTTTAAAATGCAATCCCAACGAATGATGCACATTGATTAATCGCAAGTGGAATTAAGGGACTGTGGAGGTGACCATGGCGTGAAGGCATAGCTTGAAAATTTTCACAAAGATCAAACTGAAACCGGCAGGGTCGCAAGGAGGATAGGCGAAGGAAAAGACAAAATGACTAGCGACAAAGGCACAGAACCAAAAGATCTGTCCGTTAATAGTCAGATCATGAATGCGTACAGAAAAATAAAATAAAATGAGGATATGAAACGCCAGGAGGGACGGAAAGGTCACACGTTTGGGGGGGGCAGCCCAAACGATCTGCTGTTGTAGTTTAAATATCTGAGAGTTAGAACTTACGGGGGCTTTTTCCCTCTCAAAAAACTTGTAAACTATTGCTTGTAAGAGGAACTATTTCGTTTTACAAACCAGAGACTGCAAATTTTTCCTGTTGGAGAAAGTGTTATGTGGAATGTATCAATGTGATTAAATGAGCAATGTTGAATGTGAACTATTTCCTTTTCAACTATGTCTCATTAGCTGTAAGATCGTTCTAACTTCCTGAACCTATGTTCTTGTCTGAATGTTCTTCAGTACATTTATGATGTATTTCTACTATGAGTAATGGGATTTAATTGTTGATGAGCTATCTTATCATGTATACTTTTATTCATGTTTATATGTTTGGTTGTAAGAACAACTATCTGTGATTTGCCATAACACATGGACAATGATGCATTACTCATGAATTAATAACCCGCTCTTTAGAGATAGTTTAGTTACTATTTATTTTCGTGCATATATGATTTAGATGCTTGTGAGTTCTAAGATGAGAGGTAACAACCTGCGCATCACATTGTGACTACTCTTTGCATCTTTATCACTCTACATTGTTAATTAGGTACGTGCATATCATACATTAAGTAAAAAAAAACAAAAAACATACGGTGGACCGGGTGCAACCGGTAAACCCTTTTGTTACTTGACCTACGGTAGTCGGACCGCAAACCGGACGGATTCCCTACACCAAACAGTCACGGGCTAGTTGGGAACGTTGACTGGGGAGAATCCCTTGCTGTTGTTGCCTGCGAATTTCTAGGCCTCAACACACCTTCATAAGGATCCCTTTTACTTTTATATTATCTCCATTATTGTTAGTACAGGTAAAGGTTTTATCAAAATAGTTTAACACCACTTTATGTTCCTTTTTCCAATCCATTCCTATTAATAAATCATAGGATCCTAATGGCAGAATATTTACATTAACATGTGTAAAGAAATCATTCATCATCAATTTACAATTTCTAACAATACTAGTAACTTTCCATTTTGTACCTGTCGCTAATTGTGCTAGCCATGATTTCTCAAACGTTTCAGGTACTATATTGCATAATTCTACTATTCTAGGTGATATATAGCTCATGCTTGCACCTGTATCAATTAAAGTAGAGATTGGTTGGTTGTTTATCATACCTTCATTTTATTAGATTCTAGCAGGTAGATCTTGGGCCAAAAACAATCTTCGCATAAATTGCATACGAGAAATAAAGAAGAAAATAATTGAAGAACAATATGAAAAATCTTCCATTAATGATTATTCACGATATGGGTGAATATATAATACAACACTAATAAATAATACTCAGGTATTTGAATCTACCAACTAAACCTGACTGATTGGCTAACTAGAATCATCTTAAATCACTATCGGAGCTCACTAGTCTAACTCCACATGTCTAATTCAGTTAATAATCAGTTTAAACTAGTTAAACCAGTTAAACGGATGAGGTAGGCGAGAAAAGGCGCCTACCCTCATGCAACCATGCAAAACTGGCACTAAATGGGTTGAAAGACAACAAACTGAATGTAACTGGAGATTAACTTTGCATAACTACTTACCTACTGAGGTGAAATGTTGAACACTGCTGGTGGCACTCTGAGGGGGTTCCTATAAAATAGGGATTGATCCATGGAGCTCCAAAAAGCATGCAAACAAGTGCAGTAAGTGGTAGATTTCCATTAGTTATGTCCCCCATGCACTGGTAAAGTTATGAGACCTCCTAAGCTAGGGAAATTAAACAATTAGACTTTATGTGGTCAAAATGAGCTAAAGGGGGAATTAATAATAATCCTAACACAATTTTGACCATAGAAGCATGGTGGTTTGCTTGCCGATTTTCCAATGCAACGCATATTCTAGGTATGCTCCTTGCCATGTCCCCAATTGTAATTGCTTCTTGGATAGAATGAACATTATAATTATTTTTTCTTACTGGAAAATATTTAAAGTAGTGTGGCCCTCCACACTCCCAACATTTTAAGGGCTCTTTTTGTGCTTGATTTTTATTAAAGATAGTTGAAGGTTCTTTTACTACAAAATTTTGGGGTTTAAAGCCTTCATAGTTATTAACTTGATATCCCCTATAGTTATTGCTTGTGTTTTTATGAACTTATTCTACTTCTTTTTGGGATCAAAATTATTTGGCCCTTTATTTTTCCAAGCTAGTATACTTTACTTTTTATCCTTGTTTTAGTCATAACATAAGTTTTCCTTCCTCGTTGCTTCCTCTAGCATCTTTAGATTGTCATACTCAATTCTTTCTTTGAACATGATGAGAAAACAACCGAGGAACCGTTGTATTTTAGGTTTCTCATCAATTCTATATGGAACATAACGAAGCGGGCTTAAAAACTTACTGCAGAGTTCTTTCATCGTCATTGCTCCTAGCCTTAGTTCATAAAATTCTTTTTCCTTTCCTTCATAATATCATTCTAAAAAGTAGTTTCTTTTAAATAGTTTTTTAAATGTTTTCCCAAGTTACATATGTCTCTTTTATCCCTTTAACCTTGTTTATGTCTTACCACCATATATCTTATTTTCCATTCTAATTATAGATGGCTATTTTAGCCTTTAATTCATCAGAGTAGACTTTTTCATTCCGGACAACCAGGATGCTGCCTCTTCTCCCTTCTCAATTTCCCCATTAAAAATGGGTGGTTTCATTTTCTTAAACTCCCCATAGATCTCCTCATAGGGTATGTATTTCTTTTTCTTTTTGTTATCTTCACTGCTTTCACTTAACTCTTGTTGTTTCGTGTGACATTTAACTAACTCTTCACTGGAAGTTTCAGGTTTATAGCTGGAAAATTCTAGTTTTATGCCCTTACGTTTATAAGGTGCAGTTTTAAGTATTTCTCGTTTAGACTCCTTATTTTTTTCTTTTTAATCGTTATGAATCTTAGCTAATTAGTTCTTTCTGAGCCTTTAGAATTAACTCATTATCTTCTTTAACTTTTCTTAATTCAGACCTTAACTCTTTGACAGTTCTTTGTAATTCATATTTATTATCTTAACTGTCATTTAAGTCTACCCAAATTTCCCCATCCCTTAATTTTTCCTATTCATGATTTAAAGGATTTTCTAGGTGACGTTCTTCTTCTACAGACATCTCAACATCTGCCATGTTTCCTACAAAATATAGTTATTCTTCTCCGTGCTGTTTGTAAGAGAATTTAACCAAAATAAAATAGAAGTTAGGTTTTTTAATTTCTGTTACAGTTCTAGTGTTGAACCAATTTAGGCCTAGTGTTGTAACCGTGCTCTGATACCATTATGTAAAACACCTAAAAAATCCATAATATTTTTTTTCTTTATATAACATATATCTAAAGACACAATATTTAAGTCCCTAACTGTAATAGGGAATTATTGAACATTGAGATTTTATTGCATATTCTTGACATTTACTTGCTCATTCAACCTTTACCAATCTCAGAACCCATTTCTAACAATTATGCTTCGATTAATTTAACTGTTTTAATCATGATTTGCTAAGTTACTATTCCTTCCGCAATGACCATTCCTCAAGGACCTTTCCGCAAATGTGGATTGTGTATTGCGGGTATCCATTAAACTAAAAATAAAATTAACCTTCTACAAATATCCCTCCGCAATCTCATTCTTTCCGCAACTGAGTTTCCCCAACAACTATTTCGCAAGCTCCTTTCTTTCCACAATTTCCTTTCCACAAGAAACTTTCATTAAGATTCTTTCCTTCCGCAAGAACCTTTCCGCAATTAGTCTTCCGCAACGTTACTTCCACAATTTACCTTCCGCAATTAGTCTTCTGCAATTGCAAATTACATTTTAACCTTTCGAAATTACTCTCCGCAATTAACTTTCCGCAATGCAGATTGCGTATTGCGGGACGTAATTTCACTTTTTATAAATTATCCCTCTGCAATTAACCTTCCTTAATGCGAATTGTGGATTATGGGACATATTATAACTTGTTATAAATTATCCCTCCACAATTGACCTTCTGCAATGTAGATTGCGAATTACATTTTAACCTTTAGAAATTATTCTCTCGCAATTAACCTTCTATAATGCGGATTGCGGGACGCAATTTGACTTTTTTAAAATTATCCCTCCACAATTAACCTTCAGCAATGCAAATTGCACATTGCGGGATGTATTTTAACTTGTTATAAATTATCCCTCTGCAATTGACCTTCTGCAATACGAATTGTGGATTGCATAACGTATTTTAACTTTTTATAAATTATCCCTCCACAATTGACCTTTCACAATGCGGATTGCGGATTGCGAAACATATTTTTAACCTTTTAGAATTAACCCTCCGCAATTAACTTTTTGCAATGCGGATTGCGGGTTGTATTTTTAACTTTTTAGAGTTAACTCTCCACAATTAACCTTCCACAATGCGGATTGCAGATTGCAAGTTATATTTTAACCTTTTTAGAATTAGCCCTCCTCAATTAACCTTTCGCAATGCGAATTATGGGTTGCAGGTTGCATTATAACCTTTTTAGGATTAACCCTCTGCAATTAACCTTCCGCAATTGCGGATTGAGGATGGATTTATAACCTTTCTTGTGGATATGTACTTTCGTAAAACATCTTTCCGCACTTTAAGTGATTTGAAGTTGTTGATCCAGTCTAAGGGATGATTTGCAGTTTCGATAGGAATTTGGTCATGAATTAAACCATAGATATACTCGCACACTTCTTTGTTTCAAACAAAGGTTTCCATCCTTTGATGGGCTTAATCCCTGAGTAAGTTGGTAAAATTATTTTTAGATTTGATTACTGTACTTGATTAACTCTCGGTGACCATCTATGATGGGATTATTATTAGGCATGGGAAGAAAGATTCGCTACTACAATTAGTTAGGGCATCTTGATTTAAATTATAATGCGGATTACAACGGTTCCCCTAAAATCTGATTGTTTAACTGATAATGTAACTTCGTGTAGGAGATTTGAATGAATACTATGCACATGGATTTTGTTCGCTTTCTTAAAGCAAAAACACAGATCTATACTATAAACAGGAATCATAGATTTAGTCGACACTTTAATTCCATAAATGCAGATTAAGGAAGTATTTAGGAGAATAATGAAAATATGAAATATACAGTTGAATATAGGATTATAGTGTTAAGATTAAAAATAGACGATTTCATTCCATTAGGTACTGGCTATGAGTATAACAACAACTAGCTAATTGAAAATAATTAAAATTTACATTAATCTACCGCAGATCTAGGTTTTAAAACATATTCTACAGTATTTAAAACTTGAAGTATGAACCTGGCACCAACGCTAGGAAAACAAAAGTGGAGAAGTTGTTCCTCCCAACCAACTCCTAAAACAGCCAAGCTACTTGGTGTAGAACCCTTGATCATGTTTGCTGAACCATAAGAGAAAAATATTTCAATGCGTCATCTCTTCCATTTCACAGATGTTAATCCCCTTCCAATACTAGCCTCCTGTTGCTCATGGACATACTAATATATAGTACTTTTCCTAGGACTTGGTCATTTATGAGCCTCATGCTCTTTAGCACTCAATTATGAGTTGTTACTTGATTTTTGGGGATGATGACTCCTGCATCTTGAGTTCTCACTCAATGGTTTTGCCACTTGTCTTTTTCCTCTTGTGGGTCAGCAAACACTCTTCAACAACTATCACCACTTTTGTCCCCCTTAACATATTTTATTAAATAAAAATGTTTTTATTACAAAATGTTTTATTCTTAGCTTTTCTATCAACAATAATAAAATAATAAATAAAGTATTTTTCTAGCAGAATTAACAATAATTATGAATTCAAAAAATATTACAAAATAAAATGAGAAAAAATAAAAATATTATGAATTTAAAAAGATTTTATCTTTGCTCATTTTTAATCTGTTATTTATTAAGATTATTATATAGGATTCATCGAAATACATTTTTGTTTATTAACATTATTACATGAGATTCATGGAAAAACAAAATTTATTTTATAGTTATTTATTTTATCGAAATGGAAATATGTCAAAATACATTCACGAAATGTCTTTTAAAATATATAGTTAAAAAAATACTTTATATTAAAAAGAATAACAAAATATCTCATAACATCATGCTTTAAAAAAAAACACGTCGAAAGGGGCTTAAAATCTTATCAGTTACTTTCTGATAGTTGATTAATCGACTGTCACACAACACAAAATGCATATGGGCACTTCATTCATATAAAACCTTCAATCAAGAACCCATTTTTAAAAATTCAATCGATTGTCACATAACATGAAATGTCTTTGCACATTTATTGGTTAGTACGATTTTTATATTGAAATATAGTTTTATAGTTGATATTTTCCATTATTCTTGAGTTGGTTAATGATGGGAAGATTAAAGAAGTTGTATTTACATGTTTTGTATTTATGGTTTATTAAATTTGTACATAAAATTGTAATATATAAAATACACTTTGTAGATTTTAGAGTAGTTATTGATTTTTTCTTCACAATTTGCGGGTTTGTAAATTAAAGAATTATTAAATTTTAATATTTTTTAATTGTTAATCTTTATAATGTTGTGTTTATGACAATATATGTTTTTTTTAACTTTCTTCATATATATAGAGTATATCACAAAGAAAGTGTGATTATTTGGACACACTCTTTGTGGAAAGGGAGGTTGAGTTGAAGATAACGATGTATGAGTCTAAGTTAAAAAGGCTTTCTCTCTTATAGCTAGTTTAATAGGTCATTAGACAATATCTAAAATGTTATGGGATGAAAGAATTTGTCATCTTTGTCATGTTAATAAGGCAGAGGATGAATGAAATTGTTTGCTAAGACAACCACGAATTCGATAATCTCTCGCTGCATGGAGGACGCTCGCTGCATGCTGATCGTTGCATGCTAGACTTCCTCGGCCTGCTCACCTGGAGGCGCTGATCATTAGATCGTTGGGCTGGAGCTGAGGCCGACTGGGGCCTGATTGCTTCCTTCTTGCAGGGATCGAGGAGCAGGAGAGATCTGTCCTCTGGGGGTGAATTTAGTAGGGCCTGAGGGCTGTTTTCGAGGTCCTCTGTGCCTGCCAATGACTTGAGGGCCTTACTGATGCCTGGGATGGGTGGTATGCCTCAGGATCCGAGATCCGAGGCTTTTGATAACCTAATCCGGCCTCAGAACAGGAGATCTGGCGCTAGAAACCCATCGAAGTTCGTTAAGAGAATAGAGGATGTCCCGGAAGTAGCTCTGCCACCTGAAGAAACTATGAGGGTTGCTCTCTCCCTGGCAGACCGAGCCCTAGTCGGGAAATTCACGGGGCTCTGGCCTTCGCCAAAGACAACTGATAGCTGGGTCCAAAGAAACTGGAGACCTCTTATCTCCCAAAACGTTGCAGCCTACTCGGTCGAAAGGGGATTTTTCCTCTTTGACTTCGAATCCAAAGAAGACAAGGAACTAATATTCAGGAATGGGCCCTACTTCATGGGACCGCAAGGTCTCTACCTCAATGGGTGGACCCCGGATTTCGACCCCGAGGCTGACATCCCCAAGGCCGTGCCAGTCTGGGTCAGACTTCCAAATCTTCCCATGCATTGCTGGAACTCGAAATCTCTCCACGCGATCGGGTCAGTTCTAGGGAAGTATATTGATATGGCCAGCCCAAAGGATCACTACGCCTGCGCCCGGATCTGCGTGGAGGTGGATCTAGAAGCAGGTCTTCCAGAAGCTATTAAACTAACTGTGGGGAACTGGACTCATTACCAAAGGCTAGACTACGAACAGCTCCCCTTCAAGTGCCGGGGCTGTCATGAATATGGGCACTTCATTCGAAATTGCCCGAAAAATCCAGAGACTCATCAGGACAAGGGGGAGGGCTGGCAAAAGGTAAACAGATCCAAATCCAAAAAGCAATCAGACTCAAAGACGGCTGAAGGGGACAAAGAAGGGAATAAGGAACCTAAGATCACTCTCCTTGAAGAGAACCCTGAAACCTCCAAGACCAAAGAAACTAGTGAAGAAAGGGAGGACCCGGTAGTAGAGGAAGAGAAATCCAGTAATGATCAAGGTAAGGAACCTGAAGCTGATCTAACAGCCCATCTAACGCAGGACCAGGAGGACAGCATGACAGAGAATCAAGTAGGAAGAAGCCAGGGAAGATCAGAGGAAGATTCGGAATCGGAAGAAGAAGAAGAGGAGGAGGGGGAAATAGAAATGACCACTCCCAGGCAATTAAAAACCAAAGGTAGGAAATCTAAGAGAGAAGTAAGGGAGAAAGCTACCTACAAGGATAAACTCCAAGGCTCCCAGCCAACCCTGGAAAAGTTGCTGAAGAACACTAGAAATAATCGCCAGCAGGGGCATGCCCAGAAAGGGATGCCATCAAACACCAAAAGTAAGTAATGAAGGTACTCTCCTGGAACTGCAGAGGTCTCGGTAGCACACGCAAGGAAGAAGCAATGACTGATCTTGTTTCACTTCATCAGCCGGACATCCTTCTGATCCAGGAGACCAAGATGGAGAAAGAAGCATTCCTCCAAGTAACTACAAAATTTTGGAAAAAAAGAGGCAAAGCGGCAATTAGCTCTAGAGGCGCATCCGGAGGCATTGGGACGCTGTGGGATGAAAAGAAATTCGAGGTTGTTGACATCAAGTACAGCTCTTGTTGGATCCTCACCATGCTGAGGCAAAAGGACACGAACACCCTGGTAAGAATTTTCAATATCTATGCACCTAATTCCTATGCTGAAAAAAAGGATTGCTCGAGGCTTATCCGAGAGGAAAAGAGCAATCTACCAGGAAATGTAATCCTTGCAGGGGACCTCAATGTCACCCTCAGCCAAGAAGAAAAAAGAGGGGGATCCTTGGTCAGGGATCCCATTCGAGAAATTGTTGACGAGATCATTCTGGATTGGGATCTCATGGATGTAAAATCTCTCTCTGGAAAGTATACCTGGAACAATAAAAGGGTCGGGCCTGGGCATATAGCTGCCAGACTCGACCGGTTCCTGGTCCAGGACTCTTTCCTTTTGCTCGGGCTGAATCTAACTTCCAAAATCCTTCCATTTGGAGGATCGGACCACAAGCCCATTCTGCTGGAAATGGCTATCAATAGGAACTTAGGACCCATACCGTTCAGGTTCAACTCGCTGTGGGCCAGACAACCGGAATTTCATAAGATTGTTGCGGATACGTGGGCCCTCCCGGTCACTGGCTCGCCCTCCTTCATTTGGGAGGAAAAACTCAGAAGGACCAAAAGGGAACTTAAGGCTTGGGAAAAATCGATCCCATCTCCCTCTCTTCAAAAAACCCACGCTGCCAATGCGCTGGAGAAACATCAATCACTCATGGAAGATAGCAACGTGACTCAAAACGACATTGAAACTGAAGCTAAGTTGCAATCTAACCTCCACGCGGCCTGTAGACTCGAAGCTGACTGGTGGAAAATCAAATCCAAATGCAAATGGTTAAAAGAAGCTGATAAGAACACAAAATTTTTCCACAAACAGGCAAAAGCAAGGGAAAATCAAAATTCTGTGCAAGAAATCCAAGCTCAGGGAATTCTCCTCTCTAATTTTGATGACGTCAAGCCTGAAGCCACGAGACACTTCAGCAATTTGTTTAAAGATCAGCCCACTGAGGAGGACAGCGATCTCTTCAATTTGATCCCCCACGCTATTAATAATAACCAGAATCACGATCTAAACCAGAAGGTAACAATGGAGGAAATCAAGCAGGCCATTGAAGGTATGGAGGATGACAGATCTCCGGGGCCTGATGGCTTTAATGCCACCTTCATCAAGCAATGTTGGGACATTATAAAAAATGATCTGTTCAAAATGATTATCCACTCTCAAAGGTGCAGCAAAGTCGGGGGCAGCACAAACTCTGCCTTTCTGGCACTCATCCCGAAAGAAAAGGAGGCCAAGACCTTTGATAGGTTCAGGCCAATATCTTTATGCAACATTGGTTACAAAGCTATAACGAAGATAATAGCCAGCAGATTGAAGAATATCTTGCCGAGAATCATCCCGGAGAATCAAGGTGGGTTTGTCAAAGGCAGGAAGATCTGGGAAAATATCATATTAACTCAAGAGGCCATTCACTCCAGCCTGAAGAATGGCGATCAAGGAATGGTGATTAAGATCGACCTAGCCAACGCCTTTGATAGAGTCAGCCATCTCTTTCTCCTGAAGGTTATGCAGAAATTTGGATTCAGCTCAAAGTTTATCTCGTGGATCAAGGCCTGTATCAGTAAGCCGTGGATCGCCCCCTTAGTCAATGGCAGAGCAGCTCCTTTCTTCCAAGCCTCAAGAGGCCTGAGGCAAGGCTGTCCGTTATCCCCGTTGCTCTATGCCATTCAGGCCTCGGTTCTCAGCTTTCAGCTGGAAAATGCCAGAATTGAACAGGATCTTCCCGGGATTAAGATGGCCAGAGGAACAAAAGATATAAATCATGCGCAATTTGCGGATGATACTATTTTGCTGGGGGGAGCCAGACAAATCATAGCCCGCCGTTTCAAAGCTGAACTGGAACGTTATTGTCATGTCTCCGGAAGTGAGATCAGCCTTAGGAAAAGCAAGATATATGGATGGAATATTAACCCAAGAGAAATGCTTGATATCTCAAGAACGCTCAGAATGGATGGTGTAGTCGACTGGGAATCCTTCAACTATCTAGGAATTCCCATCTTCAAAGCCAAATCCAAGAGTTCAGCCTGGACTCCAATTATAGAGAAAATTAAAAGGAAAATTCAGGGCTGGGGGTCTATCTGGTTAAACTTGGCCGGGAAAGTGGTCTTAATAAAGTCAGTCCTGAACAGCTTCCTTCTCTACCAGAGTACCCTTCTTCTAGCTCCGGTCAAAGTAATCTCTCAGATAGATGGGCTGATCAGATCCTTTCTCTGGCAGAAAGGCAATGCTGGGGGTGGTAAAAAATTTGCTCTGGTCAGCTGGAGAACAATTAAATTGCCCAGGTCAGAGGGGGGACTTAACATCAGAGATATCAGAAGTCAAAACTTGGTTATGTGGGCCAAGCTGCTTTGGAATTTGATCGCCCCCAAGCCTTCTTGGTGCAGCCAGGTGTTGAAGGCCAAATACTTCAGAGGAAGGAGGCTCAGGTGCCTTGATGGAGAGCACGTGAACCAGAAAGGAACTGCTATCTACAATGTCTGCTACAAAGCTCTCCCCAGGTTCAAAGAGGAATTGCATTGGGTTCCTGGCAATGGGAAGTCAATAAATATCTGGCAAGACAGAATCCTAGATAAGGAACCGCCCCATATCCCACGCCTGCAAGAGAGATTGACTGAGCAAGGAATGAAGACGTTATGGGATTTCTCCAAGTGGGAGACAGAGTGGCCAAATAGATGGGCCGGCTGGAGCTTGCCGGACTGCTCACCTGAAATTAACGCTGAGCTTAAAATTCTCTCCACTCACCTCGCTAGGCTCGCACCGGAATCAAAGATAAAGAGGGATCGAAGAGGCTGGGGGAAGAAAACTGGAGTCTATTCCACGGATGAAGGATATCACTTATACGCTGCAAACTACAACGTGTCGGACAACCCAAGGAGATGGTCGAACCTCTGGAACTGCAGAACTCTCCCTAAAATCGACTTATTTGCTTGGACTCTAATGCATCAGCGAATTCTTACTGGTGAAAATCTGTAGAAAAGAGGAATTCTCGGCCCATTTAGATGTCCTCTATGCTCTGAAGACGAAGAAAATATTAGACACCTGTTCTTAAAGTGTCCCTTCACAATTTCGGTCTGGGAGGAAGTGATGAAGCCGCTGGGAGGGGGAGTTAGCTTGCCAGACTCAATTCAGGACTGGTTCATAAGTTGGGACAAGCTGTATAATGGTGACCTGCAAAAGAAAAATGAAATTAAAGACTGTTGGCTGAAGCTAACCAAGCTAATTTGCTGGGGCATATGGAATGAGAGAAACCGAAGAATCTTTCAAGAGAACACCCAGCCAGCTTGGAAGATAGCAAAAAAGGTAAATGTCCAGCTTGGAGAGGTAATCCGTATTTCTAAACCCTCAATTAATAAAGAAATCCTGATTGAGAATGAGAGAAATTGGATGAAAAGTTTTAAAATCATGGAGAAAAATGAAGCAGATCCAGTAAAGCTGGAAGAATGGGACATTAGGATGGATTGCGAA
>LPNX010622286.1:9083-33153 GCA_001517045.1 Pseudotsuga menziesii
AGAGTGGATTGAAAAGTTCCCTGGATGTGTTGAATTGTTTCAGCGAGCAGGTTGGATGGACTTCTTCAAGAAGTTAGATGGGCATAATACAGAGGTGTCTTGTAAGTTTGCTCAAGGTTTAAAAAATGATATGGTAACTTTTGATACTCTCAAATTCAAGTTGACACTGGAGCTGATTGCAGAAGCCACTGGACTTAAGAACGAGGGTGAAAAATGGTTTAAAAAGTTGTCTTTTGATTTTGAGCCACAGAGATACCTATTACCCAATGTCACTCCTGATTGGAACAAAGGCATCCTTATTCAGAATTTCAGAAAAGAATGGATTGAGCCAATCAGGATACTGCAGAGTTATGTTACTTGTGAGGGTAGGTATGCGTATGTATTCAAATATCACTTCAGGTTTCTTCAACATATGGTTGGAGTATCAAAGATGAATTTGCCATTCTTCTTTTTGAAGAGCCTACAGAAAATCTCCAGTAGGATTAAGCAGCATGATGACCATACATCTCAATAAATTTTCCATCATGGATTAATCAAGTTAATCATTAGCACTGCTTTGCAAAGAGAAGGTAAAACTTGGCAATTTTTCATCTTTTGGTCTGGCTTCACAGCTCAAGAAGAAGAGCAGAAACCTAAGAGGTAGGCAGACAAAGGTAAGGTTTTGATAAGAAAACTAGGTCAGAAACCTAAAGTTGAAGACAAGGAGGAAATCAAGCATGAGGAAGCACCAGAGCATGGCAAGGAGGATAATAAACCTAAACTATTTTCAGCCAGTCTTAGAGGCAAGTACTCACTGTTTGTAGATGAGAAAGAACAGCCTGAACAGTACTCAGCACTTGCAGAGGGTTCTCATGAGGTGAAAACTGTTGATCTAAAAGAAGTTGCTGTAGCTGAGGAGAAGATTCAAACTCAACAGAGAAGCCCTATTACAATCCTCTCGGATGATGAGGGATACCTATTGGAGGAAGAGCAACCCAGCACTAAAGTAGAACTCAAGGTTGAAACAAACAAAGAAATTCCTGTTTCAGGCAGCAAAACAGCAAAACCTAGCAGAAAAAGGGCTAAACTGGAAGTAATAGAGTTGGCTACTATTCAGCATCAGGGTAAAGAGATGAAAATGCTGGGAGAGGCAGGATCATATTGCAGACCTAAAACTAGGTCAAAGAACA
Source organism: Pseudotsuga menziesii (assembly GCA_001517045.1). Classification (NCBI taxonomy): domain Eukaryota; kingdom Viridiplantae; phylum Streptophyta; class Pinopsida; order Pinales; family Pinaceae; genus Pseudotsuga; species Pseudotsuga menziesii. The sequence goes on from LPNX010622286.1 coordinate 10,253, forward strand.
AATTAAGAATGAACATGAAAAGGTTACTCAATTCTAGGTTAAACAAAAATGAAATCACTGTAATAGATGATGTATCTCCTGATGAGAATCCAGAGGTTAAGAGAGTTAGCAGCAAAAAGAAGACACCAGCAGCTACCAAGGCTTCAATTTGTCAACCTACAGAAACAAAAGCATTAATACAGTCAGCAGAGGAATCCAATATTCAGCTTAAGCCCAAGCTGTCTACTATGTTCCTCGAATTAAAAACAGGATTGCTAGCACAGCAGCAGGTGGAGGAAGCTAGGGTTTCCTGTGTTGAAGCTGCAGCCAAAAAAATAGATACTTATGGAGGCCTACAGGATGATGAAGCAGAAATATTCAAGAGGCTTGACATACCTTGGAAGCCTATTGATGAACAGGAAACCATGACAGAAAAGGTCCTTGACACAGACAAAGAAAACCTGCAGAAGACTGTTAGACAGTACAAGCAGCAAATGAGTTATATGCAGGATGTCAATGACGGTTTAATGATGGCTAATAGAAGATTGAGAGAGGATCTTCAAGATGTAAATGATCACTTCCAGGAGCTCACAGCAGTATCAAAAGAAGCTCTTAAGAGAAAAAGAGCTACTAACATGCATTGTGTAGAGTTGGAGAAGACAGTCCAGGACCTGCAACTGAGAAATGAGGAGCTAATCAAAAAGATAAATGACATGGAGCAGGAGCAGAAAAAAGCTAAGAGAAGAGCTCAAGTCTTGGATGGTATCGCCCTTTTGGCTGAGGCAGCCAAGGATCTATAGTCAGTTGTCATTTTAGTTAGTTGTTATCTTTTTGATAAACACATATGTTAGTGATTTACTATTTTTAGCATATTTTGTAATTTGTAAATTTATGCTTTTTACTTTACCTCAGCGAGTAGTTGGAAAACAGTTAGGGTTTTAGACCCAACTGATTTTGTAAAGATTGGTATTTAGAGAGGCTAGAGACTCATTGATAGGGTTCTGATTTTTGGGAGCTACAGGAGGTTTACAAGACTGTTTTGTCTGCAAACTTGTTTAGAGCTAAGTACTACAACTCTTATATGCACTTGTTAATGAAACTATGAGATATATATGACTTTTATCCTGCATTTCTCTGTGTTGGCTTCATTTTTCATCTTGTCTAGTTGCTTAAATTGATAGATTCATTGCTGGTTAATGTGTATTTGCTGGTAATGCCTGTCATTTATGTATGAACTTCAATGCTATTTATGTTGGATCCTGTTGGATATATCATGCATCTTTATTATCATTTGTTTATGATTTAGTTACTGCTTTGCTTATGAATGTATTCCCTAACTGTTCCCAAAGCTTACAACCATTAAATCATACCAAAAAACCCTAAACTTTCTTTTATTTATTGAGTTTTATACTTAAGATTGTGTTGGCTTGTTTTTCTAGCCTTAGAAACAATTTCTGGCACAAACACTAGGAAAGGGAAGAACAGATCTCTTGGGTGATGGATCCTACACTATAAAAATTCAAATGGATTGATCTAGTTTTCTAAAAATTTTATAATATTTCATGATGTAATTTATCATTCTTAATTAGTTATGTATAAGTTATTTTTTTATATAGATTTTTTTTTTAAGCACACTTTTTTTTATGTGGTTTTGTTTGAGTTAATTTATTTGGTTTGGTCTATTTTTTGTATATAGGTGGTTAATGGTTAAAACTTACAATGTCTGCAAAAAGAAAAATTCAACTCACAATTGGAGACATGTATGGATGGAAAAAAGGACAAACTTCCAATATTGAAAATGATTCAAACACAAGCGAAGAAGTTTATAATACTCAATTGCAGCAACAATTTGGTGAAATATTTGGAAGTTTATCTGATGAAGAAACAAATGAAGTTGAAGAAGAGGTTGATAATCACAAGAAAATGAAAGTGCAAAAAAAAAAAAAAATTCGTATGAAATGGTTAGATAAGTTTGATTGGTTGAATTATGTGAGGCAGGATGATGAAATATATATGAAATGTAGCTACTGTGAGAAGTATAGGATGACTGGACCATGGGGTCTAGGAAATGGTTGTACAACTTTACAACATGATGCTCTTGTTACTCATGAAAAATCACTACTACATAAAGATGCTAAGGCAAGATGGATTAGTGCATTAGAGAGAAATATGAAGCCAATTCCAGAGCATGTTAGACAAGTGGAAAATGCTAATAAGGAAAGAGTTATTTCTACCATGAAAGTATCATATTTTGTGTGCCAAGAAGATTTATCTTTATCAAAGTATGAAAAACTATGCAAATTTCTCATAGATGCAAAAACACCAGATATGCCAAAGTCTCAAGAGTACTCCTCATACACAAATAGAAAATCTGCAAATGATTTTATCTATTGCATATCAAAACACCTTGAACAGGTTCAAATAAAAAATATGATGGATAGTCTTTTCTTCTCATTAATGGTTGATGAAAGTATCGATCGAAGCTTAGAGCAACATCTTGTTGTCTATGCTACATATTTAGATTCAAAAGGTCTTGGGCCACCCATTTCACAATTTATGAAGCTGAAAAATGTAATGGATGGAAAAGGGAAAACGATTTATGATAGCGTCAATCAATTAATAAATGATAGCGGCCTTCATTATAAAGATTTGATAGTTGTTTCTATAGACGGGGCTTCAGCAATGATTGGACATGAAAATGGTTTTGTTTCACATTTGAAAAAAGACACTCCAAACCTTATTACAGTTCATTGTGTAGCTCATCGTGAGTCTCTAGCAGCAGCAGATGCCTCTAAAAAAATACCTGAATTATTATATGTAGAAAAAATTGCAAACAAAGTATATTCTTGGATTCAAAACTCACCAAAGAGAAGCAACGAACTTAATGATTTGCTTAATGTCATGCAAATCGATGTTCTTGATGTGCTACAAATACACATCGTGATATGGTTATCAAGGGGAGAAGTTATTATAAGGCTTGTGAAGCTTATGCCAGCAATCTTAACATTGTGGAAAAATGAAAGAAAAACTTCATCATGGTATGATAAGAAACGAATTTATTGCATTCAATTTTGTTTGCTTGTGCTTGCTGATGTGTTGGGTGAATTGAATAAGTTAAACAAGATTTTTCAAGCAGAAAATGTAGACATTATAACTATTGGGTTGGCTCTTGAAGTAACTATAAGTACATTGTCAAGATGGTTTTTGAGAAAAGAAACATTTGCAGAAGGTACAACATACCTTTCAAAATTTCTTTGTGATTCACAATATGAATACATTGAAATTAAAGATGAAGGAGTACTCATAGATAGACATGAGTTGCAATATATCTCTATTCCAACTATGGATATTGATTATAATGATAGGAAGCAAACTATGAAACCTCATATAGAAGGCACACAAGAGACTTGTCAGCAACTCACAGAAGGCTATATTGAGTCTCTCATAGACTCTTTGAATGAAAGATTTCCAGATCTCCATCTTTTTAATGCGGCAAAATTGTTCAGTCCTTGTTATTATCCGGAAGAACGTCACAGTCGTGAGAAAAACTCAGAGCGTTGGCTTTCTAAACTATTTCAACATTTGCAACATACCATATCAAATGATGTGAAAAATGTATGTTTGTTTGATTTTAAAGCCTGCAAAAGAGAGCTGCACCCTTTTGTCGATTCATTAAATCTAGCTTGTGAGGGATTCTTAATGAAAGAAGCATGGAAGGTCTTTCGTAACACAAAACAGTGGCACACAAATTATCCTCATATAATGAAATTATGGCAAGTTGTACTCACTATTCTGCAAGTACAGTGGATTGTGAAAGAGGATTTTCTAAGCAAAATATCATTAAGGACATTCGAAAATCAAGGTTAGGATTGGATACACTAGATGCGCTGATGAGAATATCTTTAAATGGACCTGAATTATCTATTGTTTATTGGAATGCAGTGTATGGAATATGGAGAGATACAAAGTCAAGAAGAGTTCTTGAGCTTTGAGAGTTGGGAAGTCTTCCTAATCTTCTCAAGTGAGCTGTGTTTATTTTCAAACCAATTATATAACGTTTTTGGGCTGGACGCAGCAAGATATCTACTGATGAGTTTTTGACTTTCCAATGAAGCATAATTACACTTGCAATTTATGTGGGGGGGATATACTGTACTGTGGTGTTTTCATGGTGATCTGGTCATTATATCTAGAATGAACCTGAGATTTAAGGCTCTTAGGAAGTGAGGTGTGTCATTTATTTATATTGACAAAACAAAGGCTTAATTTAGAATTCGGTTATGGTAAAAATATTCAGCGAGAAAGATCATGGGGCGGGGGAAGATAGAGCTGAAGAAGATAGAGAGCACAAGCAACAGGCAAGTAACGTTCTCGAAGCGGCGGTCAGGGTTGCTGAAAAAGGCACAGGAGCTTTATATCTTATGCGATGCGGAGGTGGGCGTCATCATTTTCTCTAATACCGGCAGACTCTACGATTTTTCCAGCTCCAGGTTTTCCTCCATTAACTTGCCATCTGCCAATATCCTGTTGTCATTTCGGTAGTTGTCTAGTCTATTTCATGGCTATTGATAAGTACAACGCTAGGTTATTTCGGTTAAGTATCTTTCTGCTGCAACTAAATGTCTTGTAATGGTTTAGTTTCTATAATTCCATGCTTCTTTGTTTGTTTTTTCGTTTAATGGTGCCCAAATTTATAAAGACGGGTGTAAATGTACCCGAAACGAACAGTTCAGAAACCTTGATTTAAACAAATATAGTCACAATAGGATCGACTTTCCCATTTCTATTTGAGTGTGAGCTTCATCATTTATGGTAACACATAGAAATTTCGTTGATTCATCTCTGTAACATTTCGGGTAAATCTTGTCTTGAAATCTTGAATGTATGAATGTATGAATGCCAGTCTGCTTTGAAAGGATGACGTTAAGGACTAGAGCCGATTTCATGCCCTAGTTTATCATAATCAAAGCTCACTGTTTGTTGTTTTAGTAAAGTGTTCATTTCTGTTTCAAGTTGTTGACAGGATTGGACGGCATCTAAGTTCATAAGAGTCCATCTGTGAAAAAAATCATGCTTTTGTTCAGTTATAAGCATTTTGAAGGCATATGCAAAAATATTACGATAAGATATTTGTGTGTTCGTTTTAGTCGATCCCTATCTTTTATTATAGTGGGCAGAGAACATCATTCCCTGTTATTTGTGTGTGGTCGCTCATTCTCCTGCGCTCCCAAAGACGTTTGACAGTTTTTTTTTCTTTACATATTCCCCATTTTCTTTCGTGTATGGACGTTCCATTCTATTTGAATGGAGAGATTTTTTCGACCCACAAATAGGTGCCGTGTTCGAGACACAGTAAGACAGTACAATGGTCACATGAGAGGTACCACAGACATATATATTACATGATATGCACATCGGCCTTGAGATATTGTTGTCAAAGTTAACACTGTTTATGAATTGTACTGGCCTATGGCCTTAGAAAGAAAACAATACGTAACAGGTGAAAAAGGAGCACAAAAAAAATATTTGATAAGCATAAAGAAATTTGACAGGCACCAAATTGCCTAGGACGTAAAATGACAGTCACCAAAAACTCGAAACCGTCACCAAATTTTCAAATGACAGGCACTGGAAATTTGAAATTCCAGGCCTGCTCACCCTATATTTCAGGCCCCTACCAAATAAGTAACTAGGTGTTAACTCTTATATAAGAGTATCTTATTTGTAGACGCTCCTGAAGGAGTATAGTGCCAATAATACTTGCATGCATAGAAGTGCATGGAGGAAATTATTAGGGAGCGTTCTCCCGCTATGCATTAGGTAAATGCATGATATGTTTACCTATCTACCTAATTAACTATCTAACCTTGGATTGGGCTCGGTTAGTTTAGTTTGGTTACTTTGTGAGCGGGTTTATAGGTGGGAATATATAACTTATGTCACTCATAGAATGGTCGAGCGAAGGTTATCCCTTACTTGATTAACTTTGTAGACATAACTCCAAAAATGTAACTCATCCATCGACTAGCTGTAACTCAAGGAGCTGTATTAGTTCAAGGAGCAGATCCTAGTGCATAATGACTGTTCACAGTGCAGAATGGAATGTAAAGCTGTCTGCAACTTTGTATTAATTGTAATTCAAATGTACAAGATCTGAAAGTGGATGGTATTATAAGAAAACACATAGAGACTGGAAGGATTACAGACTTGTACAAATTCCATGGAGAGAATCTTCCAGACAAACAGCATGAAACTGTATGACCACCCCAGAAACCCATAGACACAAGCTCCCCTGGTCTCTATCTCCTTCCTACTGGTGTCATTTAGGGGGGGAGGTAGAGTTGTGTGGTCATTCTTCATTACCTCCTCTGGTCTCTATCTGCTTCCTACTGGTGCCCATAGTCTGACAGTTCTCTAACCTGCCCTTTCATGTCTTATGGATCCCCTACTGAGCTACTTCATCATTGAGTTGGATTTCCCACCTAATATAAACTGTGATGGTTCATTAAGAGGATGCACAAGCATGCTCGACCATAAGAGAGAGGGAAAATGCTCTTTTTTCTTTCTTGTTATTACATCGAATTGCGATGGTTTTTCAGTTATTCTTACAACACTAGATTGGCAAGGTAGATGCATTAAAGAAGAATCACTGGCTATTGTATATATATATTGCATTTATTATGCTCCCCTTACATTTAGTATAGAATAATTATATCACGCATTATTTTTCAATTGTTTGTTCACTATATATATATAAAGAAAATAATCTCTATTTTTACAAGTTACCACGCTGCATGAAATAAAATGTTTCCTGGGAACTTATACCCAAAGAGAGCAGACTTCCAAGTAACAGACCTAGGGAACTATAAAATCTATATGACTTCCAAGTAACAGACCCAGGGAACTTAGCATATAAACGGAACTATAAAATATATTTAACGGTCTCATTTTGTGACAGGTGGGGCACTTGGACTATAGAACTCCTATAAATATCAGGGTTGGTCCAAGAGGAAGGCTACCTAGAATAAAGTACCGATCCTTTTTAGGCTCAATAAAATATTTACACACTAAATGGAGCCAAACCAGCCAAGTAGATTGCTTAGAGCCAAGTCTCCATAGCTTGTTTAACTTAGTTAGCGTCTAGCCTAGGTCTAACACTAAGCCACCAATGTTAAGTTTCAGGAAGGTTGAAACTTTTGACTCATGCTACACTTCCAATCTTTTCATCAAGCCACCTGGTCACCAATGCCCAATTTAATAAACAAATAATATGTAATCAAATACTAAACCCTCTCTATAACAGAGAGCCGAACTCAGCGTTAACAGTTGCCCAAGCCTTCCTGCGATAGGAGATACCATCACAGAGGTCCCTAGCTCGCACCATACCCTTCCGGAAAGCCTATTAGACGATAACAATGGAAATTCAGCAGGAGCCGTTCCTTCAAAGAGAACTAAAGGAAACCACGAGGAGCCTCTCTTGCCAGCGTAAACGCTGCTTGATGGCTGGGTTTCTAAATGCTATGAGCTACAAAGGTGCTCCACATAGGAAACTTTGCCAGAGTTAACAGTAACATGAAAAAGCTTAGATTCGACTAACGTTTTTTCCCAACAGGGCTCCGCACAAAACACAGTAGCGTAGGAGGACCTTATAGATTTACAGCTCTAATAACCCACTTAGCACATTGAGCCTAGGCCTCCCTATTACTTTGGATTGCCAAAAAGATTTCAATCTGAAAGTCATGGGGGTTGATTAACTACCTTATTTCTGAACCTCTAACCTCTAACCTTTCTCTTTGCGTCAATTCTGTTAAAATAGAAAAATCCTATTTAATTATGAAATCCAATATTAAAACGAAACGTTGATGGATTTTTTTAATTATTTATCACTAATTACTTGTAAATATAACATTTAAAATAATGAGAACTATTTCATGAAAAATCCTATATCTAATTAATTTACTAAACTAAATCTGAACCAAAATACATGCCATGCACGGCTTAGTTAGAACATTGTCCTGGAATAGTTTCAATCATTAAAAATAAATAATTGTGGAAAGTAAATTTCTACATGAATGACCAAGGTGACCGAGGGAGTCAGAGATATGGTTATGATATAATTAATTAATTCAAAATAAATAAAAACTAGTATTCTACAGAGCAGCTATCCTCGTAAACCAAATAATAATAATTATTAAAATAAAAAGTGCTAGGGTTTAACAGGTGCACATATGATTCACTACAGCAAAAACTAATTAATTATAAACCATATGATTCAAAAGAACATAACATTAATTATAAACCATCTTATAAATTATAAATTATAAGCCATCTTGCAATGTGATACAATTATAATATTTCCAAACTTCGGGATTTTGGATTTTGTGTGCACAAGCAATCATCTGCAGATATTGCAGAAACAACTCAACAGAAGTATGCTCTCCCCCATTAACTGAAAACCACTGTCTATAAGTATAATAAGTGCGATGGAGATGGAGACGTGGGCGTGCTATGTTCACCCTAATGGAGTTGTGAAATTTGATGCACGCCGCAGGGGTAGAGGGTCTTATTATGAATGCGCATGGATCTCCTCACAGGAGTAGTCTTCACTTTTTTACTTCGAGATCCCTAGTGAAGCCAACGAAACAAACAAATAATTATAAGTAGAATTATACAATTAATTAACCAGAGCAAATTTATATGATATACAGGCCGTATGGAAGAGTATAAAATACCTCATTGGAACCTGCGATTTCTACATAGTCGATAAAGCTCCCAAAATTTGGAGCTTCATTGGATTCCTTGGTCATTTTATTTATTTCTCCAAAGTAGCATGCTATCGATTTCTGCTTTTTGGTGGACTTTGTAAAATGATTATCTCCAGGCTTATTAAACTTGTTTTGACTTATATGTTTGAGCAATAGGACTCTAAGAGCAACTCCTTGGGAGCCTTTAGAGCTCTTAGCATCGGCAGTATAATTAAAACGAAAGCAGCCACAACAAACATACTTGGCCACAATCTATTCTCCTGATCCTCTGCAGAAAACTGATAGAGGTTTTGATAATTATAAGGAGCTTTAACATGAGTATAACTGTCTAGTTCTACAGGTACTGATCCTTCAGCTTCATTGTAGAAATCAACTCGATCCCTATCATGTTCAATACCTTGAGTCTCCATAATAGAACAAATGTTCATACTGCCTTCTCTTGGGAAGATAACATTGCCAACGACAGATTCTGGAAAAGTTTCATGGCTTGGCAGATTCGATGGAGATCTTGAAACAGGGTTTTCAAATTCGCCTATGTCATTAGTTCCATGGTTTTTGGCCATGGCATTTCTTTGATAACCGTCTGCAACACTCCTGGAGATCCTAAAACAGGGTCTTCAAATTCGCCTATGTCATTCGTTCCATGGTTTTTGGCCATGGCATTTCTTTGATAACCGTCTGCAACACTGGCTGAATCGTAATAGTTCTAGAATCTTGGATTTTTTGCTGTAACGTGCATCATCCTAGCAGGTAGATCCATGCACAAAATGCTCTTCACCTTTTCGTAAAAATCCATTATAAAACAATTTGCAACAGATCTGAAATATCTAAACACATAGCTACGCCAGAAATATCGAAACATGAAACTCTCTAAATCAAAATAGTTGTAGAATCTTGGAATTTTTGCAGCTGTATGGAAATAGTTGCAGAATCTTGGAATTTTTGCTGTAACGTGCATCATGATAGCATGTAGATCCATGCAGAAAACACTCTTCACCTTTATGTAAAAATCCATCATATAGCATTCTCCAACAGATCTTAAATATCCAAACATAGAGCTAAACCAAAGAAGTCCGATGTCTGGAATTTACTGGGACTTGTGACATTCCATGATTCTGTGATACGATCAAGGTTGACAATATACTTCATTGAACCCATCGAAGATTCTTGAAACCATTTGAAGTATTTTAATCCAGTTGGGTTCAATCTTGATGGTTGATCTGCAGTAAGTTGATATCCTAAGTCGGAATTCTCGGTAGCAGTACAATTGAAGCTGAAGGAACTGAAACCAACAGCAGCTATTGAAAAGGATAAAACCAACAGCAATGAAGCCGTCCAAATCACCACCATTTTATAACTCTTTCAATAGATAGAAAACTCCACTTCAAGATTGCAGGTGACATAGAATCACACAAAAAATAAAGCGAATTATGAAAGATGGTTATGATGGGCAAGATATATATAATATTCTTGCATAGGCGTTAGAACTAAAATTGACCATTGACTAAGTCAATTTAAATTGACCGTTAACTCAAATTTAACTGTGCTTACGTGCTTTCAAATTTGAATCTAAAAACATGGAGGGTTACGTCAATTTTCACTGTGCTTACATGCTTTCAAATTTGAATGTAAAGACATGGAGAGTTACGTTGGTCGTTTCATTGGAGGAAGGAAAATGCTAATTCAATTATTTTTTAAAATTTAGAAAAATAAAAAATATTAAAATGAAACTTTTTTTTTTGGGATTTAAAAGATTTTTTAAGAAACGTATGAGTATTTTTATTGATACTTATTTCAATGATTTTTTTTATATGGTTACACATTTTCTTTTATATTAAAATATAAAATTTATTTAACGTTATAACCATTATATTAAAATTTAAAATTTATTTAACTTTATAACCATTATATCTAAAAGTTATAAAGATTACATATATAACCATTATTCACTATATATAAAAGTTATAAAGATTACATGGAAATGAGTAAACAACTTAAAAATTTAATAATGATGTGGCCCTTGATACAAAATAGAATTTAAGACAAACAACTTAAAAATTTAATAATGATGTGGCCCTTGATACAAAATAGAATTCAAGACATAAACAACTTAAAATTTTAATAATGATGTGGCCCTTGATACATAATAGAATTTAAGACATTGAAATGTGATACATTTTCAAAAAAGATTACAAAACTAAATTAGGTGAATGCAAAGTATATATTTATATAATAAGACCTCAAAACCAATGCTGAATGCAAAAGTATATATTTATATAATAAGAGGTCAAAACCAATGATGAGAACACACAATTGCGTGTTCCTTTTACTTTTATGCTGCACATATTTTAACAAAAAAAAAAACAACCATTGCACCTATCTATCCTCTTTATTCATAATCAAATCCCTCAACCAATAGAAAATAAAATCAATATTTAAAATATTCATTATAATTTTTGCATTTCTTTCATAGCCGTGTGCAACACTCTGAATCAAAATAGTTGCAGAATTTTGTAATTTTTGCAGGCTAGCAGGTAGATCCATGCAGAAAAACGCTCTTCGCTCTGCATTAGATCTGAAATATCAAAACATGGAGCTAAACCAAAAAAAGTCGGATGTCTGAAATTTTACTGAGACTTGTGACTTTCCATGATTCTGTGATACGATCAAGGTTGAAAATAGATTTCATTGACCCCATTGAAGATTCTTGAAACCATTTGAAGTACTCTTTTAATCCCATTGGGTTCAATCTTGATCGTTGATATGCAGTACATTGATATCGTTTACAATTCTCAGTAGCAGTAGAGTTGGCAGTGAAGGAATTGCTAACAAGCATTACAGCAGGTATTGAAAATGATAAAACCAAAACCAATAGCAATGAAACAGTCCAAATCACAACCATTTTATAACCAGTTTTCATAGAACTCAGTCCTTTTTTCTGGCTTGCAGTAGGTTTCTTTGTTGATGCTAATGTTTCTTCAATGGCATTCCAACATTTTTCATTTTTCTGAAAATTAGACTAAACATAGTGAGGGTTAATGACTAACAATGTTCGTTGATGGGTTAATGGTGTCCAGACAAGGCTTAGCAGTCAATTAAATTCAGGAAGATCTTATGTTATTTTAAGAAAAAAATCAAGAACAAGAACTTATGCAATCGTACAAAGAGAATAATCGAGTACTAGTATAGTGCAGTGCAGATCACATTTTACCGTGGGAAACCTCAGTGGGAGAGAAGAGGGGATAATCGTGATGAACAAGTTTGCCCTTCTCATGATCCATGCGTTTTCAACCTTTGATATTTAGTCTTGTTCGATCGATAAATAATTCAGTTCGCTTGAAAGGCTATGACTCTATTCAGTTCGCTTGAATGGGTATGACTCTAGATTGATTGGCTATGACTATTGAGTTCTCTTGAATGGGTATGAATTCTCTTGAATGGGTATGACTCTAGATTGATTGATAATTCAGTTTACTTCAATGACTATATATCCTATCGATTGATCGAAAACTCCTTCGCTTCAAGATGGCGTAGGTGACATAGAATCACACACAAAATTAAGCGAATTATGACAGGTTGTAATGATGGAAATAAAGTGAATTATGACACGTTGTAATGATGGATGGATATATATAATATGCTTGCATATACGTTAAAACAAAGTTGATCGTTAAGTCAAATTTAACTAAAAACATGGAAGCTTACCTACTTTCAAATTTGAATGTAAAAACATGGAGGTTCAAATTTGAATGTAAAAACATGGAGGTTTAAGTCGTCTCGTACGAGGAAGGAAATTAAAGTTAATGTAAATAATGTAAAATAGGTTTATATTAGCAATTTCTTAAAGAAGAAGGTGCAATAATACTTAGAATATGTAAAGTGAAATAAGATTCTAAAGTTTGGAAACAAAATGGAAACACAATTGGTAAGACTAATTCAATTTTTTTTAAGTATTATTAAAATAGAAATATTAACATGGAATTTTTTTTAAGAGACTAACGAGATTATTTAGAAAGCATTGAGTATCTATATTAACATTTAAAACTCATTCAACTTTATAATTATTATTGACTACATATCTACATGTTATAAATATTAATGGAAATCAGCAAATAACTTAAAAGTTTAATAATGATGCCAACTTTGTTATAAAATAGAGAAGACATTGAAATGTGATACATTTTCCAAAAAGATTGCAATGCTAAATTAGGTAAATGCAAAGGTATATATTTATAAGATTAGGTAAATGCAAAAGTATATATTTATAAGATGCCAAAACTAATGATGCACCTTATTGCCTCTTCCTTTTACTTCTATGTTGAGCATATTTTAGCAAAAAAAAACTTGAGTCATTGAAGTGACATTTCAATATAACTAATGTTGTATTTCAATATAAGTAAAGATAAATACAAAAGTATCCTCTCCCCCAATTACTGAACCATTGTATAATAAGTGCGATGGAGATGTGGGTGTGTTGTGTTCACCCTAATGGACTTGTGAAAGTTGATGCACGTCGCAAGGGGAGAGGGTCTTATTATGAATGTGCATGGATCTCCTCAGAAGAGTAGTCTTTAATTTTTTACTTCGAGATCCCTAATGAAGCCAATGAAAGAAACAAATAATTATAAGTAGAACTATACAATTAATTAATGAGAGCAAATTTATATGATATGCATGAGCTATGGAAGAGTATAAAATACCTCACTGGAAGATGGGATTTCTACATACTCGATAAAGATCCCAAACCTTGGAGATTCAGTGGATTCCTTAGTCGTTTTATTTATTTCTCCAAAGTAGCATGCTATCGATTTCTGCTTTTTGGTCAACTTTGTGAAATGATTATCTTGTTTTGACTTATGTTTGAGCAATAAGACTCTGAGAGAAACTTCTTGGGAGCCTTTAGAGCTCTTAGCATCAGTGGTATAATCAAAACCAAAGCAGCCACAACAAACATACTTGGCCACAATCTATTCTCCCGATCATCTGCAGAAAACTGATCTAGGTTTTGAGAATTATAAGGAGCTTTTACATCACTATAAATGTCTAGTTCTTTAATCAGATCAATGGAATCATGCTGCTCTATTTCTATCTGTACTGATCCTTCAATACCTTGAGTCTCCATAACAGAACAAGTGTTAATATTGCCTTCTCTTGGGAAGATAACCATGCCAAGAATCAGAGGAACACCAGATTCTGGAAACATTTCATGGCCTGGCTGATTCAATGGAGATCATGAAATAGGGTTTTCAAATTCGCCTACATTCGTTCCATGGTTTTGGGCCCTGGCATTAATTTGATAGTCGTCTGCAACACTCTCTGAATCGAAATAGTTGCAGAATCTTGGAATTTTTGCTGTAACGTGCATCATGCTAGTAGGCAGATCCATACAAAAAATGCTCTTCACCTTTTCGTAAAAATCCATTGTAAAATATTATGCAATAGATTTGAAATATAAAAACATAGAGCTAAACCAAAGAAGTTCGATGTCTAGAATTTTACTGAGACTTGCGACGTTCCATGATTCTGTGATACAATCAAGGTTGACAATAGACTTCATTGAACCCATTTGAAGTACTCTTTTAATCCCGTTGCCTTCAATCTTGATCGTTGATATGCCAAGTACATTCATATCTTTTGCAATTCTCCTTAGCAGTAGAGTTGGTGCTGAAGGAATATCTAGCAGACATTACAACAGGTATTGAAAAGGATAAAACCAACAGCGATGAAACCATTCGAATCACGACCATTTTATAATCGTTTTTCACAGATCTCAGTCCTTTTTCATGGCCTGTAGCTAGTTTCTTTGTTGATGCTAATGTTTCTTCAATGGAATCCCAACATTTTTTTGAAAATTAGACTCAACACAGTTAGGGTTAATGACTAACAATGTTCGCTGGTGGGTTAATTGTGTCCACACAAGGCTTAGCAGTCAATTAAATTCAGGAAGATCTTATGTTATTTTAAGAAAAAATTCAAGAACAAGAACTTATGCAATCGTACAAAGAGAATAATCGAGTACTAGTATAGTGTAGTGCATATCACATTTTACCTTGGGAAACCTTAGTGGGAGAGAAGAGGGGATAATTGTGATGAACAAGTTCGCCCTTCTCACAATCCATGCTTTCTCAACCTTTGATATTTAATCTTGTCCGATTGATAAATAATTCAGTTCATTTCTGTGGATATCGCTTCAGTGGCTATTGTTATCGATCGATTGATAATTCAGTTCGCTTGAATGGCTATGACTCTATATTGATTGATAATCGAAAACTCCTTTGCTTCAAGATTGCGTAGGTGACATAGAATCATGCACCAAAAATAAAGCGAATTATGATAGGTGGTTATGATGGGATGGATATATATAATATGATTGCATACGTTAGAACTAAAACTGACCATTGAGTAAGTCAATTTAAATTGACCGTTGACTCAAATTTAACTGTAAAAACATGGAAGCTTACTTGCTTTCAAATTTGAATGTAAAACCATGGAGGCTTACGTAGTTTTGCGGGAGGAAGGAAATTAAGGTTAAGGTACATGATGTAAGATTGGTTTATATTAGCACCTCCTTCAAGGAAAAGGTGTAATAATACTTTGAATATGTGAAGTAAAATAGTATTATGCATTTGGAAACAAAATGGGTAAGACTAATTCAAAAATTTCTTAAGTATTTAGAAAAATAAAAAATATTAAAATGCAAGTTTTTTTAGAGACTTAAAAGATTGTTTAGGAAGCATATGAGTATTTATATTGATATTTATTTTAATGATTTTTTTTTATATGGTTACACATTTTCTCTTATATTAAAATTAAAATTTATTTAACTTTATATTAAAATTAAAATTTATTTAACTTTATAACCATTATTGACTATATGTCTAAAGTTATAAAGATTACATGGAAATGAGCAAACTACTTAAAAATTTAATAATGATGTGGCTCTTGATACAAAATAGAATTGAAGACATTGAAATGTGATACATTTTCCATAAAGATTACAATGCTAAATTAGGTGTATTGCACATATTTTAACAAAAAAACAGCCATTGGACCTATCTGTCCTCTATATTCATTATAAGTGTTTGGGCAGAGAATGGACCTTTTTATACTATTCTCATAAAAAGGTTGGAGAGGAAGAGATTATTACTTAGTATTTAATCTTAAATTTACTTCATTAAAAATTATGGCACACAGTAAACAATTGAAAAAAAGTGTATAAAAGATGCAACAAAGTTTGTAATAGAATGGGAGCTCAAGTAGGACATAATTAGCTTTAACTTCATCTTTCAACACGAAAAAATGGTTGGGTTTGGTTGGGTTCCTTGTGATCATGTAAAGTTTATTTCTTTATTTATTTGGAGTTTTAATTTTAAACTTAATTTATTTATTTGTGTTTCTTGTGATTATGTGAATTTTATTTATTTATTTTCTTATTTTTAAATGGATATTCTTTATATTATAAAGAATAAATGGCTTTCATGATTTCCTCATGTAGAGTAATTATAATATTTTTTGTTATGGGTTGAAATGAAATAATTCTAAATATTGTTTGATGTATATAATTAATGAGTCTTTATAGATTTCCATGTTAAATATTTACATGAGAAATTAACATTTATTTGAAGAGTATTGGTTTGAATTACAATTTTTTAAGTTATTAAGTAAAAGATAGAGATTATTTTTTCTATATGTATAAATCATAACTATTGAAATTAAAATCAATTTAGAAGTATAATTAGTTGTAAATGACCATAACTACATTATGAAGGAAGACTAATTTTAGGAAGTTCAAATAATAAAAATGTTATCTAAAATAGATCGACCACAATTTAAAAGTTCAAAAAGTGAGCTCTGCTTAAACTTATGACAAATTATAAACATTACTCATATTTTATTTATGATAGTGAGACATTGTTTACACAAGGATATTGTTTGCACATAAAAAAAATCTATGCATAGTGTACATGCATAAATTACCAAGGGTAGCTAACTAATTGTGAACCATCCTTGGTAAGATACCTTTCTTCAAGTACAACTCCCTTAATAAAGTATGTCACAAGACATTTTAAAGAGGGTGAATCTAGAGGAAGAAAAAATGCAGGACAAGGAAGAGAGGATATAGAGCATCTGTAAGGAGGAAAAACTTTGGAAGCAAATAGTATTAAGAGGTAACCTTCCCTTGAGGAGTTTTTTGTTATATATATAAAATAGCATACAACCACTAATATATGTATGGCATGGTAGGATGAATGATATATTTAACGTTGGAGGATATTTACCATCCTCTGATGAATGCTCTCTTTAGTTCATGTAGGTATCAGTCTCAGAATAACCATAGGTCTCAATATATCTCGGGATGCTCGTAGACAATAAGATGTATATAGCACAAATTTAGGGCCTTACCTTTATGGTCGATTGGGAAAGAACCCCCATAGAAACCCATGTAAAGAACCAATTGAATAAGAAGCAAATAAACTCCACAAGAGTTTATGATTACACAAAGATGACTAAGATCTAATGCTTAAACCACAAATGATAGGGGTGTTGCTTCATCAACATAATATATTGACTATGTGGCTTGCTATGTTGCTTGCTTTACTACATCTAGCTAGCCTCTTACCTTGCTTCTCCAATGCATTTTCTCATTTGGATTAAGAGTTGATCCATATCGAGGTTGAAAGGCCCTTAAGCAAGGAAGGCAACATCCAACCTGGTAGGATATTTTGGGTAGGTGAGATGATGGGGATATATCTAATGATAAACAATATTGTTAATCTATCTCATTTTATATTTTATATAGCTATCATATCCATCCTTTGAGAGGGAAAAAATGACAAGACTTATTAGTAGTTTAAAAAAAAGGGTGAATTGAATAATTATACCTCCATTATGGAATCAAAAATCAAAGAGGGTTGACAAGAAAAAATTTCCAAATAAATTTCCCATTCCTTATTAAATTTACTTGTGGAAATTTGTAACACCCCAGGTTTGACCCCATGGTATTAAATTGCATATGATATAAATATTGTATTAAATCATGGTGTGGAGCTCAAGGCAAAGGCCCCACCATGGGTTTAGTGTTTGATGTTTCGGTGATTAAAATTGATGCCAAAGGTTTATGTCCTAGCCAGGCACAATGTGTTTTTGAGACATCATGTAAAATGCAAATTAATAAAAATACCATGACTAGCTACGCGCTGCAACGTTAAAGAGATGGGGGCATGATTTCACAAGGAATAGGGAGGAGGAATCCTTGATCCAATGGGGAAAATCCAAATGTCTAAGGTAAAAACCCATAGAGTGGTCAACTACCATTTTTGTCTTTTGTGTCCAGTCATCTCTAAGTTGGTGAAGAAAGTTATTTCCTTGGGATGGGAAAGGTATGGATGTCAAATTTGAATTTGGGAGGTCACCCATTTTTGGAAAGTGTGTTTTTGACTTGTGGGTCAAGTAAAAGCTTGGGAAAGCATTCCCAAGCCATTATGCACCCATGCCTTTAGGTGAAAGTATGCATTCCCTTCACATGGAGGCTCTCTCACGCAGGAGGAGGAGGAGGGAGCTGTCTCCCTCACGTTTGGAGGTCGTTTCTTGATTTCGACATGCCCAGAAATTGGTAAGCATTCCCAAGCCATTATGCACCCATGCCTTTCATTTCCTCACCCCATTCCCTTCACATGGAGGCTCTCTCACGCAGGAGGAGGAGGAGGGAGTTGTCTCCCTCACGTTTGGAGGTCGTTTCTTGATTTCGACATGCCCAGAAATTGGTTTGGGGTCTTGCTGAGTGAATGTGCAGCAAGGATGGATGATTTGGGGGTTTCTAAGGGACGCTTTTGGTCCTCCTCACGCAGCAGGACCGTGTTGATTAATTACCTCCACATTTTTCTATTTTTGCATACCCAGATTTTCATTTGTGGAGTTGTGCAGTGAATGGGAAAAGGAGACCCATGATTTGGGCATGGATGGGGTTCGTTTTAGTCTCTACATTTCCCAGAAACGTTTGGGAGGTCGTATTTTACCCACATGGTATTTTTCCCCAATTTTTTTTGGTTGTTCTTAGTTGCAAACCCGTTTTTGGTTTGCTGTGTGTTTTCCCTCATATGGGCAGTCGTTTTCTTCAATTCCCCCAAGCTGGGAATTCATTTTTGGAAAGATCAATGGGTGGGTTCCCTTCCCCATGATTTGGATGCATTTCCCCACTATTCTCCAAGCTGAAAAATCGTTTTTGTGTTTCCTAGCAATTTGATGGAGAGACCTCGTTCTCTTGGGTGTTGATGAATTTGTTTTTGGCCACGTTAGGGCCAAAACGTCCTTGGAAATCAAAATTACTATTAGAGGGTTGATTTACCCTTGTTTCCTTTTCTGTTTTGTTTTCCCGGAACGTTCTGTTCATACCCAACGGTTGTGTATGACTATATTTGATTAAATGGGTTGATTGTGTGTTTGATGCAAGCATGGCTTGGCTGGAAAAGTCCAAGGAACCCATGTATTGTTCGCTAGTTGCCTTAGTAGTTTGTGAAACCCAACGGTGTGTTGGCTTGATTGTGGATGTTTTGGTTTTTGGGCTATGTGTGAGCTTGTTATTTCCCTAGTGCCTCGGGGAATCATGCCCAGCTTGGGGGTGGCAATGATGTTGAGAGATTAATGAGCACACTGGCCTATGGTTGGGTGGAACGTTGCAACAACGTAGCTAGTTGCAGGCCAACTTTGTTTCCATATAAGTATTCTTGTGTAGTTAATGTCTTCAATGAATTGTTTATGAATTAGAATGAACATGATGAATGCATGAATGAAATAAATACATTTGCTTCCGCTATTAGGGTGCATGATGCATCTGTGCATGTTTTTATATTAATGCATTTTGTTTTTATGCTTATAATCACGGGGCTAGATCGCCCAGCTTGACAGCAACGACGTGTTGGTCGCGTCCTCTCCATCGTCGGTATGAGGGGTGGGACCCACGTGGAAAAATTTGGGATTGAAAGTATGTAGATATCAAATATACTTTACTAAGTAATTGTGGATCTTTGTGCCATGCTTCAAAGTAGAAATATAAAATCAAAGAGGGTCGACAAAAAAAATTTCCATTGAAATTTCTCGTTCCTTGTTAAATTTACTTGTGGAAATTTGGGATTGAAAGTATGTAGATATCAAATATACTTCTTAGTAAGTAATTGTGGATCTTTGTGCCATGCTTAAAAGTAGCTAAATGAACCAAAATAGATAAAAGCAAGTCATGTGTCATCAGGTTTTAATGCATCCAATATCCTCTTTCCAAAAGAGTTTATTGACCTCATTACACTTCTTATTTTGCACATAGTCCATCATCATTGAATTCCATGAGACTATGAGTATCCTCTTTCCAAAAAAAATTATTGACCTCTTTACACTTCCATCATCATTGAATTCCATGAGACTATGCATATCCTCTTTCCAAAAAAATTTATTGACCTCTTTACACTTCTTACTTTCCACATAGTCCATCATCATTGAATTCCATGAGACTATGCCTCTTTGAGACATGCCCTAAAACATAGTGGGAGCCTAGAGTATCTCTTCTTTTAACTTACTTTAATATATTTTGTAAGGAATTGTAATTTTAATAAAATAAAGAATCGCAACAAAAGTTGTAATGTAGTTACTAACTTAGATCAACATAAACTTTTAAAGAACAATAATATTTAATATTAGTTTATTGCAAAATAATTTATTTCAATGCCACTTCTAGGTTGGTTTGAGCTTTCCTAGATATTGTTTTTCAAGGGAGAAGTGTTTTCTTTAAGTTGGTTTATCCATTTTGCATCTATTCAAGTTTGAGATATTGGTACTCAATTCAATTTATGTATCTATCCGATTTTTCTTTCGGTGTTCTATGAACCTTTGGAGCAATTGCCCTAAGGAGGTGCAATAATACGCCGATAGGTTAGTGTTGGAGGGTGAACTTGCTCCAAAGGAGAAACCAAAACTAAATTAGTGTTTGTAAAGGGAGGAATTATGTAGATGTGTGAACAGATGTGGTAGATTTGACAATAATTATATTTATATTTAATTTCTTGTCTAAAATGAAGACAGAGAAAGCTAAAGATAACCTATTGATGGAAAGGGAAGAGGAAGAGGAAGAAAAATAAGACGTCCAGGAGTGGAAGGAGAGAGTTGTATAGAAGAAATAGTTGTTTAGATAACAATCATGGAAGGATCAACATGAGCATTAGTTCTTTAAATTAGTGCATTGCAACATTAAGGTGCAACATGAGTGTCCTTTATTCATGTGGAATTCTTGAGAATTGAAGACCTTAAGAGCCATTTTAGAACAACTATATAGAAGTGTTGTGTAGACATAGGTAAATGTGAATAGAAGTTGCACTAGAGCAACAAAATCCTTGGTACATTTTTATATGGACCTTTAATTGGGAAAATGTATATATGTGAACAATGTGATACACCCTGATACCATAAATAACATATTATATAAGGAAATGCACCTAGTGAACAATAAAATTTAATCCCCTAATGCCTTATTCAAACTAACAATGTCCATACAAAGAGTTAGTTGCATCGTAGTTCAGTGGTAGCTCTATCTATGTTTTCGTAATAAGTTTTCATAAGTTTACTATATTCTATGTTGTTAAGAGTTTATGAGTAAGCTAGTTATTATTGATTACCTTGTGATTTAGTGGTAAGTTTACACTACTTTATTATCATCTTAAGTCTTAGTTGGTAAGAGTTTAATGAGTAGGTTAATCATTATTAGTTAGGTTGCAATAAAATCTTCATTTTATTTGTTTATTAGAAATTAATTTTCACCAAGTTGATAGTAGTTCATTATAATCAACTTACATTCATGTTAACCTAGAATCTATGAAGTATGGATCCATCTTAATCCTCAATTTCTCAAACAATTAGAAAGGTCACATCCATAGAGGTCTAATTTCTTTTATAGTGAAAAAACCATAAAACAATTTACAACTTCAAAGATTTAATCCTTGTTATGAAGAGATTTAATCCTTCTCAAATATCTTGTCAACCAACACCTCACTAGCTTGTTTATCTATTATGACATTGAAAGATGATTTGCATTGTTGATAGATAGCACATATATAAACAGTGACTTGGAATGCAGGCATATATTTTTATTGTCAAATAAAAAGACATTGCATGCAATTGAAATACCCCACAAAACCAAGAAAGGCATAAATCTAAATTTCTTCAATTCATGTCAATCATAGCAAGGATTTAAAAAAAAAATCCAACACATGACCCAAGTCAATCATCATTATGACCCATTAAAGACCCAAATCTTTCCTTATCCATTTAACAAAAACACCATTGATAAAATATATTAGTTTATATGTTCCTTGCTTGCACAATGGGCAGGGAACATATAAACTAAAACAAACGTGAACAAAATAAAGACACCATAGTGAAATGCCCACTAGTCAAATTTTTGGTCGTCCATTGGTCAAATTAAAACTACTCAGATCACCCAAATTGCAAATTAAACAACCGAAATTGCGATTTAAGTATGAATTGGTCTCTCAGAATCCCACGGGTTGGGGGTGTTTTGGTTAGCTCTTATACTGCTCTCACTTTTGGTAGCACATTTTTTAGAGAGACTAGCAAAAGCGAGGAATCTTAGCATTCGGGCCAAAAATGAAAAAAATTGAAATGTAGATTTGGGTGCTAATAGAGAGTTTATGGTATTTGCACCTTATTTTAATATATACATCTAAAGATGACAAAGTCCCAAGATTCATTTTACAAGCCTTGTTCCTCATGTGCATGTACTTTATTGGTACTAGAAGGATCCTTCTATCAATATGAATAGACAAACCCCATTCAATGGTAACATAGTGCAAAAAATATTTTGATAAAAATAACACTTTCAACATTTTTTAATGTAGGTTCTTTGATTCCAAGTCCAATGCTTCAAATAAGCATAAGAGAATAGTAAAATACTATTGCAGACCGGAAAAAAAATCAGTGACTAAATCATTGTTTATAATGAATTTCTATTAGCAAGTCATTATTTGTCCAGGATTGACTAAAGCCATATGAACCAGGATTGACTAAACCCATATGAACTTGAAAATGACCATACAAAAACTAAAGGAATCCAATGACACTAAAATATGACATTCAAATTCCATAGTGTTGAGAGCA
>LPNX010622307.1:0-10900 GCA_001517045.1 Pseudotsuga menziesii
AATTAAGGTGTAGGCTCGAGTAGTAATTATTAGGTTGAGCCTATGTGTGAAAAGGAAATTCAAGTGAACGGATGAATATAAATAGAGATTGAGAGTCTCTCTATTTATCACTCGATAAATACATCACTTGCTCTCCCAAGTGTGGCGCACTACTGGAGAAGGAAATTTTGGGACTAGACAGAAGACAGAATATTACTGCTGTTTTGGGAGACCTCTTACTGTTTGGTGTTGATTCTATCTTAGAGGAAGTTACAGGGTTTTCTCCTTTATGGTTTCCCCGAGGAAAACTCTTTGTGTCTCTTGTCTCTTGTGATGTGCTTGTGTTTTAATGCTGTGCTTGTTATTCTCTCAGTGAAAAAAATCCTAAGATCATAATGCTAGCTTAAATGTGATGAAAAACTAACAGTTTTTAGTGTTGAGTATGGGCTATGGATAAGCACTAGGAGTTATTGAAAAGAATTAATGATTTCAAGTGAAAATGACTCGATTAAAATATTGATCTCATATGACTTATTTATAAGTGATTAAATGAAATCTTGAATTTATCTATCTCATCAAGTACTGAAGATTCAAGAACTACCATATTATATGAGGGAATCCAACATGCAAGGATGTTCAGAGTTTCCTAGCCTAGTAGACTTAACTACCTACCTGATGGCCTTAATGAAGAAAGTGTCATAAGTTTAGGGATCATAATATATGATACCTAAAAACAAATGTTAACAAATAATATATAAATTATTATATATTTTATACATGGCATGTATAAATGGTAAGGATAGTAATAATATTAGTAATGTAAGAAAGAAGGAAAGGCTCCATCTATTATTAGTATTACTAAAAGAAAATTAAATATTATAATACCTATAAAAGTCCAATAAGGAACTAGTTCAAATTTCTTAAGTTAATTATTTAAAGTACCTAAATTGAATAAAAGGGTTAAATCCATAAATCAAATGATTATTGATTTAACTTCCCCTTTGACTGAAAAGTCTGTCTATAAAGTCCCAAGCCAAAGAGAGGCTTGGGGATATCTTTCATATTTTTGGAATCATTATTCTGCCTGATCATTCTCAAGAGAGTTCTTGGAGAACATTTTCCTAAGAGGAAAAAGTAGAACTGATTCATACTTGATATCCTAGTTAGGGAAGCCTTACCTTAGGAGCTCTAAGCTACTTTCATGTTGGAACCAAATCGAGGGGATCTGGATTAAAACCTGGAATGGTTCTAGGTCACGGTTGGGTGGAACATGTTTGTTCCCAAGTGATTTGGTCATCTATATAGAGGTTATATATGTCTGTGAATTGTTAATGTTGGGTATTTAAGTGTGTAGGTTTTCAGCCATTGGAATAGCTTCACCATACAGGTATGAGGTCTTGATGTTTTTCAATTACATTATCTAATATATTTCTTTATAGAATAATTAAAGGGTTTATGTTAAATTTCTAACCCTATGTCTGCAATTTATTTCTGGTTTAGAATATTTTATGTATTATCTCTAAACCCTAGGTTGAAATGTATTTCTGTCTTAAAGACATTCAAGGGTGTTGTCCTTTCAATTTATTTCTGCATTTTATTTCATAGCTTAAACATGTTTTCCCTAAGACCTAAAAATTGCCCTAAGTAGAGTCTATATGTTTATTTTACCTATGAACTCTATTGGAAGATTTCATATTGCCAACATAAATATACTTAGGAGTAAAAGACTAATTAAGGTTAAGCTATAAACTGAATATAATTTTAAAATACATTTAATTAAAGTATAATAAACCCTAACCTAAGAAACAAATAATTTCCATCATTAGGTATAAACATAATTAAATAAAATAACAAATTAAAATGACAAATAGACAAGCTATCGAGACCTCTAGTGGTCTGAAGCTACCATCTAAATACACAACATTATTAATGATTTATTTCCACATCTAGAAAATAAACCCTAAAACCAAATCTACAGTTAAGATATCAAGACCCTTTAATGGTATGAGATTTATACTATATATAATTAAGAATCCACATTAAATCAAACCATATAATTATTATACCAACTACACCCATGAAAATCGTATGCAGTAAAGGAACTACCAACATAATAAATCCATCATATTCTTAATACAATTAACGATAACGTTATATACAAAACTAAATAAAACATAGTCTAATTAACCAATAGATCACATGATCGATTCATAATAATTCAACCATAATACTATGCACAACCCTCTTATAAAAACATAGCATAAATACACAGAGGTCGCAGGATCAATTCATGTGAACGATTATATGCCCAAATCAACCCTTACAATAATAATATTTAACAAACATAACAATCGAGGATCAATTCTTGTTGAGTCATTTTATTTACAAGTCACCATATTGAATCCTGTAGGATTCGTTGTTATTTTATACCACACGCTAGAGTTTCAACTTAATCCATGCTATTATAAATTAAAGGACCATGAATCAAATACATATAATCTCTACACAGTGGTCGAAATACCCAATTAAAAATTTACATACTGTAACTATGACCCTCAACCCTAATCATAAAAAATCACTTAAACATTAAACACACCCCTATCTACACTATGCGAATAGAAACGACACCTGTCGAAAGGTTACACCCCTATCACGGCTCTTACAATCTAATACAAAGGATTAACCATAAACAAGTTTCAACCATAAAAACAATAATTCATTTATCCAACACACAGTCACAGCTCTAATGGCGGGAAATGCCAATGCCACATACGACATGGCTCCCAAATCCCACAATGATGTCAACATTTTTCCATATAATAACATGAATAAAGAATTGCAAATCCACAGAGTCCAATGAAGAAGAGTTCTAACCAAAAAATAGACATAGTATTAAAATATTGTCAATATATAAACACAATCATTATCAAAACCATTAAGGAATTACTCAGTCATTTAACCTCAGCCTTACACCATTACCAAGAACTTAACCAAAATTACAATACAACAAGCTTGTCAAGTCTTCCCAAGCCACATTGCTACACATAGTTTCCATTCATAAAACCCGAAACAATAGTACCATTCCAAAGGAACTAAAACCCAAAAAAATCCCAAGTCATTACATGCATCCTTGACGCCTTACATTCCATTATATAGACACTTGTTTCCCCAAAATGCAGCCATCGAAACTAGAACCAAACATTCAAACCATGAAAAGTTTTAAAACTCTGTCACAACAACCATGCAAGAGGGGGACAAGTTTTAAGACTTGTACAGTGGGGCTTATCCGTAATGGGTATGGCATTCCCGCAGAAGACCCATGACCTCTCCTGTTCAAACCCTACACCTACAAACACATAAGAGAGCCACAATAAGGAGTATGTTTTGAACCCAAACTGAACCAACCAAAACAACGTTGTTAAACCAGTGTGGAACACATACCTTTCGCCACATCTCACCTTCCAAGGTCCACTCCAATACACAACACAGAGGTATATCTCACGCATCCCTACTAAAAATGATCCAAACCAACGCATGAGCCCAAGCCCTAAGCTTGAGGCCCATGCATACCGATAAGAATTAATGTCGCCACCCTAGCCTCCATTAACACATTTCAATTTCCTTAGTGTATAGTTCATTCCCAAAAATTAAACCATGCCCAACCAACGTGCATTGCATATTGTCCAACATGAGTATCGAACGCATAAGGATTAGCCATAGTCCATGACAGATGAAATATTCCATGGAAGGGATATTACAAAGTTTTAAATTAATACACCAAGACCATATTAATACACAAACCAAAATACCCAGTGTTATTACCATAGTAAGTATGTGCCACGTAAATAATAAGTGTTGTAGTGACCAAGTCACTATCATAGAGTCTGTAAGAATAACAAATACAACCTGTGCAACATAGGATAGTAAACCATTCATCCTGCTATAAATATCATATAACAACCATCATATTGTCACTAGGATAGATCTGTAAATCTGAGTGCTAATGATGAAACATACAACATGGCATGTTTAGCTCTTATATGTTGTTTCCATCGCCAAGTGCACATGCACGCAAAAAGGAAAGAAATGCATTAGTTCGTAAGAACTAAGTAAGCTTGATGTGACAAGTAGAAAACAATTACCTCTTAGGTGTTTACAAGGGAAAATATTCCCGCCATTCCACCCCTTTTTCAATAACAAGTTAAGTCGGAATTTTTTGTACGACAGTAATCAAATGTTATAACCAATGAGTACGTAATAAAAAAAAATAACATACATGTAAATATGTAACCATAGATCAAGATAGTAATCAAAATCATGACAACATAAGTATTACATTAATAACCACATCTGAAAAATATGAAAGTAGGATGTAAGAAAAACTTACGACATTCAGTACATCAAACAAAGTACGACACATTCCGCAAAGTTAAATAATGTCCATCTCGGGAGGTAAATGACTAGACTAATATTTTTTTTTTCAAATTTTTGGGACATTACACGGACGTTGTTACAAATCAAATAGAAGATGAAGAAGAATAAGAATAGGGCATACATGGAGGACAAATAACTCATCATACACCATCAGTAAGAACATCCATCAAAACGCTCAGAATTCATGAACATGGTGAACCATCAAATATTGGTGTATGACAAAGAACAGGATCAGAGGTAAGCAATGAATTAAATCCTACATTAGCATCATTAAGAAATAGAGTCATAGGTCAGAGTACTAGAATTTTAAGAGAAATGTATGATCAAAATGAAGAAGTAGATCAAGTTTCAAATATTGCATTTATAGCATGTGGTCATGTAGATTTTGATAAGGCTGTTAAAAAGGATGTTTGGATAAAAGTAGTGGATGAAGAATTTGATGCCATAGAAAGAAATAATACTTGGGATCTTGTAGATATTCCTAATGATAAAAATTGTATTGGTGTCAAATGGATTTATAAGACTAAGTTAAATGTTGATGGCGATGTTGAAAATTACAAAAAAATAATTGTAGATTAGGGGTTTAGTCAACACCCCGGTATTGATTATAATGAGACCTTTGCACCAATGGAAATACTTGATACAGTAAGGATGGTATTATCTATTGCTGCACATAATAAATGGTATGTACATCAAATGTATGTAATGTCTGCATTTTTAAATGGATCTTTAGAAGAAGAGGTTTATGTGAGACAACCTCCTAGAGATGAAATTGATGGACAAGAAGACAAGGTATACAGACTAAATAAAGTGTTGTATGGATTAAACAAGGCCCCAAGAGTATGGTACAATAGAATTGATGAATATTTGAATGGTGAAGGATTCTGTAGAAGTGCAAGTGAGCCAACGTTGTATACAAAGGTAAACCAAGAAAGTAAAATTCTAATTTTT
This sequence comes from Pseudotsuga menziesii, assembly GCA_001517045.1. NCBI lineage: Eukaryota > Viridiplantae > Streptophyta > Pinopsida > Pinales > Pinaceae > Pseudotsuga > Pseudotsuga menziesii. The sequence continues at coordinate 5,365 of LPNX010622307.1, forward strand.
TTCTTATATCTAGATGATTTGATCTTCACTGGATATCTTTCTTTAAGTGGTTTTAAGAAAGCCATGAAAACAGAATTTGAGATGACAAATTTAGGAATGATGAAATATTTCTTGGTATTGAAGTAACACAATCTGAAGATGGTATTTTTATAAGGAAAACTAAGTATGCAAATGATGTATTGAAAATATTTAGAATGATGAATTATAAGCCAGATGTAACTCCAATCGCAACTGGCACAAAACTCAATAAGGATGATCATGGGTAAAAAGTTGATCCAACATTGTATAAGAGACTTGTTGGATGTCTCATTTTCTTAACTACAACAAGACATGATATAATGTTTGCAGTAAGTATGATTTCAATGTTTATGGAATTGCTAAAGAATACCCACTCGAAAGCTAGAAAGAGATTCTAATATCTATGAGATTCTAAGATCTATTGCCGAAACAACAAATTTTGGTATCTAGTATACATCTAATTCAAATTTTAAGTTGATTGGATATACTGACAGTGATTTTGAATTTTCTATCGATGATAGAAAGAGCACATATGGATATGTGTTTACTTTTTTTCGAGATCAGTATAATGGGTGTCAAATAAGCAACCCATAGTGACAATATCCTATGCTGAGGAAGAGTATGTTGCAGCAACATCAGTTGCATGTCAAACTGTATGGATGAGAAGAAATCTTTCTGAGTTACAACATGAACAAAATGAACCAACTCAAATTTTCTGTGACAATAAATCAGCTATTGCACTATCAAGGAATCACGTCTTCCATAAAATAAGTAAACATATTGATACAAGGTACCCTTTTATTCGAGAATTGATAAACAACAATGGAATCAGTGTGGAATTTTGTAGATCAGAAAATGAGTTTGTAGATCTATTTGCAAAACCTTTGGGAAAAGAGTTGTTTGAGATTCATAGGAAAAACATTGGATTTTGTAAGTTGTAACAGAAATAAAGTGTCACAATTTTTTTTTGAGTGGATTAATTAAGAGGGAGAATGTTGGAATTGATTCATTACTCCACCACACAAAATTGTTGGCCGATGAAATACAAAAAATCCAAACGTTAACTGCCGCAATTATGAAAAGTAGTAGCATCGTCACATCTCCATGTTTGAACAAGAAACAATTAAATATATCATATTATTAAAATGGGAAGAGCAGTTTTGATCCTATAGAATTGTGCCAACAAAGCACATCTAATTTCTGAAGAGCCAGCGTAGATTTTTATCTATGTCAAACTGTAAATCATTAATTTTGAATTCTGTTTTTTGTAATGCCACGGGTCAATTAGCAGTTAATGACTGAATTATCTAGAAACACTATAAATACTTGTATTGTAATCATGCTTTTGATATGCAAAGAAACAATGAGACACAACCTAATAGAGAAACTGATACATAGTTGAAACTTTGAATTTTACTATGTAATTTCTTGTGTTTTACTTTGTTTTTGAGTTAGAAAAACTCAATTTTATTTTTTGATTTTATTTTTTTGTAGCAGTTGAAGTCATAATTTATTTATATTAATTGATCAAGTAGAATACTTGTGTTAATTTTATGGACATAGGGGTTATCGTAAAGATGCTAAATAGTTAGCTCCAATTGAGCTGTTACTGGGCTGTAGGTGATTGTCAGCTCTAATAACTAGCTGAAATAGTCATGTCGGTGGTTGTTAGCTATAACATCTAGCTACAACACCATCTAGAGATTATTGTTAGTTGTAACAACCAAGCTTCTATAGTCCTGTAGGAATTGATTTAAATTTTGAGTGCTCTTCCAGCTGTAACAACCAGGATGTGACAGTGTTGTAAGTGTTTATTTCAGTCTTAAGTGAAGTTAAAAGTGTCACTAAGGATGAAAGTGACACTCCCCTCCTTCCGCACAATTACCATCTTCACACTCTTCCTTATGGAAAGGTCCATAGGTTGGTTAGGCCTCTTTTGCTTCCTTTGATGGTTTATTGGGGTTTGTTGTTGTTGATGTAATTGTAACTTTGGAATGTATTCACTTGTATTTCTTATCTATTCTAACCCAATGTTTATTCTGGGATGTTCTTATGTCATGTAATTACCCGATGTTCCTATTGGGAGGATCTATAATGTAAACAACTCATGTCAAGTCATTGTTGGTAACCCTCCTATTGTCTAAGTGTTAAAGTCCCCACAGTTCTGGGGCACTAGGGTTATTAGACTCTCCAAGTGAGGTCGGACCTAGTAGGGTTTTAGCCATGTTGGGAATTAGCATAAATAGAGAGGTGACCTCTCTATTTATCACACATCTCATACACACTTAGTTGTAGCGCATAGCTGAGGAAGAGAAAGATACTGGGGCAAGAGGAAATAGATTACTGCTATCTAGAGATTGTCTTACTATTTTGGGGTTTCACTTTGGTACTGATTCTATCTCTAAGGAAGTTGCGGGGTTTTCTCCATTTATGGTTTCCCTGAGGAAAAACATTGTTTTCATTGTCTCTTTTGTTTGATTGCTGTGCCTGTTGTTCTCTCAGTTAAAGATCCTAATGATATGCTAGCTTAATCTTTAAAATATAACATGGGATCAGAGCTAACTTGAGAACAAGACACTATGCAGCTGCGGGAACTAGGGATTCCTATTTTGTGGATCTCTCTCCACATATTTTCAGCAAAAGTAGGGTGGAATAACTCTCCTCCCTAGGGCACATCTTTCTGTCGAAGTAGAATCCAATTCTGAGGTTTTTCAGTTTTGGACCCGACACCGCTGCCGAAAATTAGGAATTTTCATAGAAGTGGATTTTTTTAGTGAGCCCATTCCTGGATTGATATTCTCCAAAAAATCGAAGTTAGGGATCAAATTCAAAGCATTTGGTTGGACAGAACTCTGGAAAAGCAAAACCCTAATCTGCTCCTGAACCAGTACTACAGGATTTCAACTTTAAATCCAGATCCGACATCTTGACCTGGTAAGATATAAATCTTTTGTATTTCCATTTGAGGTTTTCAGTTAAGATGTTTCATCATACCAAGCTTGAGGGAGCTGATAACTTCTGAGCCTAGAAGTATAGGATCTCCCTGGTCTTGGAAGAAAATGAGTTGGACTCCTATATCTAGGAGGAGGTTCCAGTTCTAGAGGGAGATGAGGCCAAGGCATTACATAAGAAGAAGTTGGTTATAGCAAAGAGGACCATTGTTGATTCTATTAAGGATAACCTCATTCCACAGGTGTCCTCCCTCAAGACACCTAAATCCATGTTTAATGCCCTAACCAAATTGTTTGAAGGGAATAACATCAATCGGAAGATGACTATAAGGAACCAGTTGAAGAATGTCAATGTCTAGAACGAGGAGACCATCCAGTCATACCTCACAAGGGTCTCCCAGATCAAAGAACAACTTGAAGTTGTAAATGAAGAAGTGGAGATTGCAAAAATTGTGATGACAACATTGAATGGCCTCCCTAGGTCATGGGATTCTTTCATCCAAGGAATCTATGCTAGAAAGATGTTGTTCAAGTTTAGTAGACTATGGGAAGAATGCTCTCAAGAAGAAGCTCAGATAGCTGCTCAAGAAGAAAAGATGGGAAGTGAATATCAGATCTCACAGTACACTCCAAGAAAGGAAGAAGGGAAAATCATCATCACCAAGGTAAGAATTCTCATCAAAATAACTTTATGAGAGAAAAGATGGGAAGTGAATATCAAGATCTCACAGTACACTCCAAGAAAGGAAGAAGGGAAAATCATCATCACCAAGGTAAGAATTCTCATCAAAATAACTTTATGAGAGGGGATCCATCAAGACTCAAATGTTATACATGCAATGAAATAGGACACTTTGCTAAAAACTGTCCCAAAAATAAGAATGGATCCAAGAAGAAGAAGAACTACAAAAGAAGACATCATGCTCACACTACTGAGGATGATGATCCTCCCAGGAAGAGAGTAAAACAAGAAAGTGAAGACTCTTCAAGTGAAGATGAATATGTTTTGATCTCTGCTCTCACGGGAGCTATCACTCATGGAAGCAAAGATTGGCTTATTGACAGTGGGGCTTCCAAGCACATGATAGGTTTCAAGGAATCCTTTGAGAAACTATCCAAACATAATTCACCCCATAAGGTGAAGCTTGGGGATGACTACCAATATCCCATAAAAGGTAGTGGTGAATCCTCCTACAAGCTAGACTTCAGAAAATCTATAAAAATGAAATATGTCTTGTTTGTAACAGGATTGAAGAAGAATATTCTATCCATATCAGCATTGGATGCAAAAGGTATGAGGGTTTCATTTGTAGATGGCCAAGTCATCATGTGGCCAAGAGGAAAGACTATTGATGATGCAATAGTGATTGGAGAACAAGAAGGAGGCTTATACAAGCTGAAGGGCCATCCAGAACAAGCTATGGTCCATGAACAGTAGAGCCAAATGAAATTTGGCACAGAAGGCTTGCACATGTGCATTACATAGCACTACCACTTGCAAGAAAAGTTGTTGAAGGTGTTCCAAAAATTCAAGAAAAACATGAAGGGGTCTGCAAAGGATGTGCGAAAGGAAAGAATACAAAGAAGAAATTTCCAAGTAGTGAGAGCAAGGCAAAAAGAATCTTGGAAATCATCCACTCTGATGTATGAAGACCAATGTCATCAAGCTCACTAAACGGGTATGTATACTATGTTTCTTTCATTGATGAATTTTCTAGGAAGACATGGATTTACTTCATGAAGAACAAAGATGAAGTTTTCAGCAAGTTCAAGGAATTCAAAGCCTTGATCGAGAATCACACAGAAAAGAAGATCAAGACCTTTCAATCAGATAATGGCGGAGAATTCACATCAAATGAATTCAAAGACTTATGCAAAGAATTAGGGATTAAGAGGGAGTTGTCCACTCCTTAAAATCCACAAGAAAATGGGGTTACTGAAAGGAAGAATAGAACCATCATGGAAGCTGCAAGAGCAATGGTTCATGATCAATATCCACCTATGCATATATGGGAAAAAGCAGCCATACCAGCGGTGTATGTATAGAACCATACTCCACATAGAGTACTTGAAAACAAGAATCCTGAAGAAGTCTTCTCCGGTAAGAAACCAGAAGTTTGCCATCTCAGAATATTCAGCTGTCCAGTGTACATACACATACCAAAAGAAAAGAGAACAAAACTAGATTCTTCAAGAAATAAGGGTATATTTGTGGGATACTCTGAAAGATCGAAGGCTTACAGGAACAAACTTCCCATGATAGAAGAAGATTGACATCAGCAGGTATGTAACATTTGATGAAGACGCAACTTACAACAAATCTAGGAAGAGTCCTACTGAAGATACTGAAGAAGCAGAAGCACCCAAAATTCATGATACAAACATGAATGAATAAATTCAAGAAGAAGATCAAGAATTTGAAGAACCACAAAGACCCGTAGATCCACCTCAGGAGAAGAATCCTTACAGGAGGAAACCTGGTTAGGTACAAGAAATTATCCAAGGTGCGGAAAGATATGGGGCTCCAGAAGAGAATCATAGAGAAAGAAAGAGAACCAGATCTTGTT
>LPNX010622356.1:0-7500 GCA_001517045.1 Pseudotsuga menziesii
AATCCATGGCGGTGAAGAGCGGACATTTCCAGATCTGCTACTTGGCACGTTCAGGAATGAAAAGAATGTTTTAAATACATTTATATCAGTGTGTAATATTTGTTGATTTATTCATTTTAGCTTGTCTTGATGATGCTTGTTTTCCCATTTTAATTTTCAACCCTAAGGTGAAAATTGACATAAAATCATCAAATAAAAAATTGAAGGACATCAAAAAACCTAGTACTTGCTTCAAGACCCAAACATCATTCAAGTGAAATGTATGATCTTCACCACCATGGATTTTATATATATATATATAGAAAGAACCAAAAGGCTCTTAAATGAACTATATCATGCCTTCCTTAATGATTTGATGAAACCAAGGCATGGAAAAAGGGCTAGGAAACCTCAAATATCACTCACACCAGGGAATAATTCTAAAGCTAACCAACTGTCTACACCACAAAGGTCATCTAAAGACATTATATCTCTACTCATTCAATTTACTACAAAGTGGTGTAGCTTGCTTAGTGCTCCTTAGGATCAATGATCAAATTTGAAGGGTGGGTCTTCATTTCAATTGGAAGGGCATTTATTCTCTGAGCCCTTCAGAGGTGAAGGGCAATATAAATAATTGTACTTTAATGGACAAGTATAAATTAACCAAACCCTTTCACACAAAAAAATGCAAAAACCAAATATTGTTCTTTCAGCGCTTGTTGTGAAAGCATGCATGTATGTGATGGAGGGGCCTAATTCAATTGAATCCTCGCAACTCATTGCATGTCTGAGTCTAACGATTCGCGGTTTAGATTGAACCAAAATACCAAAAGAAATTTATTAATGGTTGATTTCGGAAAGTTATAGGTGTGAGTAGTTAAGTGCTTGTGGCTCTAAAATTTGTTGTGTTTTGTACTAGTACATGATTCATTGAATCCATAGTCACGGGTAGGAATTTAAATTATTTAATTGAAAAAATTAATGTGTATAACCTCTATGTCGAGATGGTTTTCCATGCTGATGCTTGCCACTACCCTCTTTATTGTCTTACCAAAAGGCATGATAATCAGGAATAAGACGTAAAATTATGGACTTCACCTTCAATGAATGCCTTGCAATCATATTGGTAATAACTATTTTGGTAGCGCTGCGGACAAATGTCGTGAGAAACCACAAATGTTTGGAAGGACGGAGGGAGATAACATCACGATCATGCAACTCATCAAACTGAAGACTATTCTTGAGCCAACAATTGTTTTTTTAATTTTATTAATAACCATTGTTTCTCCATATCGTGTTCCCAATGACACCTCTCTATATCAATGCATAAATCAATTACTGCACAATTTGTGATCCTAGCTACATGCCATTATTTGTATTGCATGACATTGAGTGTTCTTTATAGTTGTTGTGAGTCCATGATATTCATGCAAGAAATGAATTCTTGTAGAGGAGGACTTTTCAAACCTACCTTTTGAATTACATTTTGACGAAAAAAAATGAACATTGGTAGCGAGGTTCACATATAAGGTAGTAGGCACAAATGTTGGATCTCGTTTCGGGCCTAGTAGTTGCTGACACATTGTCACACTTTAGATTACAGCCCCAAGTAACTCGGGAGTCAGATTAACATCTCGATGGCTAGTGCCGTGTAGTCATTAATGATTACTGGCCATCTTCAACAACTAAGCACCGAGTGCATGACATGAGTAAGTGATTATAATTTATCATATTTACAATATTTTGAATGATGAGTTGAACTTTATAGCATAAGAGTTTCAACATCTTAAGATATTTATATGAATGGGTAATTTCAAATGTTGCTCTTCTTTTGAAATGTTGATATAAATTATACCCTTCTTTATTGGAAGGGTAAAATTCAAATTTTAAATTTTTTTTGAAGGGAAATTTTAACTTTACACTTCTGGGAAGGGCTAGAACCCTTTGGAAGTGCTGCAAAGGGTTCAATTTTGAACGCTACTTAGGATGCTAAATTTTAACCTTAGGATGCCAATCTCCACTATTTTTGGACCCATAAGAGTGATGGAATATCAATTGATATTAGTGATCAAGTAACTTTTTTTTCCAGTGGAAAATATCAGTTCCTTGTTATTTCATTGAAATCAAAGGTAACTTAGTTACAACTTAAGCTATTGCTGAGCACATGGAATAGATACAGTTATGCTCATCATCAGCAGATAGATGACAATTGATCAGCTTCACAGGAATACTGGACAAACCTTTGAAAGGTAACACCTATAATCTAGGAATATTGACTACATCCACATCACTAACCTTCAACAGACAAATAATTCAAGTCTAATACTGAAGTAGCTAATCCAAAGAAGCAATAAACAAGAGAGATCAATAATATGAGGGGGTCATCCACCTCAATCATCCAAAGGATGTCAATAGAAACAACACATAAAAGACTCAAGTGCTAAGGGCTAGAAAAGTTGGAAAGTGCCCTGATCAGTACATTCACCATCAGTGAATTCAGTAAACTGAAAATGGCCCGAGGCTAAGGTTAATGCTTCTTTGGATAAGCTATCAACCTTAGTATGATGTTCTCTCAATATGTGAACTGCTTTTAAACCCCTTGGCCTTCTCCTAACCGGTCCGCCACTCCTCCTTCTAGGTCATTTCTTATTGTTCTAGTTTTTAGATTTAGGTTAATTTAAAAATTAAATAAAAAAATAATAATACTTTCAAAAAACTTAAATTAAAAATTAATTTATATATAAAAAACTTTTAAAAACTTTTAAAACTTGTAATTAATAAAATTAACAAAGTTAAATAATTTTTTAAAAATATATAATTAAAACTTTTAATAAAAAAAAACTTCTAAATTAAAATAAAATTAACAATTCTAATTGATTATTATAATTAAATACTTTTAAACTTTTAAATAAATAAAAAAAAATTTAAAACAAAACTTAAAAATTATAATTAAAAGTTTTTAATAACTTACTTTCTAGGTCATTTCTAATTGTTCTAGTTTTTAGGTTTAGGTTATTTTAAAAATTAAATAAAAAATAATAATACTTTCAAAAAACTTAAATTAAAAATTAATTTATATATAAAAAACTTTTAAAAACTTGTAATTAATAAAATTAACAAAGTTAAATAAATTTTTTTAAAAATTTATAATTAAACCTTTAAAAAACTTCTAAATTAAAATAAAATTAACAATTCTAAATGATTATTATAATTAAATACTTTTAAACTTTTAAAGAAATTTTTTTAAATCAAAACTTAAAAATTATAATTAAAAGTTTTAAAATTATTTTCTCCTTCCATTAAGAACTTTTTAATAAGAAAAATTTTCCTTAAAAAACCCTAATTTTTCAACTCCATATTTTGTAGAAACTTTTAAACAAAATTAAAATTTTTTAAGTTTTACTAAACCGACCCTTCTAATACATTTCTTACCTAAAACCTAATGATTCATATTTAACTACTCGGGCATCTTACACATTTCCTCATGCTTCTAATTGTCTCCTGATGATGATCCCAGAGTAGGGATCGAAACGTCGAGATCTCCAATTTTCGAACGCAGCTCCTCTTTACTCAATTTGCTACTGCGTAGATGACCATCTTCAAAAAGGTTAACATGATAGAGCTGAAATTGTTCCCTAATAGTGATCAAGTAACTAGCAAGTATTGGATGCATACACTAGCAAATATGTGGTATAAACCTCAATACATCCCTAAACTAAGACTGTCATTGAGAGAAGGTACACATACCAATAATAATAATGTTGATAGTATGTCGAGATAGGTGAAGCATGCAAGCAATGCATGTAGCGGAAGATGTAGGTACAATAATCAAAATAGTTTATTTAGTCAAACTTATTACCTTTCTTTTTTGCGTTGACTTAGCCACTTTCAATTCACTAACTCTAAAATAGCTGATAAGTGTTGGCTAATAATGGGGATGACTCATGGTATTATGTTTCATGGGGTTGCAACATCGCAAACTTGTGAGGCATAACACCATGAGTCGTCACCGTTGCTTGGTTGAACACTTATCTTTTGTGAGATATAGTTCATGTGGACAGATTTCTTGAACTCTGTCCTCATGGACAATTGCTTTCTAATATAAGGTTTCTATAATAAAACACCTTAAAGAAGAAATCCATAACATTTGGCAGAATTCTGGCAAATCCCTGTTGTTGCTACAATTTGGAAAATACTGCGTTAGGTTCGAGTTTCTTTCTAACCTAGGGCTTTTATAATGATATTCAATGATATTCTCTAAACCTCCCTTAAGCATCGCATTTGGGTAGAGTAGGCTTAATAGCTTATTTGGAAACTAGTTGCTAAGATAACTCACATAAAAACAATCAAACCAATTTGGATGTGAACCAAAATGTGATAGGTTCGTCCACTAATTGTAACGCTCAAAATGGCCAGACTTCAGAATCCATACCAGCCAATATGGGTCAAATGCAAGTTAGCTGAAACTGTCAAATTGGGTCTGTCATTAGCTGATCAATGTAAATGCATGCACAACAAAGAAAACCCATGTTTGAAAGCTGATAAGGACGGATTGAAGTTGGTGAAGAAGCAGGCAGTATAGACAGAGACCCTTTGGGTTGTTTGTTATGAAAGAACCCATTCTCCTATTATATTACCTCATCCAAAGAATTTGAATTAGATGGTCCATATTGTTGAGATTCCGATGAGGAATATTTTGGAGGCAAACCCTTGTTTGATGATGAGATGGAAAGTGCATGCATTTATCCATTTCATGAAGAGTTGGATGTTATATTTGAAATCAATAATCATAATTTTAGGGGCCCCATATATGATTCATCTAGTGAAGCATCTAATGAGGAATCTATAGAGCAACCAAGCATCCACTCTACAGGATCTCCAGGAACTAACATCATTATATCTATACTCATTCGATTTCCTACAAAATTTTGTAGCTTTCTTAGTGCTCCTCTATGTTTGTCATTTAGGTTCAAATTAACAGTGAAATCAACAAGTCAAGGAAAATATTTCTAGTACATCTCCTTAGTCTATTATAGTCCAAGCATTAGCATATTCAATGGCTTTCCCTCATGTTGGTAATCCATGTGTTTCCCCTGTCCAGTGGAAAACCCCCCTGTTGTATATGCTATCCATTCTATTTGATGCATAGCTCGGATACATATAGACATGGATGATCTAAATGACATGAAGAAAAATCCAATCATCCATAAACCGAGTTAGATCAATTTTGGAAACCGAGTGGTTAATCGAGTTCATTCCAACATTGAAAAACCCTTTATAATCATATAGGGGTGGGGGATTCATCTCATTCAAGTCAGATTTCTAATTGTTGTAACAAAATATTGGTGCATAATAAAGAGTGGGAACTATTTCTGAAGGTAAACCACTACTCTATTCGGTTTGAGTATTCACATAGAACTGCTCCCTACTCCCTTGCATCTCCGATGATGGGTGGGCTACAGTGAGCCAAGAGATAATGTTGCCCCTAGCTCTCATTTATCCTAATGTAATGTGGAAATCTAGGGCATCTAAAAATTTAGCCTGGAATACACAACAAACATCACAGAGACGTTATGAGACTTTGCTACTGATCTATGGCTTGGAGCCGGATGTTCGCTCTTTTTTTTGGACAGTATTGATTTCTATGTTTGTGAACTGTTGGATATGATAGTTGGATGATATTTTTGTTACTATTCTACTGACTATATGGGTTGTTTTAGCTTGTCGTTCTCATGGAACGAACTTGGTACCATGGAATTGTTCTCTGTTTCTATTTTTGTGGATAGATGGGGTGATTTATCATCCGATGAATGGGTTTGGGCAGTGTTTATAGAATTTTGTTTTGTACGGGATCTGAACTATGGTTACAAATATGCATTGCATATCTAAAAAATGTAAATTTGTCTCTCTATGGATGAAATAAAATTTTGCTTTTTTTCTTTGGAAAAAAAAAAGCAAACATCACAGCACTATATGAGCCATACCTTTTGATGAAATATCCCTAGAAGAAGCAGGATTACGAGCATGTTGTTTACTTACTTACGACCATATTTATCGAGCCATGTCCTAAGAAAACACTCCATAACTAACTCTTCTAAGGCCAGAAGTCCAGGCTTCGGTTCCGCATGTTAAGGAACAGAATGACCAATAGGGGTGTTGATGGTAAACCCCAACCCTGGTTATTGGGAAACGGGTTTATGAGATTGAGGTGCCAGAGCAGCTTGCCAAAGTGAGTGATTGATGGTATCAAATTATATAGCATAGGGTCCCCTCCCCCTTAAGGAAAGTCAATATTGGACCGCTACTTTTTGAGATCGACAGAAAGGAGCAAACATCACAACACGCACAAAAAACCCTTGTCACAGCATGCCCAAAAATCCTTGTCACGGCATGCCCAAAAAATGAGGTCATGATGCTTACCCGTTGAGCCATGAGCTCCAAATCGAAACCGTGAACTCCAAAACGTGAACTGGGTGCTCCAAATTTGAACCATGAGCTCCAATTCTCAACTGTGAACTCCAATTCTGAACCCTGAGCTCCAATTATCAACCATGAGTTGCAATTATCAACAATGAGCTCCAATTCTGAACCCTAACCTCCATCGGAGCTACTCCCAAATTCACAAAAACCTCCAAATTGCATAGAACTGTCCAAAATGACTCACGACAATGTCCAAATAGACTATTCATTTTTTATTATATATTATTATATATTATATGTATTTTATTTTTATTATATATTATTTTATATTATATGTATTTTATTCTTATTATATGTTATATTATATTATATAAATTGCCATAATAGTATTTTTTCATTAGGTATAGTATTTTTAACTTATCTATATGTATTTTTTAGTATATGTATTTTTAACTTAGGAATAGTATTTTTTATTATAATATGATGATGATGATGGCGATCTCACCTAATCCCTACAACAAAATGCTTGAAGATGAAGATGATGATGGAGATCTCAGGTAATCCCTACAATCTCACCTAATCATTATCATTATGTTGATCATCATCATCTTCATCATCATGATCATTATCGTCATCATCGTCATAATTGTCGTCGTCGTCTTCAACATCGTGGTCTTCATTATCATGACCCTCATCATCATCATCATTGTCATCGTCATCATCTTCATCATCATGATGATGGTAATGGTGATGATGACGGTGATGATGATGATGATGATGGAAATGATCACCATCATCACCATCATCATTGTTGTTGTCATCATCTTCAACATTGTTATCTTCATTATCAGGACCCTCATCATCATTGTCATCATCATCAACGTCATCGTCATCATCATCGTCATCTTCATCATCATCATCGTCATCGTCATCACCACCATCATCGCCATCCTCATGATGATGATGGTGATGGCGATGATGACTGTGATGATGATGATGATGATGATGGTAATGCTGATGATCACCATCATATTCATCAACGTCATCGTCATCATAAGTAAAACTTAGTTTACTTCAAATATTAATTTAAAAAAAATG
>LPNX010622356.1:10000-28573 GCA_001517045.1 Pseudotsuga menziesii
CAGAGAACCCTCTTCATTACCATCATCTAGGTTATAGTGTACCGGCCTTCCCCTTGGATCGCGTCTCACAACAAACGACCAACCCATTTTACTTGGAACCTCTGAGTAAAATACTTGTTCACATTGGCTTGGAAGAACATAGGGCTATGTTCCTAGCTCAAACAACCTTGTTTTACCATGGTAAATCCATTATCATGTTCAATAATAGTTCTATCGGTATCACGTTGATTCAATCATAACCTGTACCATTTGAAAACGAATAGAACTACCTTAAAGGATTTAAAGTCACACTATATAATATCTTCCAAATACCCATAGTATCAATTGTTTGAGACTTCTGGATGTCTGTCAGTTCTAGATGAAACATTGGTAACCTCAAAGACAGCCAAAACCCCAGAATCTGATGTTTTCTTTATTTCATCCAATTTTTTGATTTGATATCTACCTCCATTGCAAACCATAGCCTTATGGTGTTTTACCTGCAACAAGCAATACACGAAAATATTACACAACCATTCAGTCCTTATGCAACAATACATGGAAAATAAGAACATGTACGCCAAAATATAATTTTCAAAATAAAAGATTTAGAGGGATATTTGATTAATTATATGCTTGGCATTTTATCTTTTACACCATATGCCAAATCAATTTGCCTTTCTGTTAGATTGTTATCTCCATTGTGTTGTGCTGCTTTTACCAATGAAGCCACACCTTCCCATGATATTCCATGACCCGATTATGTGCATCGTTCAATCCATACCTTCATCTAGTCAAGATTGTTTGCGATGTATAAATGAATTGCATCCCATTCTCGACCAACTGTTTAATGACAATAACCATTAAAATGAAAGAAAGGTGTAAATCTCCTGAAAAAAGACGTATATGCTCTTAATTGAAGCAATTATGACTAGAAAATACAATTAGAATATGAAGGATATAATAAACATACACTATCTAATAATTACCTTTCAGCTTCCTCAATCTACCTTTCCCCTTCAGTTGCTCCCCTTCAAATTTGTTATTGGAATCCAGATCACAAATGCGACATAAATTGAGCTTTTATGCTAAAATAGGAAGATATTCTCTAACATACAACATGTTTTGGTATACCGTATATACTTCCATCATAGAACCCTTCGCATGTGCTCGTTGTCTCACCAAACCCTTCATAAATTTCAAGTGCCTCTCAACCATCCACATGGACCTTGAGTGCACAGGTCCACACAACTCAATCTCCTCAACTTGGTGTATGAGGGAGTGTTTCTGTGCATTGAAAAATGCCGATGGTAGATGCTTCTGCATTTCACACATGAGACGAGGAATTTCTCTCCTCCAATACTTTATATATTCTTTATGGATTTCTTTAGATGTCAACCATCTACAAGTGATGCAAACCAATAACAATATTTAACAAAAATAAACATTAAATTGCAATATATGCTGAAATAGTGCACAAAAAAAACAAATATAAATTATTATACAGAGAATTAAAGAAACACTAAGCACATGCAAGTAATCACTAGTTACCTCATGTATTTACCAAGATTATATATAACTTGTTTGACGTTGTTGTCGAAGTTGTCCAGAAGAGAGAGAGGTAGAACATATTGTATCAATACACAAACCATGCCATTTATTAAACAAAGATTATACAAACAAGAAAAAATTATATGGACATAACAATAATAATTACCTTGATGAAGACATGCCAATCATGTGTTTTGACCCCCGCAAAATCACCTTGTTTAGTTATGATATTCTTCAAGTTTGCACAAAATCCAGTGGGAAATTTAATTTTCCGCATTAATTCTTTGACAACATTGCTTTCTTGCTCCGTAAACATCCATGGAATTGAGTTTATATTAACTTGTTCTCCATTGGTATGAAATTGGATGACGTCTTTCATTGCATGGTTGCTTTCTTGAATGTCCTTGCACACTTTCACAACTTTATCTTTCTCCCTCCTTAGATCTAGTAGTCACCATAAGGTTTCAGTAACATTCTTTCCAATATGCATTGTATCAAACAAATGAGGAATTTGTAGGTGCTCATAGTAGGGCAACCTGCTGAATTGAATAGGATAACTTTTCATTCCTAGTGGAAGACCATTAATTCCTTCATGATCACAATGGACATCATGAATATTAGTTTATAATTAATAAATTATATCATAAATAAAATATGGCCACTACAACAAACAACTCACAATAAAAATTAAAATACATAACAATTCATATACGATGATCCATATGTACCATGATGACGATTTCTATTGTATTGCATCTTTCAAAGGTGAGGTGTCATTCTCCATGGTTTTAATGCAGTCTCCTGCTTTCCATTGAAAAATATTTCTTTAATTTGTTCTATACCTGTGATTCTTAGAGAGGAAATTCCTATACTCATCAAACACCTCCTTTCTTAAGCTTTTTGAACGATGAGATTTTATCTTAGGACCACAAACTGGACATGCAAATTCACCCTTTGCTTGAAGACCTACAATATTTAGATATGGAATATCTATGTCAAATATATTCATATATAAAATATTCTAATTGCTCCATATCATTAAATGCAATTAAAGTGGAACTTAAAATTACAAACCACAAAATGAAGTTAACCCAGGGGCATTATGTATTGTCCATATAACCATTGCATGGAATCACAACAGTATTTGAACCCGAATTCTGACGTTAGAATCCGACATCATCCAACATTTCGCATGGATGTGTCGGACAACAATCAATCATCAGAATGATGATAAAAGAATATTTATAGACCCGTTGAATATCCGACACTTGTGAGTTGGATTTTCGACACTGGTGGTGTCGGGGAACCGACACTACCAGGGTTGGATCTTCGACGTTTGCGAAAGCAACACCGGCGGTTATCCGACGGGGAACCGACACTTCCAGGGAAGTTTGTCGATGTCTACTAAAGAAAAATTGGTGGATATCTGACATTAACGCATTGGAGATCTGATGGACAGTTTATAAAATAAAAATATATAATATATAATACTATATAATAAGAAATGACTCATTTTCATTTTGGACAGTCAGTTCAATTTGGAGGTTTTTGTGAATTTGGGAGTAGGTCCGATAGACATGGAAAACAACTTTGTTGACCCATGGCAACAAGAGCTCAACATCTTCTCATCACCAGAAATTACCGGTATACCGTCCCCGGACACAATGCATAACACGATGGAAAATTTGACAGCTGGAAGCGAGAGCAGGGTTTCGGCTTCTTTGCCAGATGAAGAGAGCAGGGTTCTGGTTTCTCCACCAGATGAAGAGCTGCTAGGTGTGTTCACAGCACGACCATTGAACCCAGCCTTAAGAGGAGGCCCGTACTCATTATTCCAACCTCCCCCTTTGAGCACAGCTGCAGCAACTGTTTTCATCGAACTTCCCCAGGAGGAACCACAAGGAACCCCAAATAGGGAAATTGATCCTTCAGTGTCACATGAAGCATGCATAGGAGAATTCGCCGAACAACTGGATGGAATCTTGAACGGGAACTTCGCCCTGGAAGACGAAGGCACCCAAATCAACTCCAGGAAATGAAATAATTAGTGTTTAAATCCATCTAGAAGAGATTTTAATGTAATTTGTGGAGTCTGGTGCACCATGGAAGAAACACCGGAGATGGACAGATTAACCCTACTTGGGAAAATCAGTGGAAGAAACCCCACCCTGGGGAAACTGAAGGAATGGGCCAAGAAAAATTGGATAGGGCTTCAAGGTGAAGGCCCGATTATTAATTTGCTTGCAAATGGATGGTTCAACTTCCGGTTCAGATGTAGAGAGGATGCAGACCTCATACACAACAACGTTTGGACATATGGGAAAAACTCGTTTCAGCTAAAGCAATGGACCCCCTTAATCGATGCGGAAACAGAGCAACTGGATACAATACCAGTCTGGGTTCACCTGCCAGGACTACCATTGGAATTATGGAACTTGGCCTGGATTAGTGAAATCGGGAATGAGCTAGGGACTTTAATTGAAGCAGACCTCTCGTTTCAGTAGACGGAAATAAAAAAAGGTAGCCAGGATCCTATTCTCTTTAAACATCAGAACCAGTCTTCCTGAAGCCTTTAATTTTGTATAAAAAAACAAGCAAAAAAGATAGCTGTTGGACTATGAAGGGCTCCCTTTTCGATGCCACAAATGTCATGAAACAAGACATTTGGAAAGAAAATACCCAAACTTTGTTCCCTCAACAACTAGAGGAAGGAAGTGGGTTAGTTGAACAGAGGCCTCAAGCTTCAAAGAAACTGATTCGAACACAGCTTCAAATGAATATCCTCTCAGGTTGGAGGGCATAGAACAACCATTGGATCAACCGAAAAGAGTAGGAGTAGTAGCAGCAGAAGGGCCTCCTCAACAGATGGAACAACGTCCAATCGCGTCTCCCCCACTGGGTATGAAGACTTCTTCCCTTAGCAATCAATTGAATGATTTATCTTTGAATGAGGAAAAATCTTTGCCTACCCCTATCACAAATAGTCCCCCTCCCCCCAAAAACGACACCTCCTCCCCTGCATTCAAAAGTACCTCCAATTCAAACCAGGTAGCCTCCCCTTCCACCATAAAAAATGACTTTCCCACTCAGTACTCCTCTATCCGTTTCCACCTTCGTTCAAGGGACGTTCCGATCCCTCAAAAACCAAAAATCCCTACAAAAGGACTAGGGGTAAATGCTAGGATCACATCCAAAGGGAAAGGGAGAGGAATACCATCTCACCTCTCTACGGCCCAGAGCATGGCGCTCAGGGATCAGGCAAGTGGTAGACAAACAACCATTTTTGGGGTGCTTAGAGCAGTGCAAACCCTAGATGGGGTGCCCAAACGAAATTTGTCTCCCTAAATTGTAGGGGTCTGGCAAGCACCCGGAAAAAGCTTTCCCTAAAAAGGATGATGGAAGTTCTATCACCAGAAGTCATCCTTCCACAAGAAACAATGGGTCCAAAGTTGGAAGTTGAAACTAGTTTAACATCACTTCTTCTGCAATACTCTTTCACAGTGCAAAGTGCCATCGGCCACTCTAGAGGTCTAACAATTGGATGGAAGAAAACAAGCATTTGGTGCACAAACTCAGGAGGTGCATGCTTATATCTAAATCAAAGTCATTTTTTTCAAATTTCTTTGGGCCTGGGAACTGGAACCAACAGCTATGCAGAACTCATGACATTGAAATTACTTCTCTATTTTTCCAATGAAAGAAATTGCAGATAGTTACAAGTATATGGTGACTCAATGGTGGTTATAAACTGGATGAATAAGATACAAAAATGTAGAACTGCTTCTCTAGATGCATTATTTGAAGAGACAACCCATTCTCTCTCATTCTTTGAATCAATCTCTTTCACTCATGTTTATAGGGAGCGAAATAAGGAGGTAGACAGGCTCTCAAAGAAGGGTCTGACATTGCAATGGGGTGAATGGAAAATTTTGGAAACACAGGACTCCAAGGCCACGGAATATCTGCACAGGCATTTTATAAATCCATCACTCTAAATTTTTTTGTAAATTTGAAATATATTTTTGAAAGCATAGCACAAAATCAGTCTTTTACGAATGTATGCTTTATTGAATTGTTTATTGATTTTTTTTTTCTGCCATTGACTAAATTAATGTTTTAATGAATGGTTTTTTCAGCTGTTGAATGATTGAATGTTTTAATGAATGTTTTAAAGAATGATTTAATGAAATCATTTTCAACTATTGAGTGAAATAATTTGCGTTGTAGATGCATTGTTATTCGCTTTGTGAAATAGTGAAATAAATTGTTATTTGCAAGTATATGCATTGGGTTTGGGGAGTTGAGAGTGATGTGAGGGGGGCAAGGGGCCATAAGAGCTTCCACCTTCATGTGGTTGGTCCTGTTTAGTAGAGAATATTAAATTATTCTTGAAACAAAGAGGAGCTCAATGAATGCTAAGGAAGAATACATTAAAAAAAATCTATTTCTACATTTTTACTGTGTAATTTTCACTATTGCTATTTGACTCCTCCATTGGAACTTGTTACAGATAGCGTTGAGAAACATTTCCATAGTTAAGAGGCAAGAAATGGAGTTTTGATTAGATCGATGGCCTTATATACATACTATTTTTGGTTATCCATGTTTTATCAGGTGATATATTCTTAACAATTAACTTACTTGAATAGTTGAATAGTATTGTAATTTACATTGTAATAGAATTGTATTGATTTAGATTGTTTTTGTTATTTTCATAAACAAACATAAATATATTTGATGGGTCCTAACATGAAACTATTGCAACATGACAAAAAATGAAGTATGCTGAATGATGTTTTGAAAGGTAAAGAATAAGAAGACAGCGTGAAGATCCAGAAATCAGGGTATAAATATGTTTTCTTTTGTTTGATTGAGCTGTGTATTGGGTATTTATGCATGTGCACACACATACATTTAGTTGATGATGATGATTACCATACATAGAGGTGAAAAAAAATCACTAAAGGCAAGAATATAGACTATGTAAATGTTCTACAAGTTAGGTAGGGGTCTTTTGACATCCTTGGCATTTCTACATTGTTAGGTTCATCATTAAACCAAAAAGTTTGGAGTTGTTCCAAAACAAGAAAATTCTGCTTTGAAAAATCTATCTGTTGAAACAACCTGACAAGTTTTTATGAAGTGCACAGAGGCACTTGAAACACATTCCTGGTGAGAAAGAAGGTCATAGGGCTTTAGTATTTCACATTGTGCACCTCTCCACATATTTGGATTTTTTTCTCTAGTTTCTCTTGAAAGATAAATGCTTTCCAAAATGTATTCAAACCCATTTTTCAATTCTCAACCACCCTTACCAAATTGCATCCCTAGCTACAAATATTTTTCCAGATCAATGTTGCAATTTTCATCTTGGGATATATCACTGACGGCCCAGATATACACATATTGGAAATATTAGGGAAAATGTCAGGGAAAATATTAGTAGGCATAAACTTGGACTTGAAAAACTGAGAAAATATCAGCAAGCATAATTTTGGAACTGAAAAACACAGAAAATACCAAAAACATCAGGAACAATAGAAAAATTTAAAGCTCAATAAAATTTTGGAAATATTGGGAGAAATTGGAGATATTTGCAGCATTGTTCTAGATATTGATCTGATGCATCGGCATGAAATATTTTTCATTGTAGACCTGTGTACATTCTTGGGTGTTAGGTTCAATCCCAATAATACCCACTCTCACAAACTAACAAAAACTTTCATTTAAACTCTACTTCTTGAACCAACTTAACTTAGAAACTACACTCCATGATTTCTTTGCTCCTATGTTTTGAGGTGGAATGTTGGATTCCCTAAAAATTTACTTTGAATAACCTTAAAAAAAATTCCATTACATTTTAGGTTATGGGATAACGGTGGTATCACATTGGGATAACACCTCTTGTGGGATGCATGAGAACCTCAAAATCCTCCAACAAATCCGTGCAACTAAAAAGTGTAACATTTTTCTTCCTCAATATCTTTTCTACCAAGTGACTTGTCTTCATTTTTCTATATTTTCATATGATACATACCGATGGATCTCAAGTGAGTTGACCCCTAAAATTTGAACGTGGGAACCTAAATTCATTCATACTATTTTTTTGTCATTACAAATTGACATTCAGAACTAGACATGACTTAGAGAAGTGATGGACTAAATACTGGCCTTGGGATGGAAAACTCGAACTCTAGGATTAAGACTCGGAAAATCAAAACAATAAACAGTTCTTGTCACAAGAATTTAGTTGCATATGAATCCATTTATTTAAATATGAGCTCAAAAATTAAAAATATTGGCATGAGTAAAAAATGTCAAAGGAGTCTCTTTTTGTCAGCTCAATACTAAGTATGTTGCTAGATTTAGGCGTTTTTGGATTCTGCACAAAAGAACTTTAGGTATATGAGAGAAACCTTATATTTAGTATCCATAATCTTCTCCATGACAGTCATAGATCTAAAATCTTTTCAGAAATCCTGAGGATTAGATTCCTCTTCAGGAACCTAACCATGCATTCATCAAATGCTTATTCATTTTGTGTTGTTAAATTACCATGGTTTGTTGGATTATGGACTCTAATCTAATCGACAAAGTCCTACATTTCCTTATTTTCCTATGTTGAATTTTGTCATGTTTGATCCATTTTGATAAGCAAAGTCCTAACATTTTTTCCATGAGTCACTTCATGTACAGGTGAGATCCACTCATTAACTTTTAAATCAATCTTTTCCAACAAGACCATACCCATCATCTATTGTTCCCCTAGATCCTTCACACATTTATGAAGAATGGGAAGCTCACGATCAAACTGGAACTTGTAGAAATATTATTTCAACAGTCTCTATGCCACCGTCCTTGTAATGCATATGATTCAATAGTATATTGTAGCTAAGATGGAAGGAACTATTCAAAGGATCAACATTTCCTTTAATCACTAGTTTTGTAATGGATGTCTCCATTTATTGGATTGGTGAGGTATTCTTCATAGGAAAAACTCCATTACTTTCAGTCAGTGATGATAGCATGGTCAAGTGGGGGGATGTCATAATCCAGGTATTGGAGTAATTATGTTTTGTTGATTTTATTTTGAAATAATTTCTAAATTTTCAACACTATAGAGCATATTTCCCACTAGTATCCACAGGTCAATTGATTCCTTTTTTGTGTTTATACATGAAGAGTTACTAAATATAGAAGGGAATAAAGACTATGTTCGTTGTGGTGCAGCAAGTCTATAGAGTGTTGATTTATGGTGTGATTGGGATTTATGGTCATATGCATCTAGCTGGAGTCATTATTTGATTTAGTTTACTTTATTTACAATTTTTCAAATGGATAGGCATACATGTTCATATGACCAAACAGTACAACTATGTGACATGTGAAACTCAAAGACTGCCTTGTAATTGAAGGTTTTTTTGCCACATACATGTTTGTTTTTTAATACAAATGATGATTTTTCATTAGCATAAAAAGAAACCATTATATAATATTTGTTTGGTATATACCTCGCTAGTTTATTTTAAGTCTTTTTTTTTCAAAAAATTGAGAAAATTGAGCCTTAAATATTTTGATACACACACTTTATATGAAATGTATGCAATGTAGTCATGGAATGCTCTTGGACTATTATCTTGGAATTCTTCCCTTTGAGGTTGCTAAACCTTAGTTGTGACTATGTAAGAACTATCCTAGTGGGTTGTGACTATGTATCCTTGTGGGTCGTGACTATGTAAGACCTATCCTAATGGCTTGTGATTGTGTAAGAACTATCCTAGTGGGATGTGAATGTGTATCCTAGTGGTATGTGATTGTGTAAGACCTATCCTAGTGATATGTGACAGTGTAAGAACTATTTTAGTGGCTTGTAATTGTGTATCCTAGCGAGATATGATATCCTAGTGGGTTGTGACTGTCTTGATCTCTCCTAGCTGGGATATGGACTATGATGTTCTCCCTCAACCTTAATATGAATTGTGGTAACCTCTTATAAGTAAGTCAGGGATGATTTGACCTTACCTCTCTGGAAGTGACTTGTTTGCATCCCATCTTAAGCTGAGTTGTGGTTGTGTTAAGCCCTAAATGAAAAGGGTCTTCACACTTGGTGACTGAGAGATATTAAATGCATCTAAAATAATTGAACTAAATACATTTAGTGTGTCCCTCGATAGTTTCATTTTAGCTCTCAAATTCCACATATCCTAATTGGACGTGTCTTTGACTACAACAAATATCACTTGTTGAAAACAAGATAGAATAGGAATTGAACACAGGAGCTACCTTTGGCCAATGGGTTGTTGTACCATTAAGCTTTTCCCCTTTAAATACTAGGAATCCATAATGGTTTGTTTACAAGGTGTGGATTTCTATCTTAACAATTCACCTTCAAATAACACTTTGGCTTAGGTCTCCTTTCCATCACCAACCACTTTCCTGTGTTACCTTGTTGAAAATTGGACATGCTAGGAATCAAAGCTATGATCCACCATCGGTTAATAAACTGCTTTACCACTGAGTTTATTTCTCTTTTTGTGATGGGAATCCATGCTGGTTGCATATAAAGGTGTGGATTGCTATCTCCAACACTATTGTCCTAAAAAACGTCTTAGAGTGAGATATCATGGTAGTAATGTTTGGGATAAATGGGGAAATGCAGAATCTGAAATAGGGTTAAATGTGAATCACGTAAAGAATAAAAAGAGAAAAAAGGGGGATAAGCCCATCGCAGACCCAGCCACTGAACACCTATCCTACACCCCGCCAACTTCAAATGTGAGATCAGATTCCATGAGGGATATGGGGACAGAAATGACCCCTATTGCAAGCCAAGAGCCTTCAAGAACAAGAACCCCTCTCAAAACTACAACACCTTCAACTAGGAGCCCTATTAATTCACGACCATCTACGCTAGGAAGATGTGTAGCACCAGTGGAGGCAGTAAAAAATTCTCAACTGGTCCTGAGAAACCATCACGAATTATCAGAGAAGCAAGTGCATGAGAGCACTAGAAGGGAAACCATGGCTCTAGGTGCACAATTTGGGAAATTCAAATATCATGGGATGGGCTAGTAAAGAAGTTTAAGAGCAAGATGCATCTAAATCACTCAAGACTAATGATATGGAACATGCTAAATCGAATGTCCTAGAGGCTCGGGTTGCAGCATGCGAGGAGGCAGAGTAGGCTAAATACATGGCCATGTGATTCTCTTCTAAGCCTGAGAAAGTAATCAAAAAATAAAAGCAGAAGATGAAATGAGGAGAATAGAGGTATACTCTCCCTGCCTCCTAACTTTCATGTATCAGCTTATGAAAACCTTAGTTCTTTCGCAGTTATAATCGAACATTGTGAATGGTGGAAGATTTCATCCAATATGTAAGAATGGTCTTAGTACTAAATCTAGACAGGCTCAATCGATGGCTTCCTTTGTAACATGATAGTAGGGTAAGAGAATACTACCAATAAATGACCATAATCTAAAAAATATCAATAACCTGACTAGCTGATTTTCCTTACTTATAGTCTCGTCACTTGTGTACATACCTGGACTTGAGCACAATTTCATCCAATAATAATGTTATATAGGGTGCATTGCCTATTTTATCCCACTAAATCATACATATCCTTTAGAGTAAATTCATAGATGGATTCTTTTGTAACGTAATGGTAGGGTAAGAGAATACTATCAACAAATAACCATGATCCCAAAAGTTATCAATAACTTGAGTTGTTTATTTTTCTCACTTCTAATCCATATTTGAAGCTGTGCATATTGAAGCCCGTGTCACAATAAATAGAGGTAGTGGTAGGTCTACCAGACGCACCTAAACTTATGCAATTTTTTATCCAATGGTGTTACCATATATACATACAACGTAAGACAAAAAAAAGGACAAGTCTACTTATTTCCCTTTGGGTGCATGATGCAAATCTTTACCAAGCCACTTGGAGATCTATTCTCATAGTCGATGGATAGATACTCATAATTATTAATAAACTTTTGCTTGTGGATAACCTTTTTACTTGTTGGAGGCTATTAACACCTGTTTTGACATCTAGTGATATCATTTATTTCCTTGTTCTATGTGCATTCACTCTTTGTTAGCTTACTTTTGTTTTTTTTTACGTTCAATTCATGGCTGATTTCCATCAAATTGGATTATAGTTGTTTTGCGTAAAACTAAGGTTTCATTTGAAGGTTTTGTATTTTTCACTTTTACTTTTCTCTTTATTTGGCATAATCAATTAGTCTTATAATCTTGGAATAGAGATAAGATTATGACGATGAGAGTAATTTAAAGTCATAGCCTAGCAAGATGAACCAAAACAAACAGTAGGCCTATGGCCTGTCAGTGTCATCAACATTGAGGCCAAAATAAATTTTTACTCTTTGCCATTATCTTGTAAATGTTGGGTTCAAAGCTTCCTGTTCTCTACTTCCTATTCACCAAAAGGGATTGTTGACTTCAAACTTTTCCAACGATTTTTTTCGTTACAAAGTTTGGAAGAGGGATTAATTTAGATCCATTTTGGATTACCAAATGCCAAATAAACTTATGAGATGCCCTTGTTGAAGTATTTTATACTGTTGGGATGTGACTGTGTAACTCTTCTCTTACTGGGCCATGAGTTGTTTGATGCCCTTAGGGTTGGGCCCTGACTTTGTAACCCTTCTCCTTCTAAGTTGTGAGTGTGTAGATCTTATCTTGCTAGGTTTTTAACTCTTTGATTCCCTTAGGGTTGGGCCATGACTATCTTGGTGACACTTAGTTGGGTTGTCATTGTCCCGTGACTTCTTGATTTGGGTCAACCTTCCTGTTGCTACTTTTGAGTATTTCATAACCTCCTTGTGGAAACTAAGGGTTGAATAGTACCTTCTAACTTCTAGTCATGACCTTGTTGGCTTCCCAATTTTGATCCTTGACCTTGCCACTGCTCATTAGAGAAATCTGTGACTCTATTGATGCTCATTGGAGTAGGCTGTCACCTTGTTGTTGTTCACTAAATCTAGTCATGAACCTAATTCCGTTATAAAGGATGGGAGTGACTTATTTTTGGGTTTCTAAGGATGGGTGTGATCTCCTTATGGACCGCTAAAATAAATTGTGATCTTGTTGGACTATTTTTCGTGACCTTCTATGGATTGTATGGAATGGGATTGCAACCTTATTTAAACTGTGAAGTATACCTTACCTTTGTCTTGCCTATTACAACAAGTTGAGTCCATTAAAGAGTGTCTCTACATGTATGGATTAAGGATGCCTTTGTTCATTTGAAGGAGAATCTATCTTGCTTGATTTAGGACTATCCTAAAGGCCTGCCATTTATTGTAGCCTAACCTTTAACCTACTACAATCTATCTTTTATCTCGCTCACAAGGTATGCCATCTGATCCTTTGCTGACTTGTCCTTTCAATGACAATATGTTACCCTAAAAGTATCCGAGTATAAGGAAGATCCAAACTAGATCTAAACCAACATTGTTATAGTTCATTATCACTATTCTTTAGTTGTTAGTTTGTTTTACATGATACTATTTCTATTCTTATTGTTTAGTTTATGTACATTGCAATTGAAAAATTGTATCTCAAGGACCAACTTTAACATAATGATCATTGGAGTGTCAAAGTTGAAAGAGACAAAAATTATGTTTTGAATTTATTACAACAATATTGTTCTATATCTAGCTCTTTTTTAGTTTTGTGTTATGCATTAAAGTATACAATTTTAATTATCTTATATCAAATCCTAACCTAACCCTGAATTTCAAAAATTGTCTTAATTAGTTAAATATGTATTTCTAATGTTCATTAGTTAATCTTTGGGTTTTTAAAAAAAATCCATCAACGGGTGTTGCTTTTTTGACGCGCTTCTAACACTCCGGTAAACACATCCGACGACCGTGGCATGACTCCGATGCTTCCACCCGTCGGACAACCGACGGTTCAAGTGTCGGTCTGCGTCGAAAGGCTGACTCCTCTAGTGTCGGATGGCGTCGGTTAGCCGACACTTGCTGGATAAAAATACCGACGGCAGCGCCATTCTGTCCGTCGGATTTCCGACGCTTTATGCAATTTTGATTGACACTTTGGAAGGAAATACGGTCGAATATGCGACACAATGGTATGTCGGATCTTCAACCCACATTAGTCGCATCTCAAAGATCCGACATCACGTTACTGACGGTAAAAAAAAGGTGTATGTGTCGAAAATGTGACAGATAAGTGTCGAATTTTAGACATCAAGGTGTCGGATTTTGGGGTAAATTTTTGTAGTGAATTGAAATTTTCTTTGTCGTATTGGTCTAGATACGTCATACATAGTTATGCCATTCCATAACTTCAGTAGCTCATCTATAAGAGGTTCGATGTATACATTCATATCTTTGACTTGGAACTTACCTGATTCATAATTTGAAGTACATATAAAATATATCATTATGAGAACCATTAAGATATATAAACCATGCAGAAGAGTAAAATAATAGATATATATATATATATGAAATTAAGATACATATTACGACAAATGAGATGCCACAACTACATTATAAATAAAACAGTTTTCTTCAAAAACATGTGGAATAATCATCGACAACATTATGTGCTCCCTCTTTATTGACAACCACGGAGGAAGGTTATTGTTGATAACAAAAATAGGCCACTCCGTGTAAATGGATTTCATCTATGCAAATGGATTAACACCATCTGCTGCCAAAGAAATCCTAAGATTACGTGGTTCTTCTTTAAAGTGAGGCCACTTTTCCTCCATATCTCTAAAAGCAGTACCATCTGTAGGCATTCGGATAACATCATCTTGACTTCTGTTCCTGGCATGGTAATCCATAAGTTACGCTATATTTTTGCACCTGAACAGTCGTTGCAAACGTGGAATGATGGGAATATAACGAAGAACCTTCTGAGGCACCTTTTTTGTTACTTTATTTGTATGATATCTACTTACATGACATTCTGGACATTTTGTTGCAAATTCATGCCGACTATAATATATAACATGGTCATCGAGGCATGCATGAATTGCTTCATAATGCATTCCAATCTCTTTCATGATGGAAGATAAATCTCGATATGTGCGAGGTAAAATATTTGATGGTGGTAACAGAAATTCAGCTATCGAGCTACAAAAAAAAAAAAATTGTTAATGTAATAAATAAATAATATTAACAAAACACGGTTCATCCGTATGATGATCAATAATGAGTTAACAATACAATTATTAGAGGAATACAAATAAACTTTATCACGATCCTATATATGTGATGGATTATTTTAGATACCTTAGCATCCGTTTGATTGCAATGTTTGAAAGACCATTCATAACCTTCAAGTTCATTATCAACAATATAATAGAGAGAAGATTTGTTTTGGAGCCTTCATAAAGGGGTTCATATGCCTTATCGAAAAGAGGTATATCGTGAACATCATCAAAGCCATCATCATTTTCATTATCAACATCATCGTCATCATCCATTCTAACGTTAAATAAATCATGGATCAATGTATTTGTACCATCATCTTCAATTACATCATTGGCATGATCATCTTGTTCAATATGATCATTCACTTGTTCTCCATTAAACATACATGCTCCATGATCCTGATCCTGAACTTATTCTGAAAGCACTTCCTCTAGACGATATGTTGTAGGGTGTCTTTCCTTTAATATAAATACATGGAAACATCAATAGATATACATTAATACATGAAAAAAAATACATACAATTACCAAAAAAAAAAAATATAATAAACTTTATAATGCTAAACCTACAAATGGACGATATTTGTTCCCCCCCTCAGCGTGTCCATGTTCCCTGCAATGTTTTGTGGTTGTTGAGATCGATATTCTTCTCCTCTTAAATCCCCTGCATTGAGTACATAGACAATATCATTTGCCATTACCCCTTCGTTTTGTTGCATCCCATAGTCTAGCAAGCAATTGTCGGTTGTCTTCATTTGGATCCGGAATATTTAATCTATTTGAAATTTTGTCACAAACTTAGTTAATGAATATAACCGGTTGACTTAAAAAATCAAGTTCCATGCATCAACATTTTGTCAAACGGAGAGAAGCCGAAGAATAAAAATTTCCCGGAAAAATGTCTATCGATGAAAAACAAATTCCCACAACCGCTCGTTGAAGAATAAAACAATTCCTGAAAACGTCCGTTAAGGAATAAATAATTTTCGCAAATCGTTTGTCGCTTCTACAACAAACATGTTCAAATGTTTAAAACAATTTATATTTATAATGGACATGCGTCGGATATTTGACACCTCGAACATAGTTACCGTTGAAAATATGGAACCATAAATTTAAAATCATGTAAACCTTACAATTTAAAAAAAAAAAACCTAGACAGAGCGTCAGTTATCCGACACCCAACCATCGAAGATCCGGCACTGAAGGGTCGGATCTTCGACTCCAGTATGTCGGATATCCGATGCCAGTGTGTCGGATATTCGACAGATATATAAATATTTTTTGATCGGCATTCTTTTTTAGTGATTACCGTCCGACACATCCATGCGAAATGTCGGATGACGTCGGATTTTGACTTTAGATTTCAGGTTCAAATCTTGTTGTGCAAGCTGTGACTTGTGGATTCAAGCTTTGACCTATGGAAAACTGCGCTCTACGGTTTGTGGAAGCACCAACGTCTTAATTATATTCTCCAACGTCAACTAGAAGAAGAATCCAACCCCTTGGGATTTATCTGCACCAACAGAAAGGATGCTACGACACCCTGATTGTATTTTCCAACACCAACTGGAAGGAGGCTACGACCCCATATTCATTGCCACGTCCAACCTCCTTGATATGAAATAATAATGTATTGATTAACGACAAATACAAAATTACCTTATCCTTGTGACTGTCTTCACAATCTCAAATTGTTATAACTTCTTTGATCTACGTCTGAATATCTCAATCTGAAAAGCCAGTTGCCAAAACCACGATGTGCAATAATCATTACGATCTACATCTGAATACTAAATAGAATTTATATCTATTGTTCTGGAATATGTGTCTTTTGTTGAGCAAGAACATCGCACATCCAGTATACAATATCTAGTGTGTATGGAGTATTACACATCTAGTGTATATGGAGTATTACACATCTAAAATTCAAGTCAACTTTGTAAAGTTTCTATTCAATGAAAAGTGAGGATATTTTCAAGGTTTACAAATGGGCCCACAAAACTATGTACTAATTTTTACAATCATTTAATTTTAAATTGATGTAATAATCTTTTTATCTAAAATTTAAGTGTATTCTCACATTTTGTTCCAACATACATCCCAAGGTTTAATTAATTTACAATACATGTCCTATGATCTATCATTTTATGTGTGAAATTGCATGCACATTACCTTTAGTTTAAGGATGAATCATGGTCATAAATAAAAATTTGTAAGGTAATTCTAACTTATTGTTTTTTTCACCTACATATTTAAGTCTAGGTTACATTCTAGAGTGCTCGTTGCTATGAATATTTGACTATCAATTCCACTGTGATATTTGAAGTCCTTTCAAATCCAACCTTGAGGAATAAAGTTTAACACTAAATGGAAATTTTGAGAACACACAAATTTTTCATGTATAGTTTGATACTAGTTACACTAGCATGCAATAATATTCTCTAATAACACCCAATGCACGCTTGAAATTTTCACTACACTATTTAGTATATAAAAAATAATTGTGACCAATAATAAATCAAGTAAATTGAATTTATATTTCATGTGTTTAATACAGACACACATATCATATAATATCTTGAAAATTTAATGACAAATAATTAATAAATGTGATAATTTTGTAACTAATTTGAACATGATAATTGAAAGAATGGAGTAAGGCGTAACAATTAAGAAAACTATTTACAATAATTAGCAATTGAAGAATGAAGTAAGAAAAATATTGATATCACCCTCAATTGGAGTTGGATCCAATAAAGGTTGACTTGCATCCTCTTCTTGTTGCTCTCTCAATGCTTCTTGTCATGACATCATCATTTCTTTGGTCTTTTATCGTATTTCTTCTTCATTGATTTGATCTTGATCATGTTTCCTGCTTCAACGTTTCTTATTTCCCATATTGATTGCTAAATAAGAAATGAAAATGTCCAATTTCCTTTGAAACCTTTAGAAAATGTACACCATGGGACACTCAAGAGGCTTAAATGGTGTTACAAATGATAAAATTGAGTTTATATTTTGTGTCTTATAGAATTGTTTTACAATTCAGTTCATTAAATGCAAAAGCTTGGCAAGCAATTCATGTTATTAGTTAGAGGGAAGGAAGTGAAGTGAAATCAATGGAAAAATTTATATACAAAAGCTAGATCAATATTTTTGAAAAGTTCAATTGTTGTTTTTAAATGCTTGATCAATATTTTGGTGAAATCGAGCTCTTGACTTAAACACATAAAAACCCTTGAACGAGGTATTTAAAAAAAATGCACAAAACCTCGATTGATGGTTTTAAAACACTCAATTGAGCTAATAACTCAATTGAGGGCTTTAAAACATGCTTTTATTCTTTTTTTCTGCAAATATAATTTTAATGGCCTCTTTGCGATGTCTAAACCATGTCATGGGATGCACCTTAGGTGGAAAAATTCATACCGATGGATTTGTCAACAAATAATTTATCATTGGCATGTAATTTATAGGTTTCTAAGTTCATATAATATTTTCTTTTCTTTTCGTTTCAACCTTACATTTACGAAACCATGTCCACAACTTCGAATCAATGCACAAAAAATCAACAACATAAAAAGTATAGAACCAAAAAGTTTCAAAAATACATATACCCCACATCAACACGTCCTATTCAAAATGGTATTTTTGTTTTTCGATTTTTGTAAGCATTAGAAAAAGTTTACATGCAAACATATATATACAAAATGTGATTAAAATTTTCAATGGTTAGTTTTCAAAATTAATGAAAAATGTATTTTCCAACATAAATTAGAAAAAAAATTATGTGTGCCCCATTGCATTTTGTGTAGATTATG
>LPNX010622357.1:0-11519 GCA_001517045.1 Pseudotsuga menziesii
ATCTCGGGATAGATCTTGTATATTTTCTTGCACCCATCCATCTGTAGGTTGAAGGAGGTGTACTTAAGGAAGGCGCACTGGTGGGGAGACTCACTCTGTGTCGGCTCTTGCGTTGTGTATCAGGGAGCTATTCTTTCTCAATGATTTTTCATTTCCCGTACTTTCTTTATGCTAAGGATCCCATTCGTTTGTCTTACTGATTGATTACTTTGGTTGGACAAGTTGAGAGGAGCGTTAGGGTCACTGAAGTTAGCAGAACCTCATCAAGATCTTGCTCGGAATTCTCATTTGATCGAAAGGATGACATTCCTCATCATCTGTGATATCATCTACAAGAACCAAGTATGTTTCAAAAATAATCTCTCTCGTTTACTTTCTGTATGCATTGCCCATCATTTCCTGCATTAAAAAAACCCTCATTTAGTAGTAGGAAAATCACCAGACCAATTTGCACTTAGGATTGTCAAATTTGGTGATCTGGGTTTTGTGCGGCATACCAAATGAACCCCTCTCCCTCTAAAACGTCAAGATTAGAATCCTCTGCCCACCTCTGGGCACTGGTCTCAGTTTGGGAGAAAACGCCCCTATTTGGCTTGCTAGTCAATTTCCTCTGTTTTGGTTCCGGTCTTCAGTTGGGTATTTTTGTTTTCCAACCATCTTACCCAATTAGGTGTGTTGAAGCCTTAATTTCATAGAATCAACCTCGTCCTAGACATTTCCCATATTTTCGATTAAATCCCCCCAAGGTCCAAGGTTTGATTATCTAAACAAACACACCAACCCTAGATCTGTTTAATTTTCCTAAGTCACTGGTTTAATTTGATTCGAGTATCATTTCCATATTCCTTAAAACACTCGTACTCAAATATCCCTTAAATTGTGGCTTATCGCTTAAATCTATGGTTTCAACCTCTCACCTTGCGTATAGACATTTTCATGCTTGATCCGGGGATTAGCTGTAGATCTGTCCTTTCAGGATAGGATCAAGTCTCCCCCATTGTCACTTGGGCTTTCAGTGGCATAAAGCGAAGGAATCCCTAGCCGACGTGACAACCATCCATCTTTTGGGGGTCAGGGTTTTCGTAGGTCGCAGCTTTAGTTGTTTGTCCCCTCTACCATTTTGTCTAGGACTCATCTATTGGGGCAACTACAAAATCTGTGATAACAGTACCACCAGAAATGAACTAGGAAATTCACTAAAAAAAACGATTTGGCTTGTGTGGTCAAGGAAATGGCAAGGGAATTTCTATGGATGATTTATTATGGCTCTCCAGACATATTTGCATCAGTTTCAGTCAGTTTGATGTTCCGAATTATTTTCTTGGCTCTGTTAGGGAGGGCGTTCCCCATAGGGCGAAATTGGACAAAATAGCCAAAATAAAAGTGTGTAAATCAAGTTGTATCTTTAGAAATATGTATGTGGGGAGCCCTAATGACCCCCCCATGTCTCCTAAGTGTCAAACTTGCAAAAATAATGAATTATCATGTTGTAAAAATAGGCTTTATGAGGTAACTCGCCCCCCTTTTGACTTAGTCATGTTGATCCATGTATTGATCCATGTAAAAGTGACTCTGTCGTTGATGATGTTTTAATCTCAATCGTTGGATGAAAAAGTAAGTTAGGGTTTGTGTCTCCCTAAAGCTATATAAAGAAGAGACCCCCCTCATTGTATACCATCAGGAAATTATGAGCTCTGGCATCGGAATATTGAATAAAGAGATTTTTTTGGGATTCTATAGTATCTTGTTCGATGAATGAATGAGATGATGACTGGCATTGTTATTCTTCTGCACTTAGATAAATCTAGTATAGATTTTGTATATTTTTCTTGCACCCATCCATTCGCAGGTTGAAGGAGGTGCACTTGAGGAAGACGCATTGGCGGGGGGGCTCACTCTGTGCTGGCTCTCGGGTTTTGGTTATCAAGGAGTGATCACTTCTTTATGATTTCTCATTTCCTGTACTTTCTTTACATTGCGAATCCCGTTCGTTTTTCTTGCTAATTGAAATTCTTTGGTTTGGCAGGTTGAAGGGGGCACTAGGTTCATTGACCGAAGCAGCAATCCATCAAAATCTTGCTTGGAACTCCCATTTGATCGGAAGGAGAACATTCTTCATCATTCAAGACCTTATCAACATGATTCAGGTACGTTTCTCAGGTAAGTTCTTTGTCCTTTGATTTTTTCATGCATTGCCCATCACCTTTCTTACTGAAAAACCCTCTTTAGAAAATAGGAAAGATCACCGGATCATTTTGCACTGGGAATATGCAAATTCAGCGATCTAGGTTTTGTCGGCCATCCCAAAAAAGGCCCTCTCCCTCCTAGACGTCAGCATTGGACTCCAAATACCCATCTCCAGGCACTGATCCTTAGAGAGAAAAGAACCCCTCTTAGTTTGGCAGTCAGTTTCTTGTGTCTTTTTCCGGTTTTGCTTGGATTTTCTTGTATTGTTGAATCTTTCATCCAAGTAGGTGTGTCGAAAGCCTTAATTCTTCGTATCAACCTCATCCTAGGAATTTTCCATATTTCTGCTTAAATCCCCCAAGGTCTTGGGTTTGATCATTTGAACAAATACACAAATCCTAGATCTCATTGTAATTCCTTAAGTCACTGATCCATTTTGTTCGAGTAAGATTTCTACCATCCTTAAACACTCGTACTCAAACACTCCATAATTTGTGGCTTATCCCTTAAATCTAGGGTTTCTAGCTCTCACCTTACGTATTCTCAGTCTTTGGTTTGATTTGGTGATTAGTTGTTGGTCTGTCCTTTCAGGATAGGTCTAAGTCTCCCCCTTTGTCACTTGGGCATTCAGTGGCATAAAGCGAAGGAAATCCTAATCAACGTGACAACCATCCATCTTTTGGGGGTTAGGGTTTTAGTAGATCACGGCTTTGGTTTCCTGTCCACTCTGCTATCCTGCAGAGGATTACTCTACTGGGCAACTACAAGATCCGTCATAACAGGTTTTATAACCTCTAGACCATTGGTTATGATTCTTTTATCTTGGACCATTTTTATTTTTATTTAGACCTTTGATACCCTATCTTAAGATTATAAATTAAAGTTTTCATTTAAACATGATATACGAATCTAATTCGTTGTCTGTTGCTCCAGCATGACCTTCCTCTTGCATCCACGTAATCTCCCAGCATGAATCCCTCTACTAGCGTGACCGAGCTCTCTCCCTCTATGTGACCACTGTTGTTACTCCATGTGATTTTTCTACTACTCCATGTGATTTCGCTGCTGCTCCATGTGACTCTCTGTTGCTCCACGAGAACCCTCCACCCAGCATCTGCAGTTTCCTGCATGACTGTGTGTCTATCCTCTTCAACGTGACTGTGTGTTCCTCCAGCGTGAGCACTAGCGTGATCTTCCACACGATTGTGTGTGCCCAGTGTGAGCTCCAGCGTGAGCCCAGCGTGATCTCTCACGTGACAGTAACCTCCACCAGCAGTGTCCACCTTTAGCATGTGCTCAATTTAACTTTACCCTAGCGTGGTCATATATATGCACCAGCATGACTGTTTACTCTTGTTTCTAGGTAACGGTGGTCTCTATCCTAGTGTGGTCATATATACATCAGCGTAACTATTTTCCTGTTGTGCGTGAATTTTTATCCACCCTGCATATACACCTGCCCAGTGTTACTACATACCTTCTCAACCTGACCACTTCTTCATTGTACCTTCTCCCGCGTGGCTGTGTAAGCTACTACAGTATGGCTGAGTGCCTCTTGTGCAGCATGACTATGTCTCTGTCTAGTATGACTAAGTGTCTCTTGTGCAGCATGACTATGTGTCTCTGCCCAATGTGATTGAGTGCCTATTGTGTTGCATGACTGTGCGTCTTTAGTGTAACTGGTCTAGGTATCACTGAGTTGTTAAATCCTATGCATTTGATTGAAGTTTTTCTTCCTGTTGACTAAGAGTTTGAGGTCTGTCTCTATCTACTTTAACCCTCTCTCTCAAGGTACGTAAATTGTTTACATAGTTGACTTGTCCCTTTAGTGACAAGATCAAACCTAAAAGTATCCGAGTATAAGGTTGATTCAAAATAATGATTATGATTCTTTAGTACAAGGAAGTTAAATTTCATGATCATGATCATATTTTGGATTATGTTGTACTAACAAGTGTGATGATGCATGAGAATGGTATTTAAGAAGTGCCTGCTCAGGATTTAAGGACATTGTTGTAGAATGATTGATTGTGATGCATCGATCATTGTAATATGAATTTGCAAGTGCAAAGAAGCTTAGAGCTTATATCATGTCTAGGATTATAACCCAACCTAGATTGTGCTAATACATTTGCATGAAGATGATATGATGTTGTCACCTTTAATGGTACATGTTTAATAAGATGCACAATGTAATTTCTGCATAAGGGTAGATATAAAGGAGTAAGACTTTCTATCCCAACTTATGTTGATTCTCTGTATTGTTATGACATGTGGATATGCTATTGAGTTAGCTACTTTGTACATAAGATTATGTTATTATGTGAAATTGATAAGGGCTAATGATAGAGCAAGAGGATGTGACAAGTGATGAGTGTTTGCAAATCATGTTTATGCTTAGAATTAAATACACGGCTCAAGAAGGAGCTGATTACTCGGGTACATAGGGAGCAAGAGGCTCCACAAGATGCAAGATCAGTTATGTTGGATGTTCATCCTCCCGAAGAAGCTGCCAGGATTTTGTAGAATGGAACAACTGATAAGTTCAGAAATCAAGAGAAAGCCAACTGTGCTCTTTAGTCCCCAACAAAGTGGGGTTGCAGAAAAGGAAAGTATAGATGTCCTTCAATGACTCAGAGATCGAAGTCTATAGGACTTCTCGCTTAGAGAAGCAGAGGGAGAAGGCCAAGCACCCTTCATTTGATCTCTTTAAGAAGATTATTGAAAAGCTTCAAGCTTGCTTCAATGAGAGCCATGTCACTAGTCTAGTCTACTCTCAATATGGGGAGTCATCCAAACAACAAGTTTGGAAAGATGACATGTGAGGAAGTCAGCTATAACTTCCAAGAAGATCTATAAGATCACGCTTAGTGCTGAGATGGAGAGTTGTCTGAAGCTCTTAGAAAATCCTATATTTGATGACAGGATTGGTACACATCGAGATGAGTGATCACCATGTAATGGTGCAGTATGTTATCGATGTGCTGAGAATGCCTCTCTTGCTAAGAGGGAGTGTTAAAGTTAGAGAAGCATCGAAAGCCATTACCTGGAGGAATGGAGGACCTGGTCAGGGACCTGGGAGTTGATCAACTTAATTCGGTAGTCTGGGACTGAAGCTTAGCCTAGGGCTGAGAGCCATTCTTTAAGAATGGAGGCACTTGATCAGATACCAAGATGTTTGCAGCGAAGAAACCCATTCTCAGGGAGAATGGTACCCTAATCAGTTAACTAGGGCAGAGTAAGACCCCAGAAGGTACCCTAGGGCCCCCAGTAGTCTCTTGGGGTTCTTGGTATGGGACCAAGTAGGTTGATGTCATGGCAAAGTCCCTAACATGTGGTTAGGGCCCTTATATGTCTCTAGGGTATTCTGGTCTAGGACCAGACAGTTTCTTGGACATGGCGTCCGAGCAGATTCTGCAGGATGAGACAGAGACTTATTGGTCTGGGACCAAGCAGTTCCTGCAGGAGCACCATTGGTCAGTTAACTGAGTGAATCTTGGTCAAGTTGACCAAGATGATGTCCTCTCTCCTAATCGGTTATTGCTAGTTTGCTTATCAATGGACTGGCCACCCCTTGATGATGTCACTATCACCTAAATCTTAGGAGCAATATTGAAGACTAAAGGATCATACCATCCAGTTTGGATCTTCCCCTTATATAATGATGACAAAATATATGAAACAATGTACCTTGAGAGAAAAAAATTAAATTCCTTGGTCTTGTTGGTCCTATAGGTAAAAGGTAAATGTTTGTCCACCTTTATGGTTCACCTTAATCTTGTGGGTATGTGGGTTGTCTTATTGTGACCCCCTTTGGTTGACTCATGGTCCTTTATCTTAATTGGTCCTAACACTCTTATTGTGTGTACCTTTGATATAATGACTCTTACCATGTGGGTTTTATTTTTTTGGTACATTATCCTAAGTGCATTTACTTTATAGTTTTATTAAAGGACCATTGGACCATTTATTGTTTATGGTTTCATTATAAAACCTTTGGACTATTTACTTTATGCCATATGGTTTTATTATAAAACCATTAGACCTTTTATTATTTTACCTTTTGACCATTTTTTTATTATTACACCATTTATTCACTTTATGGTTTTATAACCTTTGGACCATTGGTTATGATTTTTTATCAAGGACCATTTTTATTTTTGTTTAGACCTTTGATACCCTATCTTAAAATTATAAATAAAAATTTTTATTTAAACATGATATACAGATTCGATTCTTTGTCTGTTGATCCAGCGTGAGCTTCCTCTTGCAACCGCATAATCTCCCAGCGTGAGCTTCCTCTTGCAACCGCATAATCTCCCAGCGTGACTCCCTCCGCTAGCGTGACAGAGCTCTATCCCTCTGCATGACCACCGTTGTTGCTCCATATGATTTCGTTGCTGATCCACGCGATTTCTCTGTTGCTCGACGAGAACCCTCCGCCCAGCATCTGCAGTTTCTCGCGTGACTGTGTGTCTATCCTCTTCCACATGACTGTGTGTTCCTCCAGCATGAGCACTAGCATGATCTTCCACACGATTGTATGAGCTCCAGCGTGAGCCCAGCCAGAACTCTCACATGCTTGTAACCTCCACCAGCAACATCTAGCTTCAACATGTGCTCAATTTGACTTTACCGTAGCATGGTCATATATATGCACCAGCGTGACTATTTACTCCTGTTCCTGGGTGACAGTGGTCTCTATCCTAGCGTGGTCATATATACATCAGCGTAACCATTTTCTTGTTGTGCATGACTTTTAATCCACCCTGCATATACACCTGCCCAGTGTTACTACATACCTTCTCAACGTGACCACTTCTTCACTATTCCTTCTCCCGCTTGGTTGTGTAAGCTACTGCAGTATGACTGAGTACCTCTTGTGCAGTATGACTTGTGTGTTTCTGCCCAGTATGACCGAGTGTCTCTTGTGCACCATGATTGTGTCTCTGCCCAGTATGACTGAGTGTCTCTTGTGTTGCGTGACTGTGTGTCTTTAGCGTGACTGTACTGGGTATGACTGAGATGCTAAAGCCTATGCATTTGATTGAAGTTTCTCTTCCTATTGACTAAGAGTCTGAGGTCTATTTTTGTCTACTTTAAGCCTCTCTCTCAAGGTATGTAAATTGTTTACACAGTTGACTTGTCCCTTCGGTGACAAGATCAAACCTAAAAGTATCTGAGTATAAGGTTGATTCAAAATAATGATTATGATTCTTTAGTGTTGTTATCTCTTTTACATTATTTATTAATTTGTTACTGTACATGGCATTTTGGTGAATCATCTCGAGGACCAACTTTAACGCAGTGACCAATGGAGTGTTAAAGTTGAAAGAGATGGAAATTATGTTTAATTTGTATTGCAGTTTAAATTGATTGGAGCAGTATCTTGTTGTATATTTCTAGTAACGCATTAAAGTTTATTGCTTATGTTAAAACTATCCTAACCCTAAAACTTCAACATGGTATCAGAGCTTAGGTTGTAGCTAACTCTGTTTTGATGGGTAACAGAGCCTACATGATCCTAAGGTAAGGGTTGCAAAAGTAACAATAAGTACTTGAACTGTTGGGTTTGAACTTTATCGATCTTGGCTAAAGGAGTTCATTAGCCATCAAAGTGATAAAGATGGTAAGAGATCTGATACTTGCACATTTGTTTGACCTCACTAAATGACTAGATCAATGACAGTTAAACAAAGAGATGTATCAGTAGTACTGACTAGTGTTATATCAGAAAAATAGATTTGTGAAGAGGTATGTTAGTTATAACCAGTAAATGATAAGTAAGAAAGCTCACTTCTTTATGATACCTTATAGTTGATCATTGTTTTGTGCAAAAGTGTCTATGACTCTTTGATGGATGTGATCAAGAATTGTTAATACAAGGAAGTTAGAGTTCATGATCATGATCATATTTTGGATTATGTTGTACTAACAAGTGTGATGATGCATGAGAATGGTATTATTTAAGAAGTGCGTGCTCAAGTTTTAAGGACATTAATGTAGAATGATTGATTGTGATGCATCGATCACTGTAATATGAATTTGCAAGTGCAAAGAAGCTTAGAGCTTATATCATGTCTAGAATCATAGCCCAACCTAGATTGTGCTAATACATTTGCATGAAGACGATATGATGTTGTCGCCTTTAATGGTACATGTTTCATAAGATGCACAATGTAATTTTTGCATAAGGGCAGAAATAAAAGGGGAAGACTTTCTATCCCAACTTATGTTGATTCTCTGTATAGTCATGACATGTGGATATGCTATTGAGTTAGTTGCATTGTACATAAGATAATGTTATTATTATGTGAAATTGATATGGGCTATTGATAGAGGAGGAGGATGTGACAAGTAATGAAAGTTTGCAAATCATGTTTATGCGTAGATTTAAATACACTACTCGAGGGAGCTGAGTACTCAGGTATAGAGGGAGAAAGAGGCTCCACAAGATGCAGGATCAATTATGTTGGATGTTCATCCTCCCAGAGAAGTTGCCAGGATTTTGTAGAACGGTACAACTAGTAAGTTCAAAGATCAAGAGGGAGCCAACTGTGCTCTTCAGTCCCCAACAAAATGGGGTTGCAGAAAAGGAAAGATAGATGTTCACCAATGACTCAAAGATGGATGTCTATAAGATTTCTCGGTTAGAGAAGAAGAGGGAGAAGGACAAGCAGCCTTCATTTGATCTCTTTAAGAAGATTATTGAAAAGCTTCAATCTTGCTTCAATGAGAGCCATGTCACTGGTTCAATGTACTCTCTATATGGGGAGTCATCCAAACAACAGGTTTGGAAAGATGACATGTGAGGAAGTCATCTATAACTTCCAAGAAGATCTATAAGATCATGCTTCGTGCTGAGATGGAGAGTTGTGTGAAGCTCTCAGAAAATCTTTTATTTGATGACAGGATTGGTACACATTGAGATGAGTGATCACCATGTAATGGTGCAGTATGTTATCGATGTGCTGAGAGGAAGTGTTAAAGTTAGAGAAGCATCGAGAAGCATTCTCCGGGAGAATGGAGGACCTATTCAAGGACCAAGGAGTTGATCAACTTAACTCAATCTGGGACTGATGCTCAGCCTCGGACTGAAGCTCAGCCTCAAACTGAAGCTCAGCCTCGGACTCAAGCTCAGCCTCGGATTGAAGCTCAACCTAGGGCTAAGAGCCATTCATTAAGAATGGAGGCACTTGGTCAGTTACCAAGATGTTTGCAGCTGCGAGACCCATTCCCACAGACAATGGTACCCTAGTCAATTAACTAGGGCAAAGTAAGACCCTAGAAGGTAGCCTAGGGCCCCCAGTAGTATCCTGGTGTTCTTGGTCTGGGACGAAGCAAGTTGATGCCAAGGAAAAGTCCCTAACATGTGGTTAGGGCCCCTATATGTCTCTAGGGTATATTGTTTTGAGACCAGACAGTTTCTTGGACACGAGGTCCAAACAGATTCTACAGGATGAGACAAAGACTTACTAGTCTGAGACCAGGCACATTCTTGGTCTGGGACCAAGCAGTTCCTTCAGGAGCACCCTTGTTCGGTTAACCGAGGGAATCTTGGTCAAGTTGACCAAGATGATGTCCTCTCTCCTAATCGGTTATTGCTAGGTTTCTTATCTAGGGACTGGCCACCCCTTGATGATGTAACTAGAACCTAACCCTTAGGAGCAGTATTGAGGACTAAAGGATCGTACCATTCAGTTTGGATCTTCCCCTTATACAGTGATGACAAAATATATGAAACTGATCCAGGAGGATCCAAGAAGGCAAAATTTTTGAAGTCCTCCAATCTCAGCAAAACTAGCACCAGATCTAAGGGCTCGTCGAGACGATTCCAACGGCGTTCATTTCACCTCAAACGGACTCCGTATGAGAAAGTTATCGCGTTCTGTTCTATTAGGTCAACAGGCAAATTTGGCAAAAAGAGGTGCCACGTGGCACCACTGACAAGGTGACACGTGGCATCCGTACTGTACAAACATGATGACATGGCATGGTGATGTGGCATGCTGACATGGCATGATAATGTGTCATGATGATGTGGCATGATGATGTGGCATGCTGACATGGCATGATGACTAGCATGCATGCATTTGTGCTTGAAATGAGTTTTAGGACATTCATGCATTTACTCATAAGAAATTGTAAAATGGTTATTATTTGAAGTGAGTGGAAAAAATACTCATATATTACTCATTTATTTTATTCCTTGAGTTGTTATGAAGTTAATGCATGGTTGTAACCAAAAACAAACATGCCATATTTGTAAAGAAGTTGTAACAAGTTGGTTTATTATTTAATAAAAAGCCCAACCATATGAAAACCAACTTGGGGAAGTTGTAACCAAGTCCAAGATAGGCAAATTAGTTGCAACCAAAGGAATCCATGAAAGTCATGTGAAGAAGGGCAAGCCAACCTATATAAACCCATTCAATTGCCATTTCCCACTCATGCTTTGGAGTGGAGACTTTGTAGCTAAAGAAGAGAAGGGAGATTACGTAGCTCTGCAGGAGGAAGGTACGAGTGTTTATACTCGTTTTACACCGTCTTCAGGCTTCGGAGTTGCTGGAAGCAGTCTTGTTGTGTTTTGGGCAGCGGTTCTCTTCCTGAACATTGTCGCCAAGGTATCATTGTATCATTGCCATGTATTTTGCCTTATGCTGAGATTATAGATCGGCCCTCCTATTGAGAAGCAGGCCCAGAGACATAGTCCATCCTGGACGAACTCCGTTATCAACTTGTTGTCTTTATGTGCGTGTTGTCTATGCTGTTTGGTTCTCTTCTTATGGATTTGTGAGCTTCATTCATGCTCTTTATGCAATTCATGTTAACGTCATAGAGTAGCAAAGATCTTGTTTTCGGATCATGTGGTATCAGAGCAGGGCTATTTGACGTTGGATTGTGAGTGCGGATGCTCACGAGGGCTAAACTGCAAGCTGGTGAGGGTACATTAGAGCCTTACAATTCCGAGATCGGACGTGCACACTGAAGGAGGAAGATGGATGCTAATGATGCCCGCACCGAGATGGAGGCAAACTTTCACAAGGTCTTCTACATGATGGCCGACAAGGTAGACAAGTTGTTTGCAGACTATGAAAAATGCATGGCAAAAGAAAGAAAAGGCAGTGAAGTAAAGAAGGAAGACAAAGAAGTGAAGGACGAAGGAAACGCTTCAGTTAACCACAGAGGAGGTGGCGAAGAGCCTCCTGAGCCTCCCTCTTCACGTTCAGCTTCAAGCACAAGTTCAAGTGCTTCTTCCTCATCTCATTCTCAGCATTCCAAGGCTCCTCACAAAGAGCCTCAAAAGAAGCCCTTATTGAAGCTCGATGTGA
>LPNX010622384.1:0-42500 GCA_001517045.1 Pseudotsuga menziesii
GTGACTGCTTTTAATTTGGAGAAAACATGTCATATATCTCCGAACCATCCATCAATTCAAAGCCTGACTGAGTTAATGCTGCTGACGTTAGCCCGCCGCCGGGTCTTGGGGGCACAAAGTCCCACGCCTACGTCACCTGTATCGACCAATAAAAAGCAAGATAAATCAATATTCAAATAATTTCCAAAAAAAAATTAATACAAACTATAGCAAAAGTTATATAGTTTTGTTAAAGTTGCAAAAATTATTTCAACTAATCACCTTGACCGATTCATATATATCCCCTCGAGCGGGGACATAATAAAGATGGCTTAGTGTCTATATTCCAAAAGGTATTTAAATTGAAAACAAACATACAATGAAATTAAGATAATCCAAATACTATGGACTAAGATACTTTGATGGATAAATCACTGAAAATGTATGTAAATAAAAATGGCTTAGTGTCACTATTCCAATATATATATTTAAATATAATTAATGTAAAATAATAATTACATTGTAATTAGTTAAGTACATCAACAACCAACCAAAACTAACTTAGTTAAACCTATCAACAACTAAACAAAACTAACTTACTTTACTATGATGTTGAAGCAACCAATCAAAACACGAACGTTAATTTATTTATTTGGTATCAACTTAATATATTAGTTTTTAACAAAAGGAAATGAGTAAAATGCATATAAATATACAAACTCAGGCTATGGCCATTATTTGTTTTTTTCCATTTCTGGTTCATCCTGGTTTGGCCTTTGAACCTCTCAAGATTTAACAAAACGTTGGAAGTTGTTAATATAAATTATGTTAAATGCTTTCTTAATATGTGAAAGTTGTATATATAACAATATAGATTTATCTTAAAACTAAAGTTATAAAAAAATCAAATTTCTTA
The DNA here is from genome assembly GCA_001517045.1 of Pseudotsuga menziesii. Taxonomy (NCBI): domain Eukaryota; kingdom Viridiplantae; phylum Streptophyta; class Pinopsida; order Pinales; family Pinaceae; genus Pseudotsuga; species Pseudotsuga menziesii. The sequence continues at coordinate 896 of LPNX010622384.1, forward strand.
AAGTAATTTTTTTTTGATATCTAAGATACATTTTATTTACTAAGCCTATGTAGAGAGGTTTAGGAAAGGAAATGAAACCATCACAAAAATCAAAATTATATATATATATATATATTAATGAAGTCTAAAAAAATGCCCTTCAACATGATGGGTGAAATTAAAATTCACATTTCATTAATGATATTGAGTTTTATGAAGTAGCAGTATTTTGATGTGTAAAATAGCAAATAATGACTATTTATCCGTCAAATATTAACTCTAGTAAGTGTGATTAATAAGTAAACAAAATAAAAATAAAAATATTAGATTATAGTTTATTAATATTTAGAAATTTTGATTTTATGATAATTAAAATTTTAATATTTTAATTTTTTAATTATTGAAAATGTCATTATATTTTAATATGTTAACCTTATACTTAATATGATTTCTTAATAAGATATCAATTTCTTATAAATGTGGAGATGGTAAAATTCATGTTAATCCTATAAAATTAAACTACCTCATTTTTATTAAAATGTCATTTTGAGAAGTGTAGAAATTCGAAAAGTCCTATTAATACTATAAACTATGTAGAAAATATCATTTTTAAATTCCTTACCCAATTTCACTTTTCAATGAAGACATCTATCACTTTTTTATTTAGCTAGTCAAATTTAGTGGGTAAGGTGTCATCCATGCTAAGGGTTGGTGTGCCCAGCGAGGAGTGTGATCACTGAATGACTTTGATGGCTTAGATGCCTTTGTGTTGTGGTTCTTAACCAATGGTTCATTGCTACCAACCTCAAGTGACAAACAATCCAATAAAAAAATGTTATACTTATCCAATTTACATTTAATTGACAATACTTAATAAATCACACTTCTTTCAATCTTGGCATTATATGGATTTCTACTAAGATTTCTTTTATATAGATATTTACTGATTTATTTATCTTATGTTTTAATTTTAGTTTAAAGAATATGTTAGGATTGAATAAGGTTTCTTTTATGTAGAGATTTAATGGTGTATTTATCTTATGTTTTAATTTTAGTTTAAAGAATATGTTATGATTTAATAAATAATTATTGTTATATTTTATTGAATTTTATTAGGTCTTTTAATTAATGAAATAAGTTGTTATTTACATTTGTTATCATAATTAAATGAAGTTGGTTAAGTTGTTAGAGTATGTAATTAATAAATGTAAATTTAAGTGGTCTCAGTAAAAAAACATATTAAATAGTTGATTCAATATTATTAATGACATCGATTCAGGTTTTTAAGGTTTGTGATGAAGTGAACGTGGTTTCCTATTGCGAATATCAATTTAAAGGTTTGTATTGTTTTGTAAGCTAGTTATTCTATTATATTACGATAAACTAAAATAAAAATAACATAGAATTAAGTGGTTGGTTTACCAGTGGGGAAACAGACTAGCCACAAAACCATATTTGATTGTTTGTTTTCCATAAAGGGCTAGATTTAAATGTCTTATCTAACATTCTATGAAAACCAGAATAGTTTTCACACTTCCTTAAGAATCTAGACATATGCATAATGGGTCTAATATATCTAACACAATCACTATCAAAACAAACCAGCCTTGTTCAATCTAAAAAACAAACTATCCTAAGGAGACTAAAGATAAGTGCCATCGAAAACAATGACAATAAAGACACCTCAGGCACAACCAAAGCTAAGCTAGGCTTCCATGTTGCAACCCTTTTTTGAAGACCATGCTCATAGTATCTTTGGTTGGCACGTTGAGCTTGGCTCCTAACTCAATTTAGGCTTTGGAAATTAGTTTGTGAGTGGCTTCTACTCTTTTGTGCTGCTCTTAGGTTTCGTCAAGATGAAGAATGATCTCTTTTTGTTTTCCATAAGATCCTTACCTAACATGGTTTTCATCTACCAGTAGAGAGTGATTATCTTCATAAATTTGTATCCTTAGTCCTGGACATGCTCACATCTTTCACCATTTTCCTTGTTTCTACCTAAATTGCAGTTGAATCAATCACGATCTACTCCTCTACCCAGGTATCCATGCGATCAACCACGAACTGAGTTGGCACTAGGATAACCCTAGTATATACAACTTAAGTTTCCTTCATGTCCTAAATGACGTGTGGCATGTGGGTACTTCCATGGTCTTTATACTCCATTGAAGTCGCCTCCCAGACTATCATGTCTTTAAAGTTTTTGGACTTGGGTGATTTTTTTGGTGGATTCCATAGGATGTTCCTATTTGGCTTTAGTTAAGCTCTGGACTTTGACCTCAGACTAATTTTGCTTCATCTTGTTTGACATATATATATATATTTGGAAAAATAACGAGCCAAGTGGGAAATAAATTTTGTCTCGCCCGTGAACCTGCATCGTGGAGTGAGAATTTTGTCTCACTATTGCAAACTGTTGGGATTTGGATTTGAAAAAATATAATGCTTGCGCTTTGGATTTGGAAAAAATTAATAAGAATGACAGCAGTAATCCTTCGCACATGAAATTTATAATATCAACTAAAAAATATCTATATTAAAAGTAATTTACAATATAAAAAAAATATAGCTTAAATATTTATATGTGAAATATATAAAAAAAGAAAAATAAAATATTTATATTAAAAGGAATTCATCATATTAAAAAAATATAGCTTAAATATTTATATGTGAAATATTAAAAAAATGAAAAAAATAAAAAGATATTCTAAACATAATACTTTAGACTAATAATTAGGATATTCTCTCTTTAATATTTCCAAATAAAATGTGATTAATACATCTGAATATGTTTGTAATACCTTTATTTTGACTCTTGTATTGTATTGAATTAAATTATGTAAAATGATGTAAATGTGTTAGTATGCATTCGTAGGGTGGAGCTCACGACCAAGGCTCGACTAGTGAATGGGTAGGCATGTATGATATAAATATCTCTATATGGACCTCGTGGTTGGCTTGTCATGATGATATTAAATCTAGGTGAATACTATGTTGGAAAATAATATATATGGTCCAAGATGGCTGTGTAAAGAGTAGTAAAGTAGTTATGATTCCAATATAGGAGATTAAATCCTCTATTAACAAGTGTTAATCTTAGCACTCATCCATTCCCTACCATTTTCCTTAAATGAGTCAATTGCTTCCTTTTGATTGCTTTAGCCAGTCATTGAATGCATGTGTGAGGTTGGTGTAGGTGTTTCCTTCGCCTAGTGGCCTCATAGAATAGCTTGGGAGTGGCATCTCAACATAAAGAGTATATGTTATACATAGTGCCCATGATTGGGTGGAAAATTTCCTTTACATGCCCATTTCATTTGGACCCATGGAAGGGAGAGCCTACAAATTTCCTTATAACATATGAGCAATCAATCATATTGTATCAAGTTTTCCAGGGAAATGAAAAATGATAAGAAAGTTCCCTTCTTAGATTTCCTCCTTACCAAAAACAATGATGGACCCTTCTCTCATTAAGTGTATAGAAATAAAAATCACACTGATAGGTACATTCACGCAGATTCGGGCTACGGTATCCCCTCTTTCGCCAATCATAGCGAACCTTAACATGGAGTACTTTGAAGAATTAGCGATAAGCAATGTTCCTTTGAAACCAAACCATTGGCTTATGTTTATGGATGACACCCAATTTATCTGGACCCATGGAAATGAGAACCTAATTTTTTTCTTAAAACACAACAAAATCAATCTAACTATATCAAGTTTACCATGAAAATAGAAGATGACAAGAAGATTCCCTTCTTAGATGTACTCCTAATCTTTTGGGAAACCACGGTTAATCATTCCAAGGTGAGAATTAATTATTCATACAAGCCTTACAAGGATTCAATTAAGCTTATTTCTTATTAATATGATTTCCATCAAATGTTACTATAGACCCTAATGAGCTTTTGTTTTGTAACAACTACCTCAAAGATTCAATGACTCCTGATTGATGAGCTACCCCTAGCAATCAAGTTTTTCATTTAGAGGAAAAAAGAATATCAATAATTCCAATTTTTTGGTGATTAGAACCAAATCCTAGCATCCTTAACCCTCACCCCTTAGGCTTTAATTTACTTAGCTAGCTTATCCATAATATTGTTCTTTTGGGATAGGTATAAGGATATAGTGGTTAACCTTATATTATAAAATTTAAGGCACGATTAAGCATCAAATTCCATGTATAAACTTTGTTAGAGCTCATAAATTTTGTATTCGAATCAGTCCTTTAGTCTTCGTAAGGTTGCAAGGGTTTGTAGCTCATTAGTTGTTTCTCATAGCATTCGGGGCTCATTCCTATTCACGCCCTGCCTAAATAAGCCCCGACGAGGGTTCATGTTTTCCATGATGTAATTTTCCTCTGTTATGAGGACAACCATTGGTTTCTTGAATGTGGTTTGGCTCATCTTAATGTCCACTCAATCTTCAGTCAATAATGGCATTATAAACATTATTAGTATAACGAGGGTAAGTCTTCAGTGGTGGAAGATTTATTACAGTATTTACCTATTGTTTCCTTATTATTTAGAATTTAGAATTTGCTTAATCTAACTTCATGGTAATGTAGGCATGTTTAAATGTTAGATCTGAGTTAAGGATTCTATTTGGGCTCCCTTCTTAGATGACAAGAAGATTCCCTACAAGTTGGTGTGTGTTAGAGCTGAGTAAAGGATTCTATTTGGGCTCCCTTTTTAATTAAGATAATTGAATAGACATTGCACGATGTTGAATGATAATTGAATACATGTTGAAGGATTCTATTTGGGCTCCCTTTTTAATTTAACCATAGCCACTACAAAGGTTTGATTTTTTCTTCGAATTCATCCCGCCTGTTTGCCTCTGGAAATAGTTGAGCCTCCATAAGGAAATGCATAAGTTGTGATATATATTAAAGAACCATGGAAATACTGAATTCAAATACTTTATCATCTATACTAATCCATATTCTAACCAAGTGTTAAATAAATAGAGCTAGTTTCAATATTTATCTATGAACTTATTTTTATACTACTTCTTCTATGACTGGCTTTGGCTCCGCCTCTATCTTCTGGAAAAGAAAAATAAAGGAGTGCAAATATGGAAAGCGCATGACATCTAAGAAGGGAATATTCTTGTGCCTCTTGAGAAACTAAGTAATAATGTCCATCTTCTTCTTAGAAAAATATTTTTCAGTGTGAAAACCTTTCCTGCAATAGGAACACTTTAAGATCCCTTTCTTCGTTCCCTTCATCTTGGAATTTGAACCTTCATTAGTAGAATTGGAACCTTGATATTCATCATCTGAATTTGGATTTTTTTCCTTCAAATTTTGCTTCCCTTTGGACTCGATATTTCCTTTGGATTTCTTGGAATCACTAGAAGCAAGTGCTTGGTCTTTGAAGGCTTGGCGGTTCCCATTTCGACCAACTTGTCCTTCTCCTAGGTGAGTGATTCTAGATATTCAAATTTGGTCCATACTTGGTTTGGAGTAGACAAACCATAAAGGCCGAACAAAATTTCCCTAGAGTACTGATCCAAATAAACCTATATGCCTCATCCATCCTATTGTACCACTTAGACTTCTAAATTTCTTAATTGGGTTTTTTCTCAGTTCCCATGGTAACTCTGTAGATCCCTTTTCTTCTTAAGAGGATTACCATTTCTTCTTTCCAATCAAACAAATTGAAGAGAGTAAGGATAATTTGGTGGGATTGCTCCATAATTCAACAATTGTGCTTTTGAAAGTCTGGAACCTATAGACTGCAAGAAAAAAATTAGGGGGAAATATTTATATCATCACTCTCAATCTCTACTTTGACATTGAGCACTTTATTAGGGTGCTTCACGCCTGGCTAGACTTCTTTAGACCAATCCAAAGTTAGCAATGCAATTTTGACAGGAATTTTGTGGAAACTCAACAGCTTCTGGTGCATCAATAGAAGTATCTGATATTGAATAAGGTTTCTTAGATATGATACCATGTAAAAATTTACACACTAGGCTCACAAGAAGCAAAAACTAATCTTCACAATGCTTAAACAAAGCTACAAGAAATTTGAGACAAAAATAGCTGGAAATAACTAATCAAAAGAAAACTCAGAATGAGAAAAAATTTAATGTTATTCTTCCACAATATGTGGAAATTAAAAAAAATTACATTCAAGGAAATTCATTATCCTTTGATGGGATTCGAAATCCACTAAAGAGATAGGCTTACCTTGCATTAAATCCATCTTCAGACAACCTCTAGTGACTAATTATGACTCAATCTAGTTAACTGAGAGTGTATGGCGCATATGGGATACATTGGGGAGTAAAATTAAGAATATGGGGGTGCATGGAATGACTAATAGCGGTCAAAGTGGCATACCATTACTTATCTCATGGAATATAGGGGAATAAGGAAGTTAACTAGGTGTAACTTGCAGACAAGGCATCTTTGATTCTAGGAACTAACTTAATTGACTCCTAAATACATGCATGAGGGAACATGACATCCTATAGGATAGGTATGAGGCACATATGTGGGTAAATGAGGAAAATGATGATATAATTTAAACTCTAGGTGGTCAACAATGTGGACCAGGTGCTGAGAGAGTCAATTATTAAGTGCTCCATTATATTAGCACACGATTTGATGTTTATTTTATGTAAATAAAATTTACAAAAATATAAAAAAAAATGGTAATAATTAAAAAAGGGAAAAAATGAAAAAATAGTTAGGGAATGTTGGGATTTGGACCCATATCACTTGATAATAGAAAGGACATCTACTTGAACTGCATTTACACAAAAAAAGAAAAGATTAAAAATGCAAATATGAACCGAAACTAAAAAACACCTGAAAAACACAGTGAACTTGCAGAAACATTAATTGAAAATCGTAAAGAAACAAGGACTTACAAAAACATTAATTTTGAAAATCGTAAAAATATGCAAATACAAATGGAAAACGTTAAGGGAATGATGGGTTTTTATTTCATATAAAAAAACACAAAAGCATTAATTGAAAATCGTAAAAATATGCGAATAAAAATGGAAAACGTTAAGGGAATGATGGGATTTTATTTCATATCAAGAAAAACACGCCCATATTATTAAAATATGAGCATTTTAAGTAATACATACGCATAACATGCATAGTTTTAGCAACACATAAGCATTCTTTTGAATCCTTATTTGACATACAATGTGCTGACTTACGTGGTGGTCTTGAAAGCATTGAGACAAATTTAAAATGAATATGTGAATTATAACATATCTTGTATTTTTTTTAAATGGATATGTGAATTGTAACATATGTTATATATTTTTTAAATGGATATGTGAATTATAACATATATTATATTTTTTATTATCATGATTTTTTTTGTTTTTATTATTATCATGAACAAGTTTTTTCTTAACTCTGGATTAGGTGACTACCAAGAACAAGGAGCAAACAATCGGATCATCCCAAAAGAAGAATGATATTATCGACACTTTTCTATTTTTCCTTTGAAAAGACTTCCACCAACTAACCTTATTAATGTCTACACTATTAGCTAGTCCTATCTAGACCTCACTCAAGAGTGATAACGTTGGTCATTTCCTATACATCATTCAAAAAATCATGAAAACAACACACAACATCCAAAAATTATACATTGGTAATTATGATGGTAATTGGTATGGTTTGAAGAATGAGAATAATATCTATTGCATAACAATTTAATGGAAGATCACTGCCGGGAGAACATGAAAATTTGAAATCATAAGCTTGCACTCTCACCATGATGAAGATAAAGGAATAAAGGATACTGAGGACAAGCTGAACATGAATGAGAGATAGCTTCATCGGGGAAGGTTTTTTTTCAATATATTTTTCCTATGGGATTGTCTTTCCTTTTCAAAATGGTTTTCTTCTATTTGTCTCTTTAGATTGTAAGTTTTTTGGCCTTTTTCCACCAGTTTTTTTAACCCACCCCGAGAATCTGCACTACTACCTCTCCTAAGCTCTATGTTGCTAGGGAATATCTACCTTATGACTTGGGGAATAAGGGTCACCAACATACTATAGGTGTGACTTGCAGATAACTAGGGTTTAACAACATATAATAGAGAATAATAGATAATAGGACATGCACCTTGTTCTGGATGGCTGATACAAGCTTTAACCCTTCCTCTTCAATGCTCCAAGTCTTCTTATATTTAACACCTGCAACAAATATTTATATTTCCTCGCAGTATCTTCTATTGTTATATGAAACTCACATGAATATATATCAATTGCATTTGCAAAAAAATAACAATGTAGATAATAACTCATAACAACAAAAGCATTGGATCAATACATTAGTGGAAGTAAAACACTCTTTATTGATTAAGTTAAGAAACATTGCAAAACCCTGTTTGAGACAAGCTTCTTCTGCACACCAAGACTTGAGTCCTCCTTGGTCCTCTCTCCCATAGAATCATCCACTATAACCTTGCTCTCAAAATTTATTTCCCTATCATCTACCCTTATCCTCCTTTTATACTTGTTTGGGGAGAAGGAATTCGAGGCTTAGGATGGTTGGGAAGTTGGGGAGGTTACTAAACCAAGCCCAATTGCTAAACTCAGCTTAATGAAACTCACGGGTTTATGTTGAGCAACTTGCGAGTGAATCGCGAATTTCCTGAAGGAAAGTCGCGATTACAACTTCTTAGGGAAAACACATTGGTTGCACATATGGCGACCCGCAAGTGACACACGAGTTATTATAAGAGAACCCACGAATGCAAGGAAAGTTTATCTTCAAAAAGGAGCAATGCTGAAGCAATGAGTATGTATCAAGAATCACATCCATCTATAAGGTTAGGGCCACTTCAATCAATATGCCCTTTTGTGTACTGACCTATGTGGGGTCATTACTCAGCTGAAGAAGTATCATTTCATGGTATAACACTTTACTCCCATGTTCCATGGTTCTCCTAAATCCTTGACTCTGAGGACTCCAAGAAGTTGCCACCGACCTATCTTAGATTCCCCTAAATTTTCAGACATTGTATCCCTTTGCACAACCCCCTCCTTGCCTCCATTCTTCATGCCTTGATCCCCCATTTTCGTGACCCCCATAAAGGGAAGGCTCAAGTCTATGATCTCAGGGATAAGAAAGAGATTGACATCAATCAATCTTGTTACCTTGACATCACCCCAACTAGAATCCATAGGAAAATCAAAGAGATGGAAAAGGAAATTTTGCTGGAATGAAAATGTACCCTTAAGGAGGAGATTATAGAGAACATGGAGGGATATACCCATGGCCCTAGAAATAACAAATCCAATGACACTAAATTTCACAAAACAATATTGCTAAAATGGAAACTCAAATCTTTTTTAAGTAAAGATCGTTTTGACACTAACGAGGAAATAAATGGTCTCGTCCTAATGATAGAGGAAGTAATTGACCAAGACCACAAGCTACTAGATCAAAATCAAGAATATACATGTCCCTTGAAGATCAACAATATGCTCAAGCAAGTTAGGTTCAAGCTAGAACCATGCCAAATGATAAAGACAAGAACATGAAATAAGTTATAGAATCTAGTTCTTTTTGAATTTTTACAAAGATATCTAAGTCATAATATTTTAAGTAACTTACTTCATGTAGATATTTAATGTATAAACCTCCTTAGCAAAGTCAATAAGATAGACATAGAAGTTACCCATAAACTCCGATTTAATATTTAGGCTAACCATACTTTAAATTTTGACATTACCTATTTCCTTTTTATATATGAATAGAAAAAATCCATCTAGATTAAAAATAAAAATAAAAATTCTTAATTTTTTCTTATTTTCATTTTATATTACTTTGTCTCATCTCTACTATTTTAAATTACTACTCTTCTTTCTATATATTCTTTTTCAACAAAAATAAAATACTTGTATCATTCAAGATGAATAAAAAATACAAGCTAGTCTCGGATTAGCTAAACTTGTCAAAAACCATACATCCCAAAATCATCCATGCATCCACAAAATTGTCAACCAAACTATCAACAAAAGTATTAACTACAACCCTTCATTCTACTATTTCATACGAAAACATATCGTCATTACAGAAAAACCACACAAGAGCTCCACTCAAGGCCAAAAATTATTCCAATAGCCACTGCTTTCCAATTGATTCCCAATATATTCCTCCCAAAAATAGTAATTTAAGCTTATATTTTATTCATTTCCAAATTCAGTAAGTGAAGTGTGATTTGATTATTTAGAAGATAGGTAAGAAGATATTAACTTTAAAAAATATCTCTTCTAAAAAGAATTCATAATACTAAAAATAATAGCTTAAATATTTATATATGAAATATTAAAAAAATGAAAAGGTTACGTGAAGGTTGTTATGCTTAGCATTATTAAACTAATTGTTATGCAGAGAGGCAAATGGCAGAATTGAAAGCTGGTTACGTGAGATGTGGAAGAGAACGTGGGAGATATGGGAGAAGATGGGAGACGCATGAGAAAAGGAAGCTTCCTGCTCGCAGTGATCGGTGTATAGTCTTCAAAAATCTGTATATAAATAAAGAAGAGCCCCAACCTCTAAATGAGCCACCACCGCCATTCGCAATTGTGTCATTGAAAGAGCAAACAATTTACGATATAACGGAGAAAAGTGCTTCTACTTTTCTCGCCATCTTTTTCACTCTCTTACTCATGGCATCCTTCGGTACCTTATATCTCTCAGAATTAGTGAAAATCAATTATGACACAAGCCGTGAAGAATCTCAGTAAATTAATATCTTATTACGTGAATGAGTGTTACGTATAAAGGAGATCAAAACCGTTATCTATAGTTAGATAACGAGATTATTAACTAGAATTTACTAACTAATAACTGAAATAGTATTTACAATGTAATCTCGAAGGATTATTCAACATCCCCCCCTTAATTTCAAGGGACATCTGACATGCCAAGCTGCATTCTAAATTTTTCAAACTTTTCACGGCCCAATGCTTTAGTAAAGATATCTGCAATTTGCTCTAAAGTAGGACAATGTATCAGATGAATGGTTTTGGCCTGAACATGATGTCGAATCAAGTGATATTTGGTGTTGATATGTTTGGTTCGATCATGGAATTTTGGAGTCTTGGCCAATTGAATTGCAGAAGTGTTGTCAACAAAGAGAGGCGTTGAAGTCATTTGTTTCTCCTGCAAGTCTTCAAGTATTTTACGAAGCCAAATGATTTCTTTTGTGGCTTGAGCTGTTGCAACATATTCGACTTCAGTTGTAGAATCAACAGGAACAGATTGCTTTCGTGATCTCCATGTGATAGCTGCTGATCCAAGGTTCATCAAATAACCTGAAGTAGAGACCCCATGCTCTTTATCTCCATCAAAATCTGAATCTGAATAACCAATGAGACGAAAGTCTGAAACTTTAGAATATTTGATGCCATAAGATTGAGTGCCTTTTAAATATTGGAGCACTCGCTTTGCTGCATTCCAATGACCTTCACAGGGATGATGCATAAACCTAGAAAGTATTCATACAGCAAAAGTTATGTCAGGACAAGTAGTAGTAAGATAAATTAAACTTCCAACAAGTTGCCTGTACTTCGTTGGATCTTCAAATGTGCTACTTTCATTTGAAGTATGCTTTAGATTCTGCTCCATTGGTGTTGAAACATGATTACAATCCTGCACCCAAATTTGTTTAATAACTCTCCAACATATTTTTCTAGGAAATGAAAATGTACTTTGGTTTTTTATCTACTTCAATTCCTAAATAATAATGTAATAATCCCAAATCTGTCATATCAAAAGAATTTTTCAACTTTATTTTGATAGATACTATATAATCGTCATTATTTCTTGTGATAAGCAAATCATCCACACAGACAACTAGATATACAATCGATCTTCCAACTTTCTTGACAAATAAAGTTGCATCATCTAGATTGAAGTGCTTATAATTCAATTTGAGAAGATGCTCAATTAACTTTTCATACCAAGCTCGGGGTGCTTGCTTTAAACCATATAAATATTTGACTAATTTGCATACCTTCTATTCTTGACCTTTGATAGCAAAGCCTTCAGGCTGATCCATATACACATCTTCTTTTAAGTCTCCATTCAAAAATGCGGTTTTAACATCCATGTGATGTATCTTCCATCCTTTTTGTGCTGTTAATGAAAACAAAGTTTGAATGGTGCCCCATTTAGTTGTAGGAGCAAATGTTTCTGTGTAATCAACACCTTCTTTCTGTGCATACCCTTTTGCTACAAGTTTCGCTTTGTGTTTGTCAAGTGACCCATCTACTTTATATTTATTCTTATATATCCACTTGCATCCAATCGGTTTGGTTCCAATTGGAGGGTTCACCAACCTCCAAGTTCCATTTTTTATGAGAGCATCATACTCTCTTTGCATTGCACTTTTCCATACATCACTATTTACTGCTTCTTGAAAAGATGCAGGTTCATCAAACGCATGAAAGTTTAATTCACAATCTAATGTTACAAAATCATCATACCTTTTAGGAAATGTCTTAGTTCGTATTGATCTACGAACTTCTTGTTGTTGTGGTGTTTGCTTTGTTTCTTCTTTAAGAGCAGGTTCTGCATTATCCATGATACTTAGTTTATCCATTCCATTCACAATATCATCAACTGTCTCATCTTCTGTTTCATTAACTTGTGCATTAGAATCATCAACTTATGCATTAGAAGGAAATTCCAAAACTTGACCTTGACTTGGAACAGGAATCCCCCCTTCAAGATTTGGAAGTTCATTATCCATTTCATGATAGAATTTTTTAGAATGAAATCTATCAAGCTGAGCAAGTTGTTTATCAATAGTGAGTGCATCTTTCTCAAACTCAAGAAATATAACATCTCTAGAAACAATAAACTTCCTGTTATCTTCATCATACAACCTATAAGCTTTAGAAGTATTAGAATATCCCCAAAAAATACACTCCCGACTTCTTGCTCCCAATTTATGTCTTTGTTGCTTAGGAATCAAAGCATAACATGTGGAACCGAAAATTCTAAAATGCTTGACAGCTGGAAGATGATCATGCCACATTTCATAAGGGGTTTTGTTTTGTAGTGCAATAGAAGGACATCTATTCTTAATGTAGACAACACAAAGAACTGCCTCTCCCCAAAACATTAACTTGACATTTTTAAAAAACATCATTGATCTTACCATATTCAAGAGTGTCCTATTCATACGTTCTGCCACACCATTTTGCTGTGGATTATAAGGAACAGTTGTTTGATGTTTAATACCATTCTCCTACAAATATTTTTCAAACTCTTGAGATGTATATTCACCACCGTTATGAGTTCGAAGGGTTCCAATAGTGAGTTGAGCTTCATTTTTAATCCATAAGTGAAAATTTCTGAATGTATCAAAAGCTTGAAATTTTGCTTTTAATAAATAAACCCAACACATCCTCGTAAAGTCATCAATGAAAGTCATGATATATTTGTTACCATTTGCTGATGGAACAGGCATGGGCCCACATAAATCTAAGTGAACAAGACCAAGCTTTCTTGAAGCTCAAAACATAGAATCATTAAAAGGTTGTTTAATGTGCTTTCCTAAGATACAAGCATCACATGGGGAAAGTTGTCTTGGAATAGTAGGAAGCCCTTGAACTCCTTTCTGTTTCATAATCCTGAGACTGTCATAACTAATATGACCAAATCTAGCATGCCACAATAAGCTGGAAGATAAATTACTATTGCACTGAACCAAATTTGTAGAATTCTGTGAATTGGATGTTGTACCATTCAACTTTAAAAGTTTGTTATCTTCCACTCCATTCATTACAACCACATTATCATAAGCTCTTCTAATTTCAATGATACCATCAAACATATGTATCGAGTGATTTTGTTGTCTAATTTGCACAAGAGATATTAGTTTTCTCTTCAATTGTGGAACATAAAGAACGTCAGAAAGTATATAATCAGCAAGTCCTGATAATTTCAATCTAACAGAACCAATTCCTGAAGGTTTTAACTGAGACTTATCTGCCAAATGTACTACCCCATCAATTTGATCACTAAAATTTTCAAAGAAGTTTTTTCTAAATGTCATATGACATGTGGCTCCGGTATCCAATAACCAAGTATCATTCCATGAAAACGAAGTACTGAAAGCTTTTTCAATTCCTAGATTACAATGTGCAACAACATAATGTGCAAATTCAGGAGGGTTACCTTTATCATTTCCTTTATCTTGTACTTGCTCTTTCTTGTTAATAATTTTATCCCAAGAAGTTCTACAATAACTGGCAGTATGACCAGTTTTTTCACATCTATAACATTGTTTCTCTCCTTGATTAAATCTCCCCCCCCCTTCCTCTGTATTGTCCTCTTTGTCCTCTACCTTGACCTCTACTTCTATTTTCATCCTTTGCAAATTCTTCTTTTGATTTGTGTCCTTTTTGTGCAAGACACAAAGTTTCTTCATTGGGTTTAGACTCCTTCTTCCCAAATGCTTTCTCTCTTTCTGCAATTTTCTCAACAAGTGTCTCAAAGGTCATAGTTTTCATTTGGCCACTAGCTTGAAGTGATTCTAAATAATGAGTATATGTAGGATAAAGAGCTTTAATAAATGCAGTAAGTTGAATGTCAACTTTTACACCAGTTGCATTAATATCATGGAAAATGGCTCTAATTTCAGAAGCAAGTTTCATTGGATCATTATCTTTTAATTCTGAGTTAAATAATTTCATCAACAGTTGTATGATTTCAAGCTGAGAATGTGAATCATACAAATCTTTTAGTTTCTTTAATGCTTCCCAAGAACTTTTGCTAGAAACTAAATGTCTACTTACTTCTTCACTTACAGAGGCAATAATCAAGGCATAAGCCTTCTTGTCCTTGCTTTTCCATAATGCTAACTCTTCGGCATTAGTAGGTGGTACCGGTGCACTTTTATCCACTTCATCTATAACTTCTCCATCTTTCTTATCTTCTAAATTCTCATTTTCACAAATTCCATCCCACATATCATTAAAAATAAGGGTATTTTTAACTTTACGAAACCATTCCAAATAATTTTCTTTTCCAGACAAAATAACTCCAACAATTGAAGTTAAAGAATTCATTGAAATTTACTGTGTAGTAAATTTTTGTGTACAAAATACAGTCTGAAATATTCTTTTCCTCTTAGCCAATGTTCTTTAAAATCATTTTATCTTCTAAAAAGATTTCACGAAAGGTTTAATATTTCAATTTAAAAACCTTGCAATCAAATATAAATGGCTGTTTATAAACTTTTATTTTCTGAAAAGAACTCCCCAAAGATTTGATAATTAATTTAAATAAACCATTGCACGAAAATATAAATGGCGGCTCTCTTCCTTTTTTTTTTTTAAAGAAAATAATTCTTCAAAAGAATTACCAGAACAATTTACGTACAGTCTCCTCTTAATGTGCAGTCTTTGTCTTTCTTCCACAATCTTTACTAAGCACCTCTCCTGACTTTCTTCCACAATATTTTCTAAGCACCTCTCCTTTCTTCCTTTCTTGATGATAGCTCATTTGTTGACTCCTCCTTCACGGGCTCCTTCTTTCTCACCAAGTCTTTCTCACCAATGCTTCGCTACCTTTGCTCTGATACCACTGACATAGGCTGTGAACAACCCCAGCAAATCAATATCTTATTACGTGAATGAGTGTTACATATAAAGGAGATCAAAACCGTTATCTACAGTTAGATAACGAGATTATTAACTAGATTTTACTAACTAATAACTGAAATAGTATTTACAATGTAATCTCGAAGGATTATTCAACAAGTTAGCCATGAATGTGAATGTGATGTTATATCTCTCAGAATTATTAGATCTTTCTATCTCATTAATGTACGCGTTTGTTGTGTTGATCAGCCAGGGAAGTGATTGGCCAAGATATTGGCCTGAATATGGGAGACTGTTGTGACGGCTACGAAAGTCGTGCAGACCATTGCAAACGAGTTTCTGCTTCGTCTACTGCAGAGGGCATTGGTCTTATTTGCGTATGCAGCAATGCAGCAACTTATGATCTCTCCTCTAGTGCAAAGTGCATTCGTCTTATTTGCGTATGCACTTGAAGTCATTTTTCTTTTCCTCTATCTTGAACTTTGTTGAAAAGTTCTTCTCGCACCCATCTATGAGCTTGTCATCCTCTATAGTCTTTCATCTTCAATCTTGTAGAAAAGGTTAAGATCTTCATCACCCTAGGTGATCTTCAAGCTCCTTATGTAACTGTATGTTCTATCCCATGGGTGCCTTTTGAGCTCGTACAAGGCCTTCTTTAATTTGCACACATGATTCTGCCTGTCATGTGTCTCAACTCTCAGTGGTTGCTCTATGTATACTCCCTCCTTGATTACATCATTCAAGAATGTTATCTTGATGTCAGCTTATGTATCTCCCATCTCATACCTATACGTATGGATATAATGGAAGTGTACCACATCACTGGTGCAAATGTTTCAATAAACAAATTAGAGGGGCGCTCTTTCATAAAACTTATGGTCTCTCCTCTTACAATAAATAAAATAGAGGGGTGCTCTTCATAAAACTTATGATCTCTCCTCTTAAATATAACTAGACCTAATATTTGGTAAAGACCTAATATATGTATGATGTCCTGTTAGCTTTTGATTTTTGATTTCTGTTGTTCGCTTTTTATTTCTGAATTACATTTCTATTCTAATGGTCATGATTCGTTATTAAGATCTGTTATAACTTTGTTTAATTCAATAAAATAGTCATAAGTAACATCTATCTTTAGCTATTGACATTAATATTGAATTTGAATATGTTTAATGAATTTAAGAAAACAACTATAAATCAGTTATTATCATCACAAGTGCATTTCATAATTTTTTTTAATTGGTGAAGAAAGTAAAATTATTTAAAAAGACAACTGGTATGTTGACTTTTTTTACTTTATTATTATGATGAATTAATTGATAACTTCCATTACAAATAGTTATAAATAATCACATAAGCTCTAGTACTTTCCAAATTTTAAGCATTAAACTTTGTAGTCAATGTAAAATATGAAACTTTGATTCCTTAGGTAAAGTGTGGGAGTATTTTTTTTCCAGATTATTGTAAGTAATGGAAGTTGAAACATACATTCAGATTAAGATAATCTAAATAATATAGATTAAGATATTTTATGGAGAAATCACTCAAAATATATGTAAATAAAGATGGCTTACTATCTCTATTCCAAAAAAGTAATTGAAATTGAAAACGAACATACAATCACTTTATGATAATCCAACTACTAGAGATTATGATACTTTCATGGATAATATATATAAATAAAGATATATAAATAAAGATGGCTTATTGACTATATTCCAAAAAAGTAACTGAAGTCATTACTAAAGATTAAAATACTTGTATGGATAAATCACTCAAAATATATGTAAATAAAGATGGCTTAGTGTCTCTATTCCAAAATATAATTTTGTTTTAAATATAATTAATTTAAAATAACGATTTCGTTTTAATTAATCAAATACATCAACAACCAACCATTAAATATATCAACAACTAAACAAAACTTACTTTACTATAATGTTGAAGCAACCAATCAATCAAAACACCAACTTTAATTTATTTATTTGATATCAACTTAATTTATTTTTAATAAAAGAAAATGAATAAAGTGCATATGAATATACAAACTCAATCTATTGTCATTATTTGTTTTTTTCCATTTCTATTTCATCCTCGGTTGGCCTTCGAACCTCTTGGCTCTTGGTTCTTGTTTTTATTAGAGCTATATAGCAAATCACTCTTTCATTGAGGCCACAAACATATTAAAAAAAACATGTAACAACATGTTAAGATTGTACATATAACAAAATGTTCAAGATTCTATATGTAACAATATGTTCAAAATTGTATATATAACAAAAGGTTTGAGGTTGTTAACATAAGTTATGTAAAAAAAATTCTTAATATATAAAAAGTTGTATATATAATAAAACTAAAATTATAAAAAGCTCAAATTTCTTAATACCTCGATAACATAAGTTTGTTACTATACATTTAGTAGGCCTATTACAAAGAAGACCACGTGTGAAAGCATGCATCCTATATACTTTAATAATTAAGGTTTGTTTCATTTGGTTTTTTATCCAGCAACAACCAGATTCAACAAAGTCCAGCTACATAGTATCTATGAAACTAAGAATAAGATGGATTTATGCAATAATTTCATCCCTTTGATGCTATGCACATTTAAGTTCAATTTATGCAATAATTCAATCCCTTTAACATTATATGTAAAAGTGAAAATAAATCTAAAATATATTAAATATAATGATTTATTATTTTTTAAGTGATTTTATCAATGTTAAAATATAAATTAAAAAATAATAAATAAGAGTAGATATCGCTATTGAAATTTGAGGCTTTATAGGTTAATAAATATTTATATAATGTTTTTAATTTTAACGTAACTTTTCATTTGACATTTAAATTGAAATTTTAAGAGTTATAATAATATTTGATTTTTTAAATAACAATTATAATATTTATAATAATTGTATGAAACATCTCAGGCTTCATAATACAAAAATAAAAAGTTTACAAAAATATAATGAACAAAAAACATAATAAACATAGTGATTAAACAAAACAAATACATTATAATGACAAAGAAGGTTTATAGTGGAAACCTTTAAATAGGCTTCTTCACAAGCAATACAATGGGCCATTAACATGGGCCCCAAAAAACCATGAGTAGGTTAATTCTACCTAACAAGCTAAGGCACTTAGACAATCACAAAAATCAATATATATGTAGGGGGGTGGGGTGATGGGTTTCATTAATGACATTTAATTTTATGATGTGTGGGGGGTGATGGGTTTCATTAATGACATTTAATTTTATGAAGTGGAAATAATTTGACATATAAAATAGTAAATGATAGTTATTTACCCATCAAATTTTAACATTAGTAAGTATGATTAATAAGTAAATAAAATAAAAATAAAAATATAAGGTTATAGTTTATTATATTTAGATATTTAGATTTTATGATAATTAAAATTTTAAGAATTTAATTTTTTAATTATTGAAAATTTCAATATATTTTAAAAATTTATTATAACCTAAATTTAAATATTGTTTTAAAAACTTATTAATATGTTAACCTTATACTTAATCTGATTTCTTAATAAGATATTATTTTCCTTTTGTTAGATTTAATGTAGAAATATCTTCTTATGTTTTCTATATCTATTCTATCTCTAGGGTTCTTGTTCAAACAACTCTTAAGTTGGTGCATCTGATCCACATTTATTGGATCTAGATTAGCTTATCAATTTTTTATATATGTGACAATTATTCCTGAATACAATTGAGTTGAGTGTTTCTCCTTCTCTGTGTTTGAGTGAGCCTTTGTGCTTTGCTCGTTTCCTCCTTGGTTTCTCTATTTTGGTATGAGAGCCAAGTTGAAGGCTACTACTGTGTGAGGTTAAGGGAACCATCCTGAGAACTAAAGGAAGCCACTGATGGGCTGTGAGAGTGTGTAGAATTGAGGCGCCATATTGTTGAGCGTGAACGTGAAAGTAGAGCATGCTTCCTGATCGCTGAGAGCTAAATTATTATTTTTTTCATCACGTGGAGAAATTGCAGCTTTATTTTTTTTAAGTGAAGATCACTGCTATATTTTTTCAAACATGCACTATTTCTTTATTGAGATCCACGTGATGAGATGATCACAGTAAATTTTTTTTATAGAGGTTAAATCGCTGCTACATTGGAGATCAAAAGTGTAAATTCATTTTTTGTTTTACTCTCCATGTTCTTCAAAAAGTGAAAGGCTGTGTTGTTTTTTATAAGAGCCGGCTTGCAAAATAGAGTGCTCGTCACATAGTATTTTACCAAAGAAACTAGCTGGCGTGGTTCCTCTCAGTAGTCAAAGCGCCTGGTGCTTCTTTAACAGGTCCTAGGGAGCCGACAGTGCAGTCTCTAGGAAGAGGAAGAGCGTCGATAGACGCATTGGTGGAAGTCTATAGAGCGTCGCTAGCACTGATCTGGAGAAGAGAAAGAGCGTAGGTGAGCCCTCTCTTACATCGTTTTCTTACCGATGTAGAGAAAGTTAAAGCTAAGTGCGTCGGGTTATCTGCTTATTTGTCAGTGAAGAGGTGAGCTAGAATTTTTTTTCTCCTTGTCCTCTCTGGTTGAAATTATATTTATAGCACTGTAAAAATGGCAGATATGTCATTGGCTGATTTATATATTACTGAAGCATCAAAATTAAATGGGGAAAATTATGTAGATTGGAAATTCAAGCTGATTACTGTGATTGAAGAACTTAGTTTGTGGCTTATTATGAAAGGGGATGAACATAAGACAACAGATCCATTAGCTCTCTTAGATCGGAATTCACGGGAAACTCAAGCAAAGGTGTTGATTTGTATGTCTGTAAAAGACAACATCATACCTAACATTAGAAATTACAAGACGTCCAAAGAAACATGGGACAAACTAAAAGGTCTGTATGTGTTAAATTTTCATATGCTAAGCTAGATCATTAGTATTTCATTTCGATTTCATAACAAAAGCATATAAACAGGATCACTGAAAGATAGACAAGCACAACCATACAAAAGGAGAACACAAAGATTTATCCTGGGAAAACCCTAAAGGGAAAAACCCAGCAAAAGCTTCCTCAATATAGATGCCCCAAAAGATAAAAGATAAAACCAACAAGGAGATCAAAGCCTGATCCTCCTCCTTCTCTAGCTACTTCTCTTCTCCATTAATGCGCTACACAAGTGAGAGTGTGTGTGTCTCAAATGAGGAGCACCACACCTCTATTTATATTCATCCGTTCACTTGAATTAACTCATCCGACATGTAGGCTTGAATTAATCATGTAGGCTCGAGTTACACATGTAGGCTAAAGTAACCACACTGGGGTACTAATGACCCACCTTTACAAATAGAGGGGACAACCTCACGACTCTTATTAGTTCTTCCGATTAGAAGCATCAGGGTACAAGGTAATACAAGTGGTTCTCCCGGTAGGACCATCGGGGACCACAAAAGATACATATAGAATATTCTTCGAAGTTACAATATTTCAACACTCCCCCTTAACGAGAAGGGTATTCTACAAAAACACCAACAAAAACAATAGTAGGAGAGGACATCATCAACATCATCAGGGTAACACATCTATAAATTATTGGAGGATTTTCAACATCATATAGTCTTTGTCTTCAATATTTGACGACAACAACTCTTTCATCAACATCAGCATCTTTTGACCTTTTGATCAGCAACATCTTCAACACTTTGATCTTTCGATCAGCAACATCTTCAACACTTAGACATTTCGATCAACAGCAAAATCTTCAGCACTTTGACCTTTCGATCAGCAACATCTTCAACACTTTGACCTTTCGATCAGCAGCAACATCTTCAGCACTTTGACCTTTCGATCATCACCAATATCTTCAGCATTTTGATCAGCAATATCTTCAGCACTTTGATCTTTTGATCAGCAAAGACATCTTCAACATTTTGACATTTCGATCAGCAACATCATCACATTCTGATTAGTAACATCATGATCAGCACCATCATCATACTTCAACTCTTGAACAGAATCATCATCATCATATTCTGATCTTTTGATCAGTATGTCGTCATCATCACATACTGATCATCATCATCGTCACACTCTGATCTTTCGATCAGTACATCATCATCATCATACTCTTGATCGTTCGAGCAGTACATCATCACCATCATAAAAACATCATCATCATGAAAACATCAACATCATCAAAACATTCAACATCATCAAAACATCAAAATATCATCATCATCACACTCTGATCTTTTGATTAGTACATCATCATCATCATAAAATCATTATCATCAAAACATCATCATCATCAAAACATCAACATGATCCTTCCTTTCGAAATTACGGGATCAACATGTCTGTGGTACTTAGACGATCCTTCCTGTCGGAATTACGGGATTTAGGTCTTTACGGAGTTGCTAATGATCCTTCCTTTCGAAATTACGGGATCAACATGTCTGTGGTACTTAGACGATCCTTCCTGTCGGAATTACGGGATTTAGGTCTTTACAGAGTTACTAACGATCCTTCCTTTTGGAATCATGGGATCAACACATTTGTGGAGCTCAGACGATCCTTCCTTTCGAAATTACGGGATCAAGTCTTTACAGAGCTACTAACGATCCTTCCTTTCGGAATTACGGGATTTAGGTCTTTACGGAGTTGCTAATGATCCTTCCTTTCGGAATTACGGGATTGACACATTTGTGGAACTCAGACAATCCTTCCTATTGGAATTACGGGATCAACACATCTGTGGAACTGAAACAATCCTTCCTGTTGGAATTACGTGATCAAGTCTTTACGGAGCTACCAACGATCCTTCCTTTCGGAATTACGGGATTTAGGTCTTTACGGAGTTACTAACGATCCTTCCTTTCGAAATTACGGGATCAAGTCTTTACGGAGCTACCAACGATCCTTCCTTTCGGAATAACGGGATCAACACATCTGTGGAACTCAGACAATCCTTCCTATTGGAATTACGGGATCAATTCAATGATCCTTCCTTTCGGAATTACGGGATTTAGGTCTTTACGGAGTTACTAACGATCCTTCCTTTTAGAATTATGGGATCAACACAGTTGTAGAAATCAGACAATCCTTCCTATTGGAATTACGGGATCAACACACGTTCTCGAGTACCGAAGTCACCGGATCTATTCTAAACCGAGGTTCAAGGATGATACAATCCTACTACCTTCTCGATGACCAAAGTTCACTGGATCCGTTCTGAACCAAAGTTCAAGGATGATACATTCCTACCACCTTCTCGATGACCGAAGTTCACCGGATCCGTTCTGAACTGAAGTCCAAGGATGATACAATCCTGCCACCTTCTTGATGACCGAAGTTCACCGGATCCGTTCTGAACCGAAGTCCAAGGATGATATAATCCTACCACCTTATCGATGACCGAAGTTCACCGAATCCATTCTGAACCGAAGTTCAAGGATGATATAATCCTGCTACATTCTCGATGACCGAGGTCACCGGATCACTTCTGGACATATGTCCCAGGATGATACAATCCCTCTTCATTCTCGAAGATCGAGGTCTCTGGATCACTTCTGGACATATGTCCCAGGATGATACAATCCCATTGCAACATCACTACTCCCCCTTTCAAGGAAGGTCTTTCCAAACCACACCAAGCTTGTCTCAAAAGTGTTCGAACTTTACTCGGGATAGAGACTTCATCAGCACATCACCATCTAAACCATCATCATCTACATCTTCAGTATGTGAATACTGAACTATCACCATATGTATCTCCAGTATGTGAATACTGAAAGCATCATCTATATCTTCAGTATGGGAATACTGAAACATCATCATCTGCATATTTATCTTGTATGTAGAAATATCAGATTTCTATGTGTTACGACGGAACACAGGGTTCTCTATTATCACAACTCTCGTTATCACATAGAATCAATGTAGTATCCATCTTCAGGTCAAGGAGACATATTTTATCAGCCACAAGTCTTTCCTTACTTCTATCAGCGACATATTTTATCTTACAAATCCATTTGCAAGATACCACATGCTTGCTTTCTGGTTTGAGTACTATATCCCAAACATCATCATAACATCTTCCATGAGTTCGTCTTGTCAAATCATCAACATATCCTAGTCTTCTTCATTCGAATTTGAAGGTTGGAACCCACTTTACTCTTGGTAAAGTCTCGATCCATCAGGAAGCTGTCCATCATGTCGTACTGTGTCAAACTCAGATATCTTCTGTAGTCACTCCCCCTGAAGTGGAGTATTATCTTCCTTCTTCATTCTGTATAGGTGATTCTATGCTTGATATATACTGGTCAGTAGAGTATGTCATGTCATAGTCTATTCTTTCTGAGGCAAATCACGATTCTTGCTTTATATACTTGTTCTTGCAGATCCATATGGAAGATACTACGTACTTCCCTTTATGTCTCGAAATCATATCATATACATCATTCCCCATAATCAACTGTTATTCTTTGATCATAGCTTCTTTCATAGCATTTTTTCTTCATCTTGAGTTATCTCTCATACCCATGGTGGTCTTCATCCTTCGAGGTGGATCTAATTCTCTTTGAAGCTCTTTCTTTCATCATGGTGTCTCTGACCCTGGGAGCTTCAGATTCATGTTTATTGAATTGTCATCACTTGTTCTTCGAAACAAGTCTCATCCTTATTTTCTTTTAGGAAGTTGTACAGGACCTTTCCTACAATTCAAATGCACCAGTTGCATGGTTAGAAATACATATGCCTAACGACAAATTCTTATGAATCATGCAACTATTTAGCCAATACAACATTCATCCATATCTCACAGAAACTTTCTATATGCCTTCCATCTCTACCATGACATCATTGAGATTGTGCACTAATCCAATATGTCAGCAAATAGGTTTCATTCTAGATAAGTAACAATGGAGATTTGTATAGAACCATGAGCTACTTACCCATCACATGCATGCAAACAACACATCAACTGAATATAATCAAACGCATAACAAAACAATATCATTAAATGACAATTGAATACTTATCTTTTGTTTGTTTCGTGGGTAGACTCCTTCTTGATCATTCTGCTTCATCATCTTCTTCATCCATGAAATCATCATTTCTTATCTAAATGATAAGATGGATAAGAGGTTCGTTAAGAATTTAGTTCTTCATATTCCTCATCACTTGAGGGATCTTCTTTGAATGGTGAGAGCTTGATCTTCAATTTGCTCCCATATTTCTTCTTCTCTTCTTATGAGATGAGCTTCTTCTTCTTCCTAGAGTCAACTGAAAGTAATCACTTCCTTTTGGCACACATTCCTCACATGAGTGAATCCCATGATCATGGGAGGCCATTCTCTGCTTCTTCTTCTACCGCTTCAAGATGTTATGCATTCTGGATCTTCACATTCTTCAACTGTTTTCTCAAATCCATCTTCTGAATTATGTTCTTATCTTCAAATAGCTTGATCAAGGAATCAAACATCTTCGGTGTCTTTAGGGAAGACACTTGTGGTACAAGTTGATTCATGATTGAATCAACAATGATCTTCTTGGTCTTGATCAAGTTATTCTTGTGTAAGGCTTTGAGGCTCATCTCCCTCTAGAACTGGAACCTCTCTACTCATGTAGGTGTCCAATTCATTTTCTTCAGAGAGATCAAATACTTCCATGCTTGGAAGTTTTCAACTTCACCAAGCTTATCATCACTCTGATGTGATAGATCACTTTGAAATGAGAACCTCAAATGCAAATAGCAAAAGATTAGATCTTACCGATTTGAGGTGTCCGTCCTGCTTCCGGAGTTAGCTAATCTAGGGTTTGTTAGAGAAACCCTAATTTTCAAAACTTTGAATATTTCATATTTGATTGGATAGAAATATATATTTCTTCAAATGGAGCTGTCCAATGTACTCCTTTTCTAAAAACAGTGGAGCGAAGCTCCCGGAACAGGAAGCCCTAGTTTTCCAATTTCTTCTGCAGAAATTCCTGTTACTGTTTCTGTGATATCTCCGAAATTACTGCTCCTCTATGTCTGAAATTTCTCACTGAGGTAACCTCACATGTCCCTGATCCAAAAACATAGGTTTCATCAGAATTGGTTTCACCAATTGGGATTTATGATCATTTTCCCAAGGCGACCTGTTACAGGACTGTTCAGAACAGTGAAGTTGTATGGAATACCACATGTCACTGGTTCATATTCAGGTTCAGAAATTTAGAAAAAATAAATTACAGTCCGTTCTCTTTCTGGAACAACTTCAGGAATTCCATTTGGACCTCTGTAGCCCACGCTACAGCAATTATCCCCAGGTGTCGTGTTTAGGGATGAATTCTGGAAGAGGCTGGAACCCTAACTTGGAGGGATCATATCTCCCAGAATATAGTGAATATAAGGCTGAATTTTGGACACAGTGTAAATAAAGATTTTATGTTCATAATTTTCAATTTTCAACTCCTGATCCTTCTCCAATATCAGGATATAGCGAATGTACCAAAACTTAGTAGTTTTAGTATTTAGGGTTTTTCCAGATCGGGGTCAAACTAGGGTTTGACTTTCTCAGAGTTTCAACCAACCAAATTTCTTGATCTAGGTATCTAAACTTTGATTTAGATGAGGAGAAAAATCCTATGCTGGGCTCACTAAAAAATTCTTCTTCTGTAGAAAGCCCTAATTTTCCGCACCAAAACTGAAAATGCTCGGAATCAAATTCCGCTTGGACAGAAAGATGCGCCCTTCAATGGAGAGTCAGTCTAGCCTTATTTTTCTAATCGATCATGGATAGAGACCCAAAAAATAAGAAGCCATAGATTCTTTATCTGCACAATGTCTTCTTTCAGGGTGGCTCTGATACCATGTTAAATTTTCATATGCTAAGCTAGATCATTAGTATTTCATTTCGATTTCATAACAAAAGCATATAAACAGGATCACTGAAAGATAGACAAGCACAACCATACAAAAGGAGAACACAAAGATTTATCCTGGGAAAACCCTAAAGGGAAAAACCCAGCAAAAGCTTCCTCAATATAGATGCCCCAAAAGATAAAAGATAAAACCAACAAGGAGATCAAAGCCTGATCCGCCTCCTTCTCCAACTACTTCTCTTCTCCACTAATGCGCTACACAAGTGAGAGTGTGTGTGTCTCAAATGAGGAGCACCACACCTCTATTTATATTCATCCGTTCACTTGAATTAACTCATCCGACATGTAGGCTCAAGTTAATCATGTAGGCTTGAGTTACACATGAAGGCTGAAGTAACCACACTGGGGTGATAATGACCCACCTTTACAAATAGAGGGGGCAACCTCGTGACTCTTATTAGTTCTTCCGATTAGAAGCATCGGGGTACAAGATAATACAAGTGGTTCTCCCGGTAGGACCATCGAGGACCACAAAAGATACATATAGAATATTCTTCGAAGTTACAATATTTCAACAGTATGAGACATCTGACTCTAATAGAATTTTGTTTTTAAAGACCAAATTATTGTCTATCAAGATGGATGTGAATGAAACAATGAATAATAACCTCTCTTGGATCAAAGAATTCAAAGGTAATCTGGGTGACATAGGTGAGGAAGTATCTAGTACTGATCTGGTATCTATCACATTAAAAGGTCTATTGCCAGATTATAAAATATTCATCTCAGCACTTGCTATAAGACATACCCCTCCTACATTTGTAGATCTCGGTGGAATCTTGATACAAGAAGAAGAAACTATGAAGATGTATGAACCTGAATCTCAGTCTTCAGATCAAGTGTTGATGGCAAGAGGCAGATACCCACACAGAGGCAATCACTGGAATCCACAAAGAGGCAAGTTTCGTGAAAGACATGGAGGTATGTCATGAAATGACTTTAGTGCTAATAAAGATGTTGTATGCCACTATTGTGGAAAATTAGGTCACATAGCTAGATATTGTTTTAAGAAGATAAACAATGATTCCAATAACATACACAAAAAACATAATGGAAATTATGTTAGAAAAGACACCCCAGATGTCAATGGATTTAAAAACCTAAGACTGTTTATATCTGAACATGCTCTGTCTGCTGAGATAGATGATGAAAATGCATGGTTCATAGATTCGGGTGCATCTTCCCACATGTCTTGTAATAGAGATTGGTATGATGAGTACTATGAAAATTCTGATGGCACAGACATCTATCTAGGTGATGGGTGCTCACACGAAATTGGTTCCACTTTTTAGTACCACTTAAGAAATCAGAAATGCACTTCCGAAGTGCAAATCAAGAACACATATGCATTATTGATGGTACGTTTGGAATAACCCGAGCCCAAACACAAGGCTAAGGTTCGTAAAAAAGTATCGCATATGCGTTTTCTAAATGTTAAATATCGCATATGCGATATTCAACATTTACAAAATGCATATATCGCATTTAAGAAAGTAATAGGTAACATTATGTGTATATGCATGGAAAATAATAGGTAACATTATGTGTACAAAATAATTGACAATAGAGTTTTTTCTTGATTTTAATCAACAATTTCTTTTAATATTACCATTTTTTCTAGCATAGGTGATGGTGGAGCTCGTCCGAGAATCACTTTTCTAAGATAATCATCCAAGCAATAACACTACTGTGTAACAACAATTGCACTTAAGGAGGTAGCTTCTGGAAGAAAACCACCTCAATACCAAACCACATAAGAAGCCTATTTATTGCATTTGTTTCCAATTCCTCCTCGATGGGAAACCCATTTCTTGACAAACTATCGACATTTGTAACTTTCTACATGTATTTTCACATAGGTTTTTTACCAAGGAGAAACAACCAAACGAAAACCCTAGTTCAAGTTTCATTTATTTATTTTTCTATCACACCATCTCTATTTGGCTATACGTGTGACTACACCATGAAAATGCCAAAATTAGAGTGAGTATTCCTTCATCGATCATTTAAAAAGGAGTCACATAGCCTCGCAAAAGGTTTAAGTTGTGTAGCTTCACCTGAATATTCTCCATCTTCTATTATTACAAGAAGCATAACCTACGATAAATGTCCAACACGAAAGGCCCTAGTTCATGTTTCAAATATTAATTTTTCTATCACACCACTTGTATTTCTTTGCACATGTGACAACTTCAACAACATGCTAATGAAAGCGGAGAGGGTATTCCTTCATCCATTACGTAAAAAGGACTCCCATAGCCTCACAAAACTTTCAAGTTGTGGAGTGTCACTCAAATATACATGCCATCTATTTGTGTTGTTAACACCACTCTTAATGGAAATCTCTAGTAATTTAAGTAAGAAGCTTAAGGAAATAATTATTATTTCATGCTAGCTTGGAATCAACAAAGATTGAAGCCTCCACAAAGATTTTCTCTAAATATATTGCATCCTCTACTTGTTATAAAAAATATGACTACTTAGTTTTCTTATTTCCTCTTGTTAATTTTTGCCAAGTTCATTTGCCGTTACCCGTGTCTCATAAATTTTCACTGAAATTTTAGTAACCTCCTTCTCATATTTATTCAAGTTCATGCTTGTTGGATAACATTATTTTAGGCATATCTTGTTTGTATTCCCACACTAAATTAATCCTTCAATTGGTTTGGATGGCCTTTACTATGGCTCCAAAACCATGTTTGTAAATGCTTAGAACAATAAAAATATGTTTACACTAACATAATGAGAAAAATAACCTTTCTAGTTGCATGCTTCACATTACCAAAAATATTTTATAGACTACATAAAGTGACTTATAGACTACTAAATTTTAATTCTTTTATTTAATTATTTAGGTAGGAAGAAGGATGGGGAATATGTGATATTTCACATTTACAATATCGCATAGGCGATATATATCGCAAGTGCGATATTGAAAACTAAAAAAAAAAAACAGAGTTCGTAGGCCTCAAATATCATTTGCATAGTCGAGGATTGGGGCAGCGAAAAACTGCGTGGGCGAAATAACGCAGAGTTGATTTGTGTTTTAGCTTTTGGAGGTCGAGTTCGAGGTTGAGTTGGAGGTGGATTGGCTCCAATGGTAGGTAAATTCTCTTATCCATTTCAGTTAGTATTCAATTCTTTATTGTTTTCCATAAGTTCATAGTTTTTATAATTATTTTAAACAAATTTAATAAAAAAACTTGAATGAAATCAAAGAATGATTAAGTAAAATAACTTGTATTTTTTTGTTTAAATCTTAACAGATAACAGAAATTAACAAGACAATGTGGAAAACCCACCCTCTAATAACCCACAACCTAACCCACAACCTAACCCACAACAACCTAACCCACAACAACCTAACCCACAACCTAACCCAAACCCAAACCCGAAGGGGGAACAAGATTGAAACTCACAGATTATTGCGCGTTTGGCGTCATTGAGGTGCCTTAGCTCATCTATTAGAGGGGGGGAACATTTGAGAGAGTCTTTATCCGATTGATTAGACACAATAACAAACACAATTGCCGAAGCCCAAGGAGCTCTGTACAACATTAGCTCGCACAGAGAATCCAGGAGGAAATACTACTCCGATGGATTGAGTTATAAAGACATCAAAGCCCTTAAAATTACAAAAGACCAATTATTTTCATTATTCTGGGACCCTAGCACTGGATTGGTTCCACCCACTAGTCGAGCACACATTTCCATAGACTGGTGCATTGAACCAAATATAAAGGCCAATTGGATGGATCATTGGTATATGGTCTTCGATGAAGACCCTCATGGGAATAGGGACATCCCATTTTATTTCCTTAGGAAGTTGTATGCAGAATTCATCCTAGGGAAACATGTTAACTACTTCGATCTCTTAGGATTCCAGGGTGTTGGTCATGGGATGCCCCAAGATAGGGAAGGGGGCAGGACGGATCCTAACTGTGTGCCACGCCCTCCACGCACACCAAAACTTCCTCGGCTATATCCTCTCGTGGGTCCTGTGATTGAGGATACACAGGAGGCATTATTTGACTTGGCAAATACATTGCTTCAGCATGGGACTGATGTCCAATGCAATGTATACCAAGGGGCTAGCACTTTTAAGGCGAGCCCATCTACAGATCACACAGAAGATGCAGAGCATTTAGAGCATCGTGTTACTCCACACCCTTGCACATTGTGTGGAGGCATATGCTATGGCCCTGCTTCAGACTTTCGAGATGATGGATTACTTCACTTTGTAAGTAAAACTCATTAATTTCATATTATATTTTGTTTTATATCAAAATTTTCAATTGTTTCGCAATTTATTTCTATTTAATTATCTAACAAATTATGTGAACAAATATACAACTGGTGTCCCATGGCACACTAGAGTCGCATAGTCCGCCGATCAATGTTGAGAACATTGATGCGGCTGTCAATATTGCATATGGGTTTGGTTCTTCACCAATAGGGGTAAGAACTATACTTGTTAATTTGTCAACTCTAGTTACATATTTATATTATAGATTGTAACAGTCAATACATCCTAATTTTGATACAACATGTTTTATGCAGGGTGATCAGGATGAGTACATTGTATCTCAGCCTATTCCCTCTCTTGTAGAGGTAGATTCCCAAACACAGGTATTATTTTAAATATGCTTTTAATTATGTTTCTATTTCTTTGGAAAAATCATTTTACTTGTATTGATTTGACATATGTTACTTTATGCAGGAACCTATTGTGACAGTGGTTCTTGAAGAGCACCAAAGCGAGGTTGTTTTCAACCCACCTCTTCCCCCCAGCCAGGTACATGTATGTTTCTCTTTCTTTGACAACATCATTTTTCGTCCATGTAGTATATATGTCTCTAATTCACTATTTTATCTGAAATTGACATATATATTACTTTATGCAGGCCCCTAGTGAGGCACCGGTGCGTGAAGAGCACCAAATCGGTGGCCCACCTTTGATGAGCCAGCAGGTATGTTTATGTATCGCTTTCTTTGTATGTTTGTGTATCGCTTTCTTTGATTTGGTGCTTGAAGAGACCCAATTTGTTGACATTGGCATATATATATTTTTTATGCAGCTTGATAGTGAGCAAGTGGTGCTTGAAGAGCACCCGATCAGGGTCGCTGTTAGTGAGGCACCACGACCCACCATTACTTACTCATGTACAGTAAGTAAAAATGTTATTTTGGTTTTGGAATTTGAAAAAATGTACATAGAAATTTTAAAGGTTGGTAAATTAACTTACAAAATTTTGATTTTCTGCAGTCTCCACTGATGCGACCTATCCCTCTTATTCAACGATGGGGATCACTAGTGAGCAGTCGGAAAAGAAAGCTAGACTTCTCTGAAGACATTGGAAGTGGTAGCGAAAGGGAGGATAACTAGAATAAATGTATAGGGGGCATACATAGATGTAACTTTTTGTTCATATACACATAGATGTACTTTTTGATCCACTATTTTGTATTATGGCCATGTGGCATGACAATTTTTGTAACATTATTTCTATACATATATAATATAAAGCAAGGTTCAAATTTATACATATATGGTTGACTTGATCTTGGAACATGATATGGTTGAATTGATCTTGGAACATGATATGTGTGGTTCACCTATGTGATATAATGATATGTGTGGTTCACATGTGTGCTAACTTATGAATTTCCAATACTTAAAGGAAGAATTTACGTCTCATCAACTTTTTAACATTATGGCTATCCTCAACTTTTTTACATCATAACCATACCATACACTAACTAAATTACATACACTAACAATCATAACACTATGTCATGCATGGATGTGTAATATATACCATATCATACCCTACAATACCATATGATACTAACATCATACAATTCTAACATACAATAACATACCCTACAATACCCTATGACACTAACATCATACCATACTAACATACAATAACATACCATAACATAACATACTTTAACATCATACCATACTAACATACCATACCATTGTAATATACCATACACTAACATCATAACACTAAATGACAAGTCATGAATGCATGTGTAATATACCATATCATACCCTACAATACCCTATGATACTAACATCATACCATACTAACACACAATAACATACCCTACATTACCCTATGACACTAACATCATACCATACTAACATACAATAACATACCATAACATAACATACTAACAATATACCATAACACTAAGTCATGCATGCATGTGTAATATATACCATATCATACCCTACAATACCCTATGATACTAACATCATACCATACTAACACACATCATACCCTACAAACCCTAAATTGGTTGAAGTAAACCCTAGTTCCATCTCATTATTTGTCAACCCTAGTGATAGCATGCAAAGTGGTGTTCATGAAAGCCTAGTTGGTTTCTGATTTGTACATGGCCATGTGTTTCTAGTTCCCTCTCCTAACTTGCAAATTTCTCACTAAACCCTAGTTCCATCTCATACCTTGTCAACCCTAGTTGGAGCATGCAAATTTGTGTTCATGAAAGCCTAGTTGGTGCATGGAAGTATTGGTGATCATGTCTTTCTAGTTCCCTCTCCTAACTTGCATGATTGCTCACCAAACCCTAGTTCCATCTCATACCTTGTCAACCCTATTTGGAGCATGCAAGTTGGTGTTCATGAAAGCCTAGTTGTTGCATGCAAGTATTGGTGATCATGTGTTTCTAGTTCCCTCTCCTAACTTGCAAATTGCTCACTAAACCCTAGTTCCATCTCATACCTTGTCAACCCTAGTTGGATCATGCAAATTGGTGTTCATGAAAGCCTAGTTGGTGCATGCAAGTATTGGCGATCATGTGTTTCTAGTTCCCTCTCCTAACTTGCATGATTGCTCACCAAACCCTAGTTCCATCTCATACCTTGTCAACCCTAGTTGGAGCATGCAAATTGGTGTTCATGAAATCCTAGTTGGTGCATGCAAATATTGATGATCATGTGTTTCTAGTTCCCTCTCTTAACTTGCAAATTGCTCACTAAACCCTACTTCCATCTCATACCTTGTCAACCCTAGTTGGATCATGCAAATTGGTCTTCATGAAAGCCTAGTTGGTGCATGCAAGTATTGGTGATCATGTGTTTCTAGTTCCTTCTCCTAACTTGCAAATTGCTCACCAAACCCTAGTTCCATCTCATACCTTGTCAACCCTAGTTGGTGCATGCAAGTATTGGTGATCATGTGTTTCTAGTTCCTTCTCCTAACTTGCAAATTGCTCACCAAACCCTAGTTCCATCTCATACCTTGTCAACCCTAGTTGGAGAATGCAAATTGGTGTTCATGAAAGCCTAGTTGGTGCATGCAAGTATTGGTGATCATGTGTTTCTATTTCCCTCTCTTAACTTGCAAATTGCTCACTAAACCCTAGTTCCATCTCATACCTTGTCAACCCTAGTTGGTGCATGCAAATTGGTGTTCATGAAATCCTAGTTGGTGCATGCAAGTATTGGTGATCATGTGTTTCTAGTTCCCTCTCCTAACTTGCATGATTGCTCACTAAACCCTAGTTCCATATCATACCTTATCAACCCTATTGGAGCATGCAAATTGGTGTTCATGAAAGCCTAGTTGGTGCATGCAAGTATTGGTGATCATGTGTTTCTAGTTCCCTCTCCTAACTTGCAAATTGATCTCCAAACCCTAGTTCCATCTCATACCTTGTCAACCCTAGTTGGAGCATGCAAATTGGTGTTCATGAAAGCCTAGTTGGTGCATGCAAGTATTGGTGATCATGTGTTTCTAGTTCCCTCTCCTAACTTGCAAATTGCTCACTAAACCCTAGTTCCATCTCATACCTTGTCAACCCTAGTTGGAGCATGCAAATTGATGTTCATGAAAGCCTAGTTTGTGCATACAAGTATTGGTGATCATGTGTTTCTAGTTCCCTCTCTTAACTTGCAAATTGCTCACTAAACCCTAGTTCCATCTCATACCTTGGAAAGAAACCAAATATACATCTTATAAGAACATGAAACAAGGCAGCTCCACCACCAGCCTAACTCATTTTGAAAGAAACCAAATATACATCTTACAAGAACATGAAACCAAATATACATCTTATAATATATATCTTATAAGAACATGAGATAAGGCAGCTCCACCATGGGCCTAACTTTATTTAGATTTTTTAACCTCTACAACAACAAAAATTATGTGTACAGTCCTATTATTAGCATAGGAATGTCATCAATATTCAATTTATTACTTTAAAAACAATGAAATTTCTTACTTTCCATATACCCCAAAAGATAACAGCAGATAAAATACTATGATCTTTGCAATTTTTTTTAGTCAATATAGAAAATTTGGTTAAAAAGATTAACATCCACGAAACTCTGAAATGTTAAGAGAATTACAGTGTCTTCCAAACAAGTTTTATAACTTAATAATTATAATTGAATAAAGTGACCATCACAATTACCACAAATTTTATTTTATTTGCAATTTTGTAATTTATGCCAAATAACTCAATATTGACAGGAACATTATACCATCTATATGAAAAAATAAACATGAATAATAATATTACAAACCCATGTATAATAACATGCATGCAATATTTATAGAAAAAAATGAGAGAATTCGATTGTGAAGCTACATATATATGAGTCCCAGTTGCAAACTTTACTAATACTTTCATGTAGGTATGGCTATGTGTGATTTAACAAAAATTCATGGTTATCGCTGGTTAAAATAATGATTAAGAAGGAACGTGAATTCCTACCTCTGTTAGAAGAAACTGACTGCAGTGTTACCACTACTTGGATGGTACCTACAACACAAGAAGCTGGATTTTGAATAACACAATACTTGGATTATGTGGAGAGTTTTGTGGTTGGGAGACGGATTTCGGTGGGAGGGGAAGGGGATTTGAAGTCTGGAACCCTCCACCGAAAATTGTGTTCTAACTACAAAACTCTGCAGCTACCCCCTATAATCCCCATTTCATAATAAAAAAGATTTTAAAATACCTCTCGTTGAAGAAAGTGACTGAAGTATTAACGTCACCTGGACGGTACCTGTCACACAATAAACCAACTTTTTATTAACAACAACATATCCATATCCGTATTGCTACTGCAAAAAAATTCCTAAATTGGATTCACTAAGAAGATCATCTTTTGATTTCATGAACGGTCGGATTAAAATGGTAAAATAAAACAACAAGACTTACATGAAAGATTTGCAGAGGGGTCTCTAATACCAACGGCCTGGAGTATTAAATTGGCTCATTAGGTCATAACTAAACTTGCATGATTGCTCACTGAACCCTAGTTCCATCTCATACCTTGTCAACCCTATTTGGAGCATGCAAATTGGTGTTCATGAAAGCCTAGTTGGTGCATGAAAGTATTGGTGATCATGTGTTTCTAGTTCCCTCTCCTAACTTGCAAATTGCTCACTAAACCCTAGTTCCATCTCATACCTTGTCAACCTTAGTTGGAGCATGCGAATTGGTGTTCATGAAAGCCTATTTGGTGCATGCAAGTATTGGTGATCATGTGTTTCTAGTTCCCTCTCTTAACTTGTAAATTGCTCACTAAACCTTACTTCCATCTCATACCTTGTCAACCCTAGTTGGTGCATGGAAATTGGTGTTCATGAAAGCCTAGTTGGTGCATGCAAGTATTGGTGATCATGTGTTTCTAGTTCCCTCTCTTAACTTGCAAATTGCTCACTAAACCCTACTTCCATCTCATACCTTGTCAACCCTAGTTGGTGCATGTAAATTGGTGTTCATGAAAGCCTAGTTGGTGCATGCAAGTATTGGTGATCATGTGTTTCTAGTTCCCTCTCTTAACTTGCAAATTGCTCACTAAACCCTAGTTCCATTTCATACCTTGTAAATCCTAGTTGGTGCATGCAAATTGGTGTTCATGAAAGCCTAGCTGGTGCATGCAAGTATTGGTGATCATGTAAGCCTAGTTGGTTTCTGATTTGTACATGGCAATGTAATTAAATGTATATTAAACTAAAAAATCAAGAAATGTAAATTTCAACAACTCGAGAGCTTGTTATTTTCCGAACTCTATTTGGTGGTGTCTAAATACACCATTCTTGGTGCCTCTAATGTGCCGTAGATGTTGTTTGTATCCTAGGCACACGAAAGGCTAGACAGTAGTAACATCATAAGAAAGAAAAGAAAACCCAATGGAAATGTGCAAACATGATTTATAGATAACTCACCCCAGGTTGTACAATCGTGTTTATAGTGTCCAATATCCTCTGAATAATATTATGTCAGTGAATGGTATCTGTCAATCACAGGTTTATTACATTGGGAATAAAGTAAGGCTAAATAATTGAAATTGTGCTTCAGAATTCACTTTAAAGGTTAAATAATGCACCTGACAATGCACTCATACAAGTAGGCCATTCAGATCATCTGTGGTGTCGATGGTGTCCATCAATCTTTCGTGCTCTATATGAGGTAGCAAGTATCGTACATGTGACCTATTTTTGTGACCAAGTGTATGCAGCTTGATTTTTATACCAACTACTAGGTCGGTGAAGTGGTACACAATAGCTCCTGGTCTATAATCCTGATATACATACCCACCCTTCCTTTTCTGTTGTGTTGCAAGTGTCAAGTACTCCCCTTTTATAACCATCGAGCTGGTTAGGAATTCAATATTTTCATCATCTGTAACAGGTTCTAGAATGGTTTGTTTCCCATCTAAGCAACGTGCCAACCAATAGTCAGAACCCCATTCATTATTTTTTGGGGAAACCACTGCATATATCTGACTTGTGAAAGGAAATAGGTCAAGTTAAAAATACATTTTGTAAATAAGGTCTTGCATTTCTAATTTCTACATAAATTAAATTCTACATAGGTCGAGTAAACAATACATAAATGCATTTTCTTATTTAGGTACTACCCATTTACCTGCTTGTATGAGATCTGATATGTGATCATAGTCTGTAGAAATATGTGTCTGATCATCTTCCAAATGGTCTATTTCATTAACCCTATTGAAATTCATGCCAAGTGTCACTCTATCCCATGTATCGACGATATCTGTATCCTCACAATAATCCCATTCACCGATGCTACAGGAACTGCAAAAGCAAGCCTTCAATCTTGTCCAAATTTGTTGGGCCGAGTTGTCTGAGCTTCTAATTGAATGAAATTGTCGAGTTCCATGCACTATGTTCACCCGATGTGTTTGTGATTGGTCCACATTTGTCACCTCCTAGAATATTCTTTGCATTAAGTGTTTCCTTGTTTCTTGTTCTCCCATGACAGATGCACACCATTGGACTATAGATGCAGCGTCTCGAAGGCGAGCACCTGTAAACTTCATCTCTTCCCTTTGAAGGGCAGTTTTAATGCATGCACTAGCACCATCGTGCTCTCCTTTTCCATGACCAGTTTCAAAGTAGTTCCATACATGTGGCACCTTGTATTTTATGTGCAACAAACACAACCATTCAAATAGACGTGCATTCTTGAACTGTTTAGCACAACCATTTGACCAAATGAAATGACGATAAAATGGTATATCCGTAGCTATCACGTGATCATAGAATAATTTAAAGCAATGTTGCACATAATGGATGCCATGGGTCCAGTCGTCACTTATGTAGAAGTGACTTTCTTTCAGTATCACATGTTTCTCTTCATTTCTATCTTGCCCATGTCGATACATGATATGCACCATTATGCTCATTTGCTCTTAGTGATAGTATTGACTTTGAATTTCATTTTGTGGTTGTAGGGTGTAATTTTCCGCAAAGTCAACCACTAATAGTATTGTTCCGAGAGGGAAGGTTTCCCGGCATATTCTGAATTGCTCATCTTGCCACTGTGCCATATCGACATGTTGAATGTACTGTCGGATCTTTCCACGAAACTCTGGAATAAAATCACATACTCGCACCTGGTACATGAATATTAATATGTCAATAAACCACATAAAAAAATGTGTACATGAATATTAATTTGTCAATATTCAACAATTTACCTTTGAAGTCACCAATTCAATATTCCTGCTTTCTTTCCTATCATTTAGCTGATATGTCTCATATTGATAGTTCTGCTTCTCGACAATTGCATTCCCGAATGCTTGATCTTCACTTTCATGGATGCAATCAGACCATAATGATAGCCCACCACAATTGTTGCAAGAACCGTCTACACATTGTTTTAAGTAATGTGTTTGCCCATCTTGCCTCAAACACATTATGCTATGGATGCAATCTCTGGATGACATTGGTGGTACTGTACTTGAGCATTCCTGCACATGGTTAGGATGCAAAAAATGACGTATATGTGCAAATGTATGGTAATATAGGTCAAACTCTATGTGGTATCTACAACAAAAATTGTTCTGGATGGTATTGATTCTAACATACCAAGGCTTGCATTTTTCAAAATATCTTTGCCCGAGTCTTAGCTCTACGTGGGAAACTTTAAACATCTCGAACAGTTGAGTTTATGTCATGTCAAGATAATGTTTAACATGAGGTTCAATGTTTCTAGAACCCCTACAATGTTTTAACACATCCTTCGTGTTAGAAGAAGGCCTAGTGTTATCATGCCAAAACGTTTGCACTAGGCCCTTCACTGCTTTGACTAACTTCATGTATTTGCGGGGCAACTTACCGCTAAATGCCCATAATGTTTCCATTTGTCCCTCTACATCAAGGTTGTCTCTTCTTACTGAATATTTTTTAAGTGTCTTTGGATGTAAAGGCACAATTTGTGATGTGCATTTAAGTAAACGACGTTGTCTTGTGGATCTACATACAATTGATTTAGCCAATACATGACGAGCCACATTACAGTCTTGTGAACGAGTTTTTTTACCAATTGATGTGAATGCAGCAGCAAGAGATTTGTGATTACTTGATTTGATATTCTTCATTGTTGTTATGCCTAAATTTCTTCTAACAGTTTCCATATTTCTAGATTTAAGCAAAGCTAAAAACAATTGGCATTTACCGGCTTCGGATTTGTTATCAAATATTGTTTCATTATTTGAGAAGAATGACGATAGTGCGTTTAGCCACCTCACCTTCCATGGAAGTCAATCCACTCTCGTCCACTTGTATTCGTTTAGGAGTTCTCTTGAATCGTTTTGATGCAAAAATTGTTGCCGTTTGAAATGTTGGAGTGACGTTTACACCCACTATAGGCTCACAACTTCGATTAGGAGATTGAACCACCGAACATGGTTGTTGCTGAGTCACATTTGCATTGGGAGTAACATAATTATTGAACTCTTCACAACATTGTCCATTTACTAATAGATCAATAATATCAACTTCCGTATAACCAACTTCCTTTAATGTTGCATTATATTCCTCAGCCTCTACGTCAGGTATCTGTTGAGGGGGAATGGGAACTATTTTCTCATGTAATGAATGCCGACGATTTCTTGAATCTTCCCTCTTTTTTTCTTTTTTATTTCTTGCTTCTTCCGATGTAAGCACCTTCCTTGTTGACTTTCATCCTCTATTACATACATTCCTCATTGAAATCCACCCAAACCTGTACAAAACTATGGAATTATGTAAGTAATGATAAAAAATTGCATGTTGAACAGTTCTCTGTGCACGGGTTCAGACGAATTATGTCTTTTGATATAGTAAACCTGGCCCACAGGACGCCACCAACATTTTGTATAAAACACATATCGCATATGCGATATAACGCACCTCCTATATATCGCATATGCGATATTGATTTCCATCTTTTTAATGAACAGGCGGGTTTTTTACATGTTCTCCAAAACGCATATGCGATTTGGTGCATATGGGATATATCGCATATGCGATTTAGTGCTCAATGAATATATGCAATTTACATTTATCTATGCTTATGAAGATGATGATGAACAATGATGGTGATGATGAGGAGGATGATGACTATGATGATGATGATGAGGATGAGGGTGATGATGATGATGTGGATGAGGATGAGGATTATGATGATGATGATGATGATGATGATGAGGATGGTGATGATGATGAGGATGAGGGTGTCGATGAAGATGATGATGATGGCGAGGATGAGGGTGATGAACAATGATGATGCGGATGAGGATGATAATGATGATGATGATGATGAGGATGAGGGTGATGATGATGATGATGATGACCATGATGATGATGATGAGGATGAGGGTGATGATGATGATGGTGAGGATGAGGGTGATGATGAGGATGAGGATGAGGGTGACGATGAAGATGACGATGAACAATGATGGTGATGATGAGGAGGATGATGACTACGATGATGATGATGAGGATGAGGGTGATGATGATGATGAGGATGGTGATGATGATGAGGATGATGGTGACGATGAAGATGATGATGAACAATGATGGTGATGATGAGGAGGATGATGACTATGATGATGATGATGAGGATGAGGGTGAGGGTGATTATGATGATGATGATGATGATAATGATGATGACCATGATGATGATGATGAGGATGAGGGTGATGATGAGGAGGAGGATGAGGATTATGATGATGATGATGATGATGATGATGATGAGGATGGTGATGATGATGAGGATGAGGGTGTTGATGAAGATGATGATGAGGGTGAGGATGAGGGTGATGAACAATGATGATGAGGATGCGGATGATGATGATGATGATGATGAGGATGAGGGTGATGATGATGACGATGATGATGATGATGATGACCATGATGATGATGATGAGGATGAGGGTGATGATGATGATGATGAGCATGATGATGATGATGAGGATGAGGGTGATGATGATGATGATGAGGATGAGGGTGACGATGAAGATGATGATGAACAATGATGGTGATGATGAGGATGAGGGTGACGATGAAGATGATGATGAACAATGATGGTGATGATGAGGAGGATGATGACTATGATGATGATGATGAGGATGAGGGTAATGATGATGACGACGACGACGATGATGATGATGATGATGACCATGATGATGATGATGATGATGACGAGGAGGAGGATGGTGATGGTGATGAGGATGATGGTGACGATGAAGATGATGATGAACAATGATGGTGATGATGAGCAGGATGATGACTATGATGATGATGATGATGAGGATGAGGGTGATGATGATGATGAT